>CM076574.1:942943019-943200277 GCA_034641835.2 Pinus albicaulis
TGGTGTTTAAACAGGTTACAGGTGTCATCTGAGGGAAATACATATATGGTTAGACTCCAAAACTCTCCTGCATCATTCCTTGTCATCCACGAAGGATGAGTAAAAAACTGGAAGTGATTATACACGTGGTCAAAGCTAAAATCCCAGAAGCAGATTTCTATAAGGATAAGGACTCTTGATTTGCCTTCAGCAAATCACGAGTCCTCAACAGGAGTTTTAGTTTGATTTTTACTATAGAAGACACCTATGCCTATTTTTATTCAATATCAGTTATGTAATTGCCTATAAAAATAGCTCGGTGAGCCCGAGAAAGACAGTTGATATTTTAGTTTTCAAATACTGTGACACTCTGTTTTTGAGCATTCTTAATTAAAGGAGCATAACTTTGATGCTATTCTGAAAATAACTTTAAGGAGTTAAAGATTTTTATGCCAATCTAATAGTAGAGGGCCCCTGCTATCTGAAGAGGCTTTTACATACTTTCTAGATAAGTAACCTTTAATTCTGTTTTGTTATATTCTTTACTTAGGCAGTTTTCTGAGTTCATATTTTTGCATTATGTTTTATGACGTTTAATTATGTCGAAGATCCTCATGATATTACAGTCAATATTATTCTTATAAGTTGTTCCAATATATCTCTATTACATTAATGAGATCTAGTTGTAGTACTTTGAGTTAATTGCATTTCAGTTCTGTTAGTTAGATTTAGAAGATCCTCATTATTTTATATAGCTATTCTTGTTCTCAATATTTTCCAATATATCATTATTATATGAATGAGAATTAGTTATATTATTTTGAGTTATTGGCATTTTCTGTTCTGCAATAAGATAAGAGCTCCTCATGTTATTACAAACAGTCTTTTTCTCAAGTTGTTCCAAGAAATCTCTAATTCCTGAATGAGACTTAATAGTAATATTGTGAGTTGCAGATTATTTGTTTATAGGAGATCCTTGTTACATTAGGCTTCATCTCTTTCACAAAATGTTCCAAAAAATCTCTAATTCATGAATGAGATCTAGTTCTAGTGTCATAATTTATTTCAGCATAGGGATCCTTATTATGTTACAGATGATCTTTTTCTCAAATTGTTCCAAAAAATATCTAACAATGAATAAGATTTCTCTGTAATGTTTTATGTTATTGTTTTCTAGGAGATCCTCATCACATCAGAACTAATCTTTTTCTTAGTTTGTTCCAATATATCTCTAATGAAACGAATTGGACTAAGTTTAATGTTGTGAGTTACTTTCTTAGCAACTTTACAATCCATGGATTATCATTCTCTGTTTTTTTATCATTCCTAGTTTAGAATAGATCTTGCAATTAAATTTTGTTTTAGTGCATTCAGTAACATTTCCTTTTCTTCCTCTTTGATATTGATTTAGTTTTTCCTTCTTATCATAAATTAACATTAGACATAAAACCAAAACATTAGAAAAACACTAAACACAACGAAGTAGGAAGAGGATACTTAGGCACATATGGTGCACTTCATTTCAATAGTTTACTAGCCCTGGTCGATAATTTATGCTATCAATTTAGGACACTAAATTGACTAAACATTTTGGCGCTGTTGTCAGGGAAGTGTAACTAGGTAGCCTTATTTCCTACCTCCCAAAAACAATGATATGCATAGAGAAAGAGTCTCAAAGGGTAGATTTATAAGAGGCAAAAGCTTGATTCCCACAACACCACTCGCTCCACCAAGACCAAGAAGTAGCACACCTCCAACTCAAACCCACATTCCATACTATACTAGTCATAGACTTCTAGAAGTCCTAAGATCAGATATTCCATCAGAGAGATTTCCCACTTCATCTACTAAAGCTGTCATAGAAGAAGATCCAAGGACCCCTACTGGAAACATAACCTTTTTCACCTCCATAGGAGAATACATCCCAGCTGAAGAATTAGAGATTCCTAGTGAGGAAGAAGAAGAAAACTATTTCTACAATATACCTTTGGTAGAAGAACCAGCAGAAAAACTAGCTCTTCAAACTAATCCTTATATCAGTTCAGAAGAGTCTACCATGGCAGAAGAAGGGGGAGGAGAAGTATTTAATGGAGAACATACACTATTTGGAGGAGGTAGAGGTAGAGGTAGAGGTAGAGGAGAAAGAGGTAGAGGTGCAGAAAGAGAAAGAGGTAGAGGTAGAGGTGAAGAAGGAGGTAGAGGAAGAGGTAGAAGGGAAATTGGAAGCTCTTTTGGGTTCCCTATAATAGATGAAGAAACCAATGCAACTATGAAAAATATTTCACCCTCTGTCCTTCCAAAATTTTATGGACTCAAAAGTGAAGATCCTGAAACCTTCCTATTTTAATTTGAAGTCCTATGTAGAACCTATGATTACTTACAAGATGCCCAAAAACTTAAACTATTCCCTTCAACATTGAAGGGGGCGGCATTAAAATGGTTTATGAGTTTAATCACTAGTTCTATTAGGACATGGGAAGATATGAGACAAGCATTTCTAGAGAGGTATTTGGATTACTGTATACCAATCAATCATAAGGAGGAAGTGTTCAAAATGGTACAAAAAGAGGATGAAAATCTGGAAGATTTGTTGGAAAGATTTAACTATAACATCAAGAGAGCAAAAATGGAAAACTTATACCAAGATACTTTGAAAGCTCTCTTGTTGAAGACAATTAGGGATGAATGGCTAGATATCCTTAATATGATGGGAAAAGGGGATATATCTCAGCTCACATTACCTGAAATAGCTGAATTATGTATCAACCTTTCAAGAGGGAAATCTAAAACTATAAAAGGACCAAGAGACCCTGCTCTTGCAAGGGCAAGTAAGTCTGCTTCTGGGACAGTAAGTAGGGCAGAAATAGGGCATATGCTTGATGAATTCAAATCTGAAATTTTAGGGAGTCTTAGTGAACAAATAGACACCCTTAAGTTACAAAACAAGAAAAAAGTTGAATCTGATGCCTTAGCAATCTTTTGTCCCAAATGTAGAAAGAAGCATGCCTTGAGAGAGTGCCCTTTGGATGCAAAAGTAGTAGAGACTTGTGTAATTTGTTCAAAAAAACATGAGACCAAGAGTTGTCCTTCACTTCCTGGTCTTAAAGTTGTCTTTCCAGAAGAAACCCCTACAAATTCCACAAAATCTCCCAATTTTGTCTCTAGAAGGCCTTGGCAAGGACCCCAAACACAAGGATTCCATGATCAGTTGTATAATCAACCCCCACCAAATTGAAATTCTTGGAAGAAAACTTAGCCCCAATTCCAAAATCAATCTTAAACTTGGGCACAAGGAGCACAAAATCCCTATGGAAGATACTCTCAGTACTATCAATATCCACCATCCTATCCACCATATCCAAATTTCCCTCCTCAACAAAATCTTCAACAAAATCCTCAAAATCCACAACATCAAAATCCACCACTTCCATTACCATTTCCTCAGAAAAAAAATCAGTTACCTGCCCAACCCATACCAAACCCCAACAATAAAAATTCTCAGAACACATACATTATAGAAGGCCAACAGTTTCCAACCTATTTGATTACTCCTTTAGACCTTAATGATGTTCAACTTAGGTCTGGAAGAATACTTGAAAAGAAGAAACCTTCTGTAATCATACAAGAGAAAAACAACTCTAAGGAAGATTCTCTACTGGTGAATAAAAGTCTTGAAGAGAACACACCTTTCCAAGACCCAAACATTGAAAAATCAAAACAAAAAGAACCAATAATTTCAACTCCTATATTAGAGTAGCCATCAACATCCACCTCTACACTTCCCTTTCCAGAAAGATTACAAATTGATAGGGGTGTAGAAAAACAAATTATGGTGCCTAATTATGATTTCCTAGATGAGCTGAGAAATGTTTGTATTAAGATCCCATTATTGCAAGCCATCAAGGAAATCCCAATCTTAGCAAAGACAATAAAGGAGTTGAGCATGAAGAAAACAGGAAAAATAATAAGAGAGATAAAGAAAATTCAACTGGCAGGAAAAATAGCAGATATCATGATGGGTAAGATTGCTATTCCAAAGTATCTAGACCCAAGAAATCCAGTTGTTAAAATACACATCAATGGAATTGAGATCCAAAACACACTTATTGATTTAGGAGCAGCAATCAATATCATGAGTAGACAAATCATGGATAAACTAAAACTTCCTAATCTTATTTTTACACCCACATTATTACAATTAGCAGATAGATCTGTGATTAAACCTGATGGGGTAATAAAAGACATTCCAGTGTCCTTATATTCTTGGGAGTACCCTGTGGATTTTATGATCCTAACTCCTAAAAATAATCTAGGAGGACATCCTATTATATTAGGAAGACCTTGGTTAGCTACAGCTGATGCTTTCATTAGCTGTAGATCCAGTGATATGTACATCTCTGATGGTAGCTCAACCAAAAAATTTACCTTGTATCCTCCAGAAAGAACAATTATGGAGTTATATGATACTCAATGGATTGAGGATGAAGAAGACATACAACCTCTCTTCCCAATTTCAGAAATTAGTGAAGATAGCCAAATTCTAAATACCTTAGAAAATTTTGAATCCTCTTTGGAATAAAAACATGAAAAATTTCAAGAAGAATCTAACATTGAGTTTTTATCATCAAGACATATGTCTTTTTACTCCATGGATAAATTTGGTAGCTCTACAAATGAGATATTTCCAGGTAAAACTTTAAACATAAACAAGAACCTAGAGAAATTTCAACAAGAAAAGCTAGTCAAAATATTACAGAGACATTCTTCTGCATATGCATGGGAGTACACTGATATGAAAGGGATAAGCCCTAAGACTTGCACTCATCACATCTACATAGAGGAAAATTTTAAACCAATCAGACAACCTCAGAGAAGGATGAATCCAAACCTTAGGGAGATTGTTAAGGAAGAATTGCAGAAATTGTTAAATGTCAACTTTATTTATCCCATTTCAGATAGTCAGTGGGTTTCTCCTTTGGTAATTGTACCAAAGAAAAATGGTAAATGGAGGGT
The DNA here is from genome assembly GCA_034641835.2 of Pinus albicaulis. Lineage (NCBI taxonomy): Eukaryota > Viridiplantae > Streptophyta > Pinopsida > Pinales > Pinaceae > Pinus > Pinus albicaulis. The sequence continues at coordinate 942,948,012 of CM076574.1, forward strand.
ACGTATTGAATACCGGGAATTAAACAAATCCACTCTTAAAGATCATTTCCCCCTACCTTTCATAGATCAAGTGTTAGACACATTAGCTGACAAAAAGTAATTTTAATTTTTAGATGGGTTCAGTGGTTATAATCAAATTCAAGTAGCACTTGAAGATCAAGACAAAACCACATTTACCTGTCCTTGGGGTACCTATGCCTACAGAGTATTTCCATTTGGACTATGTAATGCACCTGCAACATTTCAAAGGGTAGTATTAGGAATCTTTTCAGATCTAATACATGATCGTGTAGAGGTATATATGGATGAATTCACAGTCTATGGAAACACATTTGAAGAAGCCTTAGCAAACTTGGAAAAAGTTTTAAAGAGATGTAAAGAAGCAAATCTTTCATTAAGTCATGAGAAGTGTTTCATGATGTTTACTGAAGGGATTGTTTTGGGGCATCACATTTCAGGAGATGGGATTAGAGTTGATGAGTCAAAAGTTGAAGTCATCTCTAACTTATCTATTCCAAGTTGTCAAAAAGATGTTAGGAGTTTTCTTGGATTTATAGGATATTATCGAAGGTTTATAGAAAACTTCACCAAGATAGCATCTCCACTTTTCAAACTACTTACCAAGGACTGTGAATTCAAGTGGAATCTTGATTGCCAGTTAGCCTTTGAGACCCTGAAAACAAAAATCTCTGAAGCACCTATTTTAAGGGGACCTAACTGGAAATTACCTTTTCATATTTCAACAGATGCCTCGGATACAGCTTTAGGAGCAGTATTGGGACAAAAAGACCCGATTCCTTATGCCATCTACTATACAAGTAAAAATTTGACTCCTTCAGAGTTAAATTATACTGTAACTGAAAAAGAGTTCTTAGTTGTTGTTCATGCCATAAATAAATTCAGACACTATATAACAGGCTATGAAACTTTTGTTCACACAGATCACTTTGCAATTAAATATCTAATGAACAAATCAATTACTAATGGCAGAGTCATAAGATGGTTATTGCTTTTACAGGAATTCAACATCACCATTCTAGATAGGCCTGGGAAACAAAATACAATAGCTGATTTCCTATCTAGACTCCAAAACATTAAAGACAATACTCCAGTTGAAGATCAATTCCCTGATGAATATCTTTTTGCAATTTCTACTCAAACTCCTTGGTTTTCTGACATTGCCAATTATCTAGTTTTAGGGAAATTTCCTTCAATTATGAATGCAAGAGATAAAAGAAAGATCATTTATGATAGTGCAATATATTCATGGGTTGCTAATGAGTTATACAAAACAGGTCCAGACTTTATTATTAGGAGATGTGTTCGAGAAGATGAGATGCCTGAGATCCTCAAGGCATGTCATGATGAACCTTGTGGTGGACACTTTGCTGATAAAAGGACAGCTTATAAGATCCTTCATTTAGGATATTATTGGCCATCCCTCTTTAAAGATGCTAAAGAGTATGTCAAAAGGTGTGACAGCTACCAAAGGGTAGGGAAACCTTCTCCTTCAGGTGAGATGCCATTGCAGCCTCAGGTACATATTGAACCTTTTGAGAAATGGGCTTTAGATTTTGTAGGACCTATTAGTCCTCCATCAAGACAAAAGAAATATATATTAGTTTGCACCGATTATGTTACCAAATGGGTAGAGGCCAAGCCATTACTTTCTGCTACTGAAGCATCTGTAGTTAATTTTCTTTTTGAGGATATTTTTACTCGTTTTGGTGTCCCAAGAGAAATTGTTACGGATCAAGGAGCTCAATTCACATCGAAGTTGGTGGAGTAAATGGTAGAGAATTACAAAATCAGACACAGAAAATCCACTCCCTACCATCCACAAGCATATGGTCAAGTGGAATCTACCAGTAAGGTCATTGAAGGGATCCTAACAAAGAATGTTCATTTACATAGAAGAGATTGGGAAGACAGGCTTCCTGAAGCCTTGTGGGCCTACAGAACTACATGGAGAAACACAATAGTTCATACCCCTTATGCACTTTTTTATGGAAAACAATTCTTGTTTCCCATAGAGTTTCAGATTCAAACTTTCAAAATGGCAGTCCAACTAGGACTTGATCTAACAAAGGCACAAAAGAATAGATTGGAGTGGATTAATGAATTGGATGAGATCAGACAAGATGCAATCCAGAGAACAAGCCTAGTCCAACAACAAAGGACTAGATGGAATGATAAGTACATTAAGGAAAAGAAATTTAAAGAAGGTGACTGGGCCCTCTTGTTTGATTCAAAGTTCAAAGTTCAAGGTAAATTCCAAACTCATTGGCTTGGGCCATATGAAATAGTGAAAATATTTGATAATGGAGCAATAAAAATCAGGACAATAGATGAAGGAAAGGTAGCTTTTCTTGTAAATGGACACAAACCGAAATTGTATCATAAGCCACTTTCAAGAGAAGAATTTTTCTAGAAATTCCAAGAAAACAGTGATGTGAAGTTAGTGAAGAAGAATCCTTCTTCTTCATTAACTTAATTGTATTTTATATATATATATATATATATATATATATATATATATATATAATGAAAGTATAAACATGAAAACCAATCATTGATTAGCATGTTTATACAGAAAGGATAAGGTGAAAATCAGAATTCTTCTGACACTTCAGACTTTCAAATTGTTTTTTTCTGCAATTAAGTATCATAAAATCATAAGTTGCAGACTCACTTTTCATACTTAATTCCACTCCACATTCATGATCCATCTCATTCCATCATATTTCACTTCATCCACATTTCATTCCACTCCATTCCATGATCCATCTCATTCCATTACATACTCCATTCCATCCATATTTCATTTCATTTCATTCCATGTCTCAAAGTTTTTATAGGTACATTCTGCAGCTACCTATTCAACAGCTACCTGTTCTGTAGCTAATTGATTCTACAAACCTACTTTAGCAAACAGAAGATGAGTCAAAAAGGATTATGGAGCCTAAAAAGATCAATATTTTTCAGATGAAAGACAAAGCACAACAAAGCAACAAAAATCAAAAAGGGCTAAGGTAAAACTGTGTGAAATTATTTTTGATAGCAAATTATGAAAGATATAATATGGTTAAGTCATATTTATATTTCATAAAGTTATTTTATTATTCAAATTGATCAAAGCCTATCATAAAAATACTTGACCAAATCCCTTCCATTCCGCTCCATATCAAATCATCATTAATTATAAATTAACGGTCAGAACCTAGAAGTGACCTATTAAGTCACGTCATCAGACCGAAATATTTATTGATGATTTTGAAAATCTTCATGAGATTTCTTCGCGGTCTTTTATTCCATGTCAAACTCTTAAACCCGATCATTATTATGATTTACCCTTACCTTATTCACTCATTCGTATCCACTCACTGCCATTATATCCCGTATCCAATTCCTGTCTGCAGAAACAGAGAAGCCATTTTTAGGGTGAGACAACCTTCTACAGCCACTCTTGCTTCAAGCAAGAGAGAAGAAACGTAGCAGTGAATTAAAGCTGAAGATAAGAAGCAATGGGGCTTATTGTAAGGTCAAAGCCAATTGGAACTAAATATTTAGAAGGATACCCTCAGATTAAAGAGTTTTTGCAGCAGGTTAGATGGCTAAAGTTTATGGAGAAGTTCAATGGATTTCACAAGGAAGTCACAAAGTCATTTGCCCGTTCATTTGATGGGTCAGAGGTCGAAATTGGTAATATCAAGTTCACCATCACAGAGTCATTCATAGCAGAAGAAACAGAGTTACCAAGGCAAGGGGAGTGTTGGTTTAAAAACAAAGAATTTCATAATGAAGCCTGGAGACAGATGCTAAAAAACCCAAATATGGACATTTCAGGGTTTAAGAAAGGTATTCCTAGTTCAGCTCTGAAAAATAAATGGAGGAATATGCTACTAATTCTACAAAATTTCATAACCTTTGAGGGTAGATTTGGCACTTTGTATGTCTATCATATTAGACTCATGATGAATTTTCTAGATGAAGAGATAAATTTACCCTTTTTCCAGCTCAATAGTTTAAAAAGGATGGCCTCTAATATCCAGAAAAGGCTTCAGTTCTTAGAAACTACCTTACATCATCATGGCTTAATTAAAATATTAATTGAGTTTCATTTGAAGAAGGTAGGAGATAATTGGGATGAATTCCTCCTAAGAAATCATTTTGAAGAACCAAAAGAAACACTGTCTAAAGAAAAACCTGTGAGGAGAATTAGGAGAGGAGAAGTTGCTAAATCTGTTGAAATCAAAACTGATATATCAACACAGGAAGACAGTGAGGAAATAATCTTTGAAAAATTTGCCAAAATCAAGAAACAACTCAGGAATAAAAGAAAGGAAAAAGTAACAAGTGAGGATGCTGAAGAGAAAAATGAGAGTCCATCTAAACTTAGAAGAAGTTCTAGGCTTAAAGGCATAATGAAGAATATAGGGGTCAAGAAAATAGGAGTCATAAACATTGAAGATGAAGAGACATCAATTGACAGATCTCCAGAATACTAGTATGAAGAAGACCCTGATAGAAGAACTCCAGATGTAGATCCAGCCTAGCAACAGATTTATGATTATGTTGAATCATTAGAAAGAAGAGCCTCAGAGAACAGAGAGAGAACTTCTAGACCACAAGAACCTCCAATTGAAATGATGAAAAGAGACAAATATGAATTGGAGATACTGAATAGGCATATAAAAAATGAAAATGAAATTTTAAGGGAACAAGTCAAATTGAAGAGTGACAGGAACACAACTCTATCTCTGCAAATGAAAACATTGTATAAGGCTAGCAGGAAGCTAAAGAAGAAAAACAAGAATTTGAACAGGGCACTTATAGATCTGAGGTTCAAATTATTTATGAGGAAGCCTAGAATGCCATTGAACACCAAGAAAAGAAGAAAAAGGAGGCTAGATGTCCTTGCAAAATTTTCAGAACACATGGACTGATTGCATGAGGACATGCAAAAGTTTTGCAGTGGGGGTATGTTGAGCCCTAAAAATGTATTTTATTTTTACCAAACTCCACTTCATTCCATCAATTATTTATCATTTTATAGACCTAAAGATCAATAATAATGATTAAAATCACTTTAAGAATACATGCAATGACTAACTTGTTGTACTTTTGTGATTTTGTTGTCTTAATTATTTCTGAGCAGTTTTAGCTACGGAATGTAGTCATTCTATAGCCAATCATATGTTCCATATCCATTTTGGTGTTTAAACAGGTTCCATGTGTCATCTGAGGGAAAGGCATATATGGTTAGACACCAAATCTCTCCTACATCATTCCTTGTCATCCACGAAGGCTGAGTCAAAAAGTTGAAGCGATTATGCACGTAGTCAAAGCTAAAATCCAAGAAGCAGATTTCTACAAGGATAAGGACTCCTGATTTGCTTTCAGCAAATCACGAGTCCTCGAAAGGAATTTTAGTTTGATTTTGACTATAAAATACACCTATGCCTACTTTTATTCAATATTAGTTATGTAATTGCCTATAAAACTAGCTCGGTGAGCCCGAGAAAGACAGTGGATACATAGTTTTACCAATATTGTGATACTTTGTTTTTGAGAATTTTTAATAATTAAAGGAGCATAAATTTGATGATGTTCTGAAGACAATTTTGAGGAGTTAAATATTCTTATACCAATTTGAGAGTAGAGGGCCCCTGCTATCCGAGGAGGCTTTTACATGCTTTCTAGATAAGTAGCTTTTAATTATGTTTTGTTATATTTCTTACTTAGACAATTTTCTGAGTTCATATCTTTTAGCATTATGTTTTATGTCATTTGCCTATGTAGAAGATCCTCATGATATTACAGTCAATCTTGTTCTTACAAGTTGTTCCAATATATTTCTATTACATGAATAAGATCTAACTGTAGTATTCTGAGTCACTTGTATTTCAGTTCTGTTAGTTAGATTTAAGAAGATCCTCATTATTTTACAAGTTATTCTTGTTCTCAAGCTTTTCCAATATATCACTATTATATGAATGAGAATTAGTTGTATTATTTTGAGTTATTAACAATTTTTGTTCTGAAAATAGATAAAAGATCATCATGTTATTACAAACAGTCTTTTTCTCAAGCTGTTCCAAGAAATCTCTAATTTTTTACTGAGACTTAATAGTAATATTGTGAGTTACTGATTATTTGTTTATAGGAGATCCTTGTTACATTAGGCTTCATCTCTTTCACAAGTTGTTCCAACAAATCTCTAACTCATAAATGAGAATCTAGTCCTAATGTCATAAGTTATTTCAGCATAGGGATCCTTATTATGTTACAGATGATCTTTTTCTCAAGTTGTTCCAATAAATCTCTAACAAATGAATAAGATTTCTCTGTAATGTTCTAAGTTATGTTTATTTCTAGGAGATCCTCATTACATCAAAACTAATATTTTTCTCAAGTTGTTCCAATACATCTCTAATGAAATGAATTAGATTAAGTTTTACTGTTATGAGTTACTTTCTTAGCAGCTTTACAATCCATGGATCAGCATTCTCTATTTTTATCATTTCTTAGTTTAGAATAGGTCTTGCAATTAAACTCTGTTTTAGTGCATTTAGTAACATTTCCTTTTCTTCCTCTTTGTTATTAATGTAGTCCTTCCTTCTTAGCATAAGGTAACATAATAGGAATCAAACATAAAACCAAAAACATCAGAAAAACACTAAAAGCAACGAAGTAGGAAAAATATACTTAGGCACATATGGTGCACTACACTTCGACAGTTTACTAGCCCTGATCGATAATTTATGCTATCAATTTAGGACACTAAATTGACTAAATAGCCATTACTATTTATAATGCTATTATTTCCTGAATTAGTGCCTAAATTTTTTGGCCGATGAAAGAAACACCAAAAATTGCACCATCCCAATAAATAACGTCGATTTTTTCAAAAAATGGAGAAAAATACACTAAAACAACCCTTGGAAGTAAAAAAGGGAGCTAATCACAAGGATTTGTTGTAGTGAAATCACTAGCACAAAATGGCTAATTAGTTACCAAAAAAACAACAAAAAATTGCATATAAACAACTATTTTTCGCTTGGTGACCAATAGTAGCTAATTTACAGTATCTTATAACGCGACTAAATTTTAGTCGTTTTTGGTTTAGTCATTAATTAGTTGTCTCAATTTTATTTTCTAGTAGTATATTTAGTCATAAATTTGGTCATTAACTTAGTCATTGATTTAGTCATTAATTGTCACAATTAATGACCAAAGAAATATGACTAAAATGTTGGTCGTGTTATAAGATACTATAAATTAGCTACTAATAGTCATATATATGAAAAATTTAGTCATCGTTTGAAACCAATTAATGACCAAAGAAATATTACAAAATTATGGTCGTGTTATAAAATACTATAAATTAGCTACTAATAGTCGTATAAATGCAAAATTTAGTCGTCATTTGTAATCACAAATCTACCATTTGTAGCAGTACTTTATTTTTTTTGGTAGTTTCATTTTCATTATATAAATGACTACTTTAGTAGTTTATATTCATTTCATTTCATTTTATTAACAATCATTATAAGAAATTAATTTAGTCGTATATTCATTTTACTTTTGTTCAACATTAATCAACATAAACTACTAATTTAGTAGTTTTCGATTGATTTGATGTGTTCATTATTAATCAACATAAATTAATTGGTATGAGTCTGTAACTAAATTAAAAAATAAGTGTCATACAATGTATATGTTCATCTAATATGAAAATGAAAAGTTACATATGTAAATTACAATAGTAAATAATATCAAGTGCAAATATAAATAATTTCAACCACATAAATTATATTATAGAAAATGTCAAGTATTACAATATGAGTTTCCAACTTAATATTGGTTGGAATACAATTTACACATGAAATATTGTTTCATCACTTCAAAACATTATTATTGTGTTGCCAAGGCATTGTAAGTGAATTCACCAACTCTGAAGACTTGACCATGAGTTTTTATGTGTGTGTCTTATGCAAGTACTGGTTCTACGAGTACCACTAGACTAGTTCTCTTCTCTCTCTATCTCTCTCTCTCTCTCTCATTTTCATTTAGTTGCTCCAGTGTTATTGTTCTCATATTTCTTTAATTCCTGCTTTTTACCATCAATATTGCGTTCATTTTCTGAAAAGAAAAGAAGATACAATGCAAAGTATAAGACATGAAATACGATGAACATTAGAAAATAAACTAAAGCAGACTATAAATAATTTATACGATATATACCTCAACATCAACAATATTGTCAATGCCATTTTTCCCCTTAAAATCAAGAAACTCGAACAAGTTTTCTTCAGTTAGGAAATAGTGGCCACTATGTGGCTAGATGACCTGTATAAACAAAACAAATAAAACGTCACCATAGAAAATAACACCTTAGTAAATTTAATAACCAACCTTCAAGGAAATAGTAAACACAATCATGCCAAGTTACATGCTAAAAAAGCTCAAGTTTTAGATTACTTATGCAATGTGGAAGTGCAAACAAAACTCCTAGAAAATGTCAAATCTAAGTCTAGAATAAAATGAGATGAAGTAAAAAGGATACAATAATAGGATAGCCTCGTTTACATGTATATAACCAGATAATGTAGAAAGCTAATTGAATAAGTCCATGGCTTGAGGTGGATGATGTCAAGAACTCCTAACTTTGATGAGAATTTCTTCAAATAAGAACTACTATTTGGGTCCATTGTGACATATGAAAAAGCCAACTAGTCTATGTCAAAATATTAATGTTTTTCTTATATTTATCAATCACTACAACATAAATGAATAAATTGCAAAGACAATTCCCTTCCCATTGTGTTCTTGACATGTGTTACAATATATTAGCTGTGATTTGGAACAAATTTCCAACATCGAAAATATGTAGCAATCACCACTAGTAATCCCTAAAATAGGATTATTTTGGAATGTAACTTTTAGATTCTAATTGCTATATGATTATTGAATGGAAAATCCACACTGAATTCCAACACCAAAATTCCAATTTTAGGGAACAGTTGTGGCCATCCTGAATTACTCAAACTCAAAACATCAGTGAAAATTATAATGAAAATATAAAATTATAGTAGTTTTGATCCGATTTACATATTTACATGGAAAACATCAATAGTTTTCCCATATATACCATACTTGTAATTTCCAAGACATAACACATCGATTGATCTTTTACAACAAATACTTGATTCAATATAAACAAGAATTTAGCATATTACAACAATACCACCAATGTTTGATCCTTAATTAGTTCAAACTAGTTAGCACAAAAAAATTAAGAAATGGCAACACGTAGAAATAAAAAATCCATCAATTAATAATCAATCAAAAAAGGATAAGTTTTTTGCTGAAGCTTGCTAAAAAAACTATAAATATTGACAATCCATTGAAACTAGTGGTCTTGTTCAAAGATCAATACTACTTAGAGAACTCATCCTCCAAATTATTTTCTCTATCCATGAAGCTTTCTGCTATCCTCAAAACAAAATTTTCATTCAATCTTTTAGGTTTTTGATGCTGCCCAAATGCCTTGCCAAACAAAGAAGTGAATTTCAATGATTTCCATAAAATGCTACTGGTGCTGTAAAAATATAGTTTGTCCATGTGATAGAAAATTCAACAAAGTACGTAAAAAAATGTTTACAATATTTCTTAGAAGACTTCTTGTTAAAAGGAAAACTTGCATATTTCAAATAGAAAAAGCAGCTTAATAGAGATGGTCAATATTATAAAACAATATACTGGATATAAAAATACAAGTAGAACTAACAAAATCCTAATTGTAATACAAATGATTGATTATTCTAAATGAAGCCAACTAGATACATGCAAGTTTTCATTTTCAAATTTCTTTCCCATATCTTTATTAGAGGTGGAAGCTAACTTGCATGCATCTTGTAAGGTTGTTTTATCAAGAGTATATGTTGCATTCTCATATTCCACACTTGATTTTCCAGGACAAATCACAAAAGGTATTGGTGGAATTAGTTGCTACATTAGTTGAGTTATCAACTTTGACTTTGTCTTTATCCAAGGTATTAATCCTTCCCCTTCTTCTTGATAATCAATCTCGTCTTTCTCCTATAGCCAAAATAGGAATAATTTTGGAGGAATAAAGATCTTCATATGATGTCTTCAAATTTGAAAGGATGCATTTGTATTATTTAACTACTAGTAAAAAAGTGACACGAAGACCTTAAATATAACCAGACATTTTCCATGAAGTGGTTTGTTTCATATGCCCATGCTAGCACAACATCATTGAAAATAAATGGTAAACGATAATTAAAATTTTTTCCCCTAGCATGAACATTGGCTTAGTCTTCATAAATAAACATAAACTATTTCAAACTACAGGGAATAAACAAAAATAACACCATTAAAATAAATTCACAAAACACTGACAACCAAAAAAGAAGTCAATTTTCTAGGTAGTAAGTAGCTCAAAACCTTGTAGTGGGAATATGCCCTCAAGCTTGAGTAATATCTACATGTCAGGGAATGAGTTGTGACACGTGTTTCTCTTACGTTTACTAGGAATAATTGCAACTAGAGCTCAAATGTTTACTTTAGATAAATAATATTGGTGTTGATATGAAATGTGGCACTCCATCATTATAAATGACACAACTATTGGGGTTCGCACAATTACTACAAATTCAACGTCTTTCATGTTTGACTTACTAGTGTGGCGAATAATTATTGGTGCTAAACATGAGTTGGGGAACAAATGCTCAATATTTCTCCTCAAAGGAATATGTTGAGAGTTTAAAGTTCCAAACCTTCTAGATTCACCCAAACTCTTATACATGGTAGCAACTTGCAAGGCTAAGAGTCTCTCACTAGTATGAGGCCAAAACTACATTAATATGGAATTCAAAATTTTTTGATTGAAATTGTTTCTATCACCCACTCATAAATACAACTAAATAATTTGATAATTGATTCAACTAAAAGGTAAATTTGAGCGAGTGAGAGAACTCTGCATCTTATTTTCCCTTTCTATATCAGAATTTAAGGAATAATTTATAGACGGTGTCGTTGAATGGTAACTTAGTATTATTTTCCCTACAAAAACTACATCCTGTGAGCCTTGAAGTTAATGAGTGGTGAACATGTTACCCTACCTTTTTTATTGTCTTTGGGTGACTACACGTGGAACTGTTGATTGAGGGATTCCATAACCACACCTCTAACTCATGCAAATTGCTCTTTGATCTACAAAGAAACAAAGACCTTTTGGTTTTGCTCCTTAAACTTTATTTCGAGTTTTCTATTGATATCATGTAGCACAAAATCCATATTGGGTAAATATCATGCATCCCTCATCTAGTTAGACAACCTATACAACATTTTATAGTCTTCTATCTAGGGATGTGAACTATTATCTCAAATGAATTCATACACAATGTCATTTGACTTATTTAAATCAATCTAGTTTTTCCCAAGCTCCTTTTTCAAGTCCTGGTCTTTCATCATTTTTTTACCCTTGCTACATATTCCCACATGTTAGATACCACATAGGTGTTTGAAAGTGGTACATGTGCAACAAGGTCATGGGGTTCCAACTCAACAAAACATTCTACTACATATTTATCTAACTCTATATTCCCACGTATTCTATAGGCCCTAAAAAACTATGCTACACTGAATCACTCCGCTCAAATAGCATTTTTTGAATGACGTCTATTCCCTTGGTCAAGTGTCCTCCATGTTTTAGAAATCAAGACTTGTATGATCTCATAGAGTTTGAGTGAAACTTCTCCCTTAATTCTGCAAGAAAAATTTGTACCAAAAGGAACATAAGAAGGAAAATAAGGAACCTTGTGCTACCGTGTGGATTCTCCAGTATTTGTTTCTCTACTTGAGTCCTTTGAATGTTCCTCATTGACCTTTGTTGATATTTTATCTACATTAGAAGCATCCATAAGGAATAGTCCATCTGCACTCTCTTGAATTTCAAGGGATTTTGTTGATATTTCTCTTGTATCCATTGTTGAGGTCATAATAAAATTTCCCTCTATTACGTATGTACCAATTTTTTTCCCTTCCTCTAAACAAGCTGAAGTGCTTAGTGATATCTATCATGTGAAGAGACTTTTGAACATGACCTAGCCCTAATACCATGTGTTCCTCTTCATTAGGCTTTGGATTTATCTTCTCTAGCACCTCACCGTTAAATCCATTACCAGCATGCACTGAAGAACATTTGTATAAATATACATCAGAATAACCTTTTGATTATTGTTCATGATAACGTTGAAAACAATTTGGCGATAAATTGTGTGGAACCAAATCTTCTAGTATGCAATACTTCCTGAAATGATGTTACCATTGTTTCTTATGAACATAATATCTAACAACAACATTCCAACTGGAGGTTGCGAAGAGGTAATACATTTGACCTAAAAACTTGCCCCCATATTTTGATGATAAATATGATACAAGGAACCTAAAAATTATAAGAGTTTCCAACATTGCAATTGCACCATCTAATGGATATCCTCTCTTTTGTGCAAGTTTGTATAACTCTAGTGCAAGAATACCCTTAGAACAAGTTAAGAACCCATGTGTGTAGCAAGTTTGGTTCCACCTTTCTGTACTTTTTCTTTTACTAAGTGCATCCTATTATGTTTGGATCCTCCTTGATTACAATTGTGTACCACACTCCCATCATTACAAGTGGTATAATTGGTGCCATCATGAAATACAGTTCCACGTGAGGCACATGCTCTAATGAAGGATGAATATGTTCCAAAGATATGACTGGTCCTCTGCACTTTATAGAAGATATTTTAGTCACCCTAAATTTCCATTTGTGAAATCAAACTGTAAAAGTTTCCATTGACAGACCTTGCAAGCCCAATTTAACACCATCATAGAAATTCCTTGAAAATATTTCAAGGTTGTCCTAGTTAGCTTAGAAATGGAAAGAATTCATTAAACGTAGAAAATTTTAATTTTCTTATTCTTTACTGGTGCATTGATCATGCCATGGGTAATTCCTTTGATAGGACAACCTACAGGAAAGGAATTTAAGTGATTATGAATAGATTTATTTTATGGGTCCACAAGGAAGTTTACTAGCATGAACTCCTTAAGGCAATAGTGCAATTAGCTACAAAAATAAGGTAAATGACCAGAAATCATAAATCAAATCCCTGATGCATCCCTTATTCTATATTGTAGCCACTTTGAGTTGACAATTCTCCATGATATATATTTGGTGGATTACTTGTAAGAATTTTGAGCCATCTCTTGCCAAATCTGGCAGTAGAACTAACAGAAAAAAAAACTTTGATGGATCATTGTAGGTTACTGAAGATAGCCTTCCCACTTAGAACTCACTTCATTACAACAATTATACCTATAAGGAAGAATTCATAAATGAGGATGGTCTTTCTTTCTCACACTATTACCACCACTACCTCTTATTTCATTCACCGAAAATATGTGAGCTCAAGATATCTTCACATCATGATCTCAAAATGGTATCCTTATATATGCAACTTATAAACTTCATGTAAAAGAAATCAATCCCAACGACATAACAACGATGTGAATTTTAGTCCAAATTTGTGCCCAGTTTTTTTTAGTAGCTTTGAAACATTTCTTAATGATCATTTGGAAGAACACTCTTCATGTGTTTTATGTTGAAAGCTATTTCACCATCAATTGTCACCACCTCAAGTAAACTAGCCACTGCTCATCAAGTGCCACATTTATCTCCTCAGCTCAATGAATCCCCTCGACATACAATGACAAAATTTTTCCAAGGAAACACCCTTTCTCAAATATGAGATTGAAGTAAAAAAGGGAGGGCTATGTCTGAAGGATAGAAGGCATTAGTGCAACATAAGTATGAAATTTCTTAGGTTGATGACTCGCCTGAGATGTGGAATTCGATGCTCCCACTTGTTCATGTACACCCTACAATGTTTGAGTAAGCCACCTTAACTTCCTGGCTACACTAGTAATTAATGAGGTATATGTTCCTTGACTAGAATCTTATTGATCTGACTTTGATTTCTTTTTCATTTTTAGAATAGAATATGGAACAATATTTTCGCATTCATTAATCACTATAGGATTTTTCTATGATTATGAGGACCATTCATCCTCATCAAAATTCATATCCTTGCTCACCAATGTCTTAAGTTGCACTTTAATTTAGATCATGTAGATCTTGGATGTCTTACTCTATCCAACAAATATCACTTGTCTGTTCAAGGGTTCAAGATTAGTCATTTTCTCATCATGAATATGAATATAAATTGGACAAAAAACAGAAAAAAAATGTAATACTTGTGGCTTCTTACCAAACAAAGATTTCTTTGGTGTTTTGTCCTTCAAGATCCTGTGAGGATATTGGTTCAAGATATAGAAAATTGTGTTGCAAGCTATGGCTTAAAAACACATGCGTAAATTCATGTCCTGGATCATGCTTTTAGCTATCTCAATGATGGATTTGTTACTCTAGAACCTCGTTCTGTTAATCCTTGTTTCCCTGCAAAATGTATCAAAGTCCTTGGACAAGGTTATAATCCACTAGATCTGTCTCTCCTAACTTCCAAGGTTGAATCTAGGAAACTCAAAACAAAGTAGCAACAATATCGCCATGTCAAGAAATTTAGATTAGGAAAATACTTGCAGATATGCAAGTTCACCAGGATAAGAATAATAATTTTTGTGATTATGAGGGAGTTATCAAGCTATAAAAAAGACATGCGTTCGATATTAATCAATTGCATTTAGGTACACATATTACAACACTCTAGGTTGTTTTTTTTTTGCTCAAAAGTAGGGGAAACACTTCCCCACTATAACATGGGGAGGAGAACTGCCAAAAACAGTGGACCATTGGCCAAGCTGCTACATCTGAGGGGTTTTTATGCCCATATAAAATCCATTTTCACTTGAATTTTTTATTGTCCTCTTGGCCTCATCATGGGCCCATAGTAACACAATGGAGTGTGCTTATCAAGGTTTGAACCCAAGTCGTCATATGCACTCACTCTTATTGGTAGACCATTTTTTCTTGTAGCTCATGTTGATGGACAAAAGCCCTCGTAAGGGTGCCACTAACGTTGCGAGCTGTGATGAATGGTCTATTCAGCTTCTATGTCTATAGGGAATAGAAACACTTAATGGGGATAAACCTGGACACTTTTGTGCCAAATAGTAATAAAAAATTTGTCCCTAGCATGGTGTATGTTCTTAGATTGCACTAGAACAAGCCTAATCGACTCATTTTTTATTAGTAGGAATGATAGAGATGTCATTTTTAAGGAGAGTGTCTCTTTAATCTCTTGAAGAATGTTCTTGTTGATTTCCCTCTATGTGTGATATTTTCTAAACTTGCTCCTTAAATTATGATGACTAGAAACACTAAAGGATATATGTAATGCCTAGGAATCTTGTTAAAACTTTAAGTGAGAATGTTAGTAGGCAGCTATAATTTCTTGTTTTGTATCAATAGTGAATTGAAAAAATTTGGATGTTAGGAAATTGAGGCTTCACCTATTGATTTTGGAAATGCACCACTCAGGTACACAAGATGTTATGGGTTCTGTAAATTTTTTGTAAACTACCAAAGTAAGAAGTTGGACTAAGCTAAGCAAGAATCAAGATGATAAGCGGAAGTAAAATTCAATTGGGTTCTAGCACATGTAGAAATGGAGAAATCTTGTCTGGAATATGAGCAGTGTATCATTTTATAGTTGTCAGAAGAAGGAAAATTCAACTAGGTTTTGGCACATGTAGAAATGGAGAAATATTGTCTGGAATATGAGAAGTGTATCATGTCTTGTTTTTATGATTAACCTCCATATTATCATCTAGAGGATCAATGGAAGAAGGAAGATGCAAGGTATCAAAGTTGCTTTTGATATTTGTGTAATAAATAAGGGAAAAAGGGAACCTAAAAAGCAACCTTATGTTCTCAAGGAAATGAGCTGGTAAGTGCAGATAAACAATCCAAGTTGGAAAGAGCAAATAAACAATAAGGACACAATTAAATATTTTCTCTGTCAATCATACTGCAATAGCTAAAAGACTAAGGAAGAAGGAGGAACTATGTATTTTGGATGGTTGGACAAATTCTCATTGTAGCATCTGCTTGGCATTGAGAAGCAAGAACTGTAAGAAAGATATTGTACAATAAATTCTTACAATTTGTGAAAACCATTGCCGAAATTGCATCTGACTTTCATGTGTGTCAAGGAAGAGTTCAGAAATTTGCTTCCTTATGAAGTTAGAGAGGAAAATTCTAAGGCTTGCTAAAAACATCGATATGCCCATTGCACAATGAGAAACTAGATAGAGACACTTACTATTTAACTTTCAAGAACTTATGCTTGACTAGCTGAAAAGTATTGGATTTTTTTTTGCATCACCTTGAGTACAAAGTCTCAATCAATTGGATGAAAAATCAAGTCTATCTTTCAAATGTTTGAACTAGGAATACATCACTGATATTACAACAATAAAATAAATAATTTCTATAAAAATGTAGCAAGTAACAACATACTTGAATATGTGAGGTGCTTCAAACAATCTAGTCATGAAGATAGGATTCCAGGTTGTTTGCAGTTTTTAATGGGCAAAGTTGGCTCTAATTTTGGAAATTTGTTGGCTTTGCTGCAGGTATCATTTTGCACCAATTCCTCGCCAGGACTTTTTCATAGACTCGCTAAAAGATTCTAGTTTTCTACATCCTTATATGAGTAAACCTTCCATCCAGCACTGGTTTGCCATACAAACTTTCAAAAGAGAAAGTGGCAGTTCAAAGCAGGTTACAAGGCCTCCTATAAAAAACAGAGACAGAGGTGACCCCAAAATGTGGCAAAAGTTCTCGACTTCAGAAGGCGGTAAAGAAAATAAAGAGCTTCTGTTTGAAACCTCTAACGACGTGGTTGGACAGCCTATTCTGGCTAAAACTGCGAAAATGTACCATGTGTATTCCTGTATATTATTATGATGTTAAGGATATTATTTCCTTACATTACTGACCGTTCACGAAACTGAAACCATGGGAACCCTCATGAGTCGAATCCATTTTGAAATTTAGATCTTTTGACAGAAAGAATGTCTCCTAGTGTAGTTTAGTAATATTTTTAATATTTTATATGTAACCATATAAGAATAGAGAGATATTTATGACAGAGAAATGAGTTTGAAGATGCATTAATGATTTTTCCACGAACGTATATGAAATATGTACCATCTAATACATTGTTTATGTTTCAAAATTCCATATAAATATATATAATTTTTCTGGTATATTTATATTTCCATATGCAAACTAAATGTTTATCATAATTTGAACTGTGTTTGATCGCCTCTCGATAATCGTTCACAAATGTAAATCTGCGTTTAAATTGAAATGACTACGAACAAAGATTGACATCAAATCAACAATTGAGATTACAATCTTTTATGGTTGAAATTCACAAATTCTCCTCAAAGAAAAGTTTATTATATGTAACTCTCATTTTCAATATGTTCACAATCTTCTGCTTTCATATGCAAACTTAAGGTTTTGGTTCTTGTCACTGATGTTGTTGGTCCTCCTCGCTGCTCTGACACTTCAGGGTTTGAGGATTTTTCTACATGGAAAAACCTGCAACGTCCATATTGCCACAATTTATAACTTTGTGTTGCAGTGCTTAACAACAGGGTTCTAACCTGTGAGCTACGGTGCCGAGCATGCCACCAATGGTGAGACCCAACTAAAAAGGAGAATGAGGAAATGCAAGCCCCACTTTGGCAGCATCTTCGATGAGTTCCTTTACAGGAAAACCGCTCTCCACCTGCATCGTCATGCTTGATTCATTCACCAAATCACGCGGTTTAGATACCGAGTGCTGATTATGAGACCCTAATCCCCGCCTGGGCACACCAGTTTGGGAACACCATGAGAGTATCTAGTGACGACTCTCATCTTTTGATTTTTTCTGGTGACATTTCCCACCAAAGCGACAAGATCCACTTTGATGGAAGGAAAAACAACCTCTGCAGCCCGGCAGATTCTTCGATTCAGAAACACCCCATATGCGTTATATATTATGTAGTTGGTGGATCCGTTGCCACAGATTACCACAGGACCCGGAGGACTGCAACTGACACAAATTTTGATTTCCTTAATGCAGCATAGAAGAAGAAAAATATAATAAAAAAATCCATGCTGCCTCACTAGAGAATCCATAAATCAGAGGTAAGAAAACAAATTATGTTCTGTTGGTTGGTTAGATGAGTTGAGGTCTAACACTAAATTAGCTCTATATATTAAGTCTATGATGTGAAGAGAAATGGAGAATGCAATGCCTTTTTATCATATTTGGGGCCACCATCGTTCTGGGTTTTCAGTCAGTGAGGCTTCTCTAATACGAAAATTCCACTCACATTACTGACCACTGCCAAAAGTGGGCACTTTCCTCCAAGTCCAACAAGGATCCACCGGTGTCTACAAAGAATTCCACTCGTGGAATTATGAAAACGAAACTTGTAGTGGAGCTCATGGTCGATGGAAATGAAGAAGACAGAGAAAGGAGTGATTTTCAAGAAATCCCCAAGAAAAAGGGAAAGCCTGAACGACTAATCTCATACCAACCATGTACTCGTGCACTGTGCTGCCCTTCCCGAAAAGAGAACTATTGTGAGCTCTGGTGCCAAGGATGCCACCAATGGTGATACCCAACCAGTAGAGTGAATGAGGCAACACGAGCCCCACTTGGGCAGTGGTGTCGATGAGTTCCTTGACAGCCAAAGCATTGTCCACATGCAATCCTCATGCTCAATTCATTCACCCAAATCATGTGGTGCTAATTATGATACCCACATTCCCGCCTGGGCACACCTGTTTGGGAATACTGTGAGACTATTTGGTGACTACTCTCATCTTTTGATTTTTCACTATCTCAATGCAACATCAACCCCAAAAATGAAATGATTCAAATTTCATCCTAGAGCAGAGGAATGCATATATAAATAACCACTCTACATAAGACTAGAAATTGGCACCCATGTTTTTGTAATTTTTTCCATAGAAAAAACAGGGATTTCTATTCAAAGGTGTTTTCTTTGATGTGCGCTTCCAAGAATTGTGGGTTAAAAATATATATGCACCAAGAAATAAATTCGCCGGAATATTATATATCTCAAGACAATTTTGTGCAGAAATAAATTTAAGTACTTGTTAAATCGAATTTATTCTAAAATTTTAGACTGACTCCGAGCCTTATTGCCTGTTATATATATATATATAATTCGAACATACATAAAATTTCATTGAAAAAGGCACAAACATATAGATGTGACACATTAGATAAGTAAAAATGTGTTCTTACATGAGAATATTCAAAGGCTGATCCAATGACTTGAAGGAGGCTGAAAATTGTCACACATAATTGAGTGAACTGAGGTCGAGCTTCATGACATACACTTTGGCATTGGGATTGTCTTTGAGAATGAATTCTTTCACCTCGTGGCCACTCTCCATGTTTCTGACGGGCATTATCACTGGTGCACCTCGCAGGGCCAACACCCTCACAATATCTGTCCCTATTCCACTTGTCCCTCCTAGAGTCTAATAAAATTGAATGTATATGTCATGTAATATTTTTCTGCAGCCCATAAACTGAATGCATGAATGCATTGGAAAAAAAATAAGAAGTTTATAGTTTGGGAAAATGTATCCTTTAAAAGGACATGAGAAGAATAAAAACTTGTAATAATGCTCGTGAGGCCATTCACATCATTTCCTTGAATGACATCCTCGGCAGTAGATGAAGAAGTGAAACCAGAAGAACCTGGCTTTCTCAACTAACCACATATCCAAGGAATTGATTCCTTGTTTGGTTATTTAGTTAACAACAATGGATACTGAGAGGAAGATAAAATTATAACAAATTTTCAGCCCACCAAAGCGACAAGCTCCTCTTCGGTGGAAGGAAAAACAACTTTTGCAGCTCGGTATATGCTTCAATCCGGAAATACCCCAGATGGAATGGATCACAAGTTTCCAGCAAATATCATAACATTATTCCAGGATGGTTAATATCATTTCTAATGGTCTTTAGGGCCACCTTGCTTGGTCGATTCGTTACTGGCCCTAACCAACGTCTTGCGATCTAGATTCCAATACCCTAACCATCTGTTTGCCCGAAAGAAGTGGCATGTCTCAGATAAGGCAAGTTACGGCATGAGAATGAATTATCCTATGGATCACACCCATCATAGGAATCAGAACTCATAACCACTAGCTCTGATCTAAACATGGGTGGGTGGGAATGAATACAGGCACAGAGCGAAGCATTGAAGGGTCAGCTGAAAATAAAGAAGAAGACTAAGTCTAGAAAGAACCTATTTCTATAGCTTTAGTCTAGAAAGTCGAAATATGGCCAATTTTTCCAAACAAGAACTCAAAATAACTGCATCAGGACAAAGTGTATATGATTCATGTTGACTACAAGAAAAATAATGGCAGTTTGCAATACCCTTTTGCAGAAAAATACCTTCTGTGAACTCATTTTTCTTGCAAAGAAACATAAATGAAGTTGTAGACAAAAAGATTTGTTAGCTCGAGGATCGCTTCTAGGGCATCAGATGCGGGCTCGCGAGGTACCAAGGGGTTAAGAATATAAAGGCTGGATAGGATTTTTAGAATGGCGGCAAACTACCAAAAGTTTTCGAATCTAAAAGCGGGATAGAATGTTTATCGCCCGATTTGTATTTGATTCAAAAATATTTTCAAAGGGATTTTCAAAGAATTTTGAATATTTTACATATTTTTATTATTTAACTTGATTAATATTTTTATATGGAAAAATAAATAGGCATATAAAATAAGAGGCCAAAGAATTGAACATCAATGTGCGTGGGATAATAATGGTTTACCTCAATTCTCTCATTCACTTTAAATTGATATAAATTAATATCATACCTAAATCATTTATAAATTATATAATTATTTATTATTAAATTGAGATTTTATATTATTTAATTAATTAATTATTAATATTAATGTGAATTTATAATTTATAATATATTTTTGTTAAAGCTAATTATTGATGTATCAATATTTTTGTTCTCTTTTTTATCGTTATGTTTTAATATGCTTTAAACATGTTCAAAATATGTTTTCACTTTTATGTGGAGGTTATCTACTTGAATATTCAAAGAGTTTTGATCTAGATTTTGCTTTTAAAAATTGACTATTGTGATTGTGAAGATGAGAAGGTACTCTATTAATAGAGTTAAGGGTTATTTAGAATAAATAGGAGATTTCCCATTATCTAGGACTAATCTTTGAGAGAATGGATATACATTCCCTAATTATCACACAAACAAGAGTTTAATTTTTCATTTATTGCTTTAACTCCATTTGCTAAACAAAGGGAATACCTTCTCCTACGTGACTTTGATTGGTTCTCACTCTTAAAGGATTGCCAAACATTAAGAATTGAATCTTCATTACTTTAAAGATGTAGTCTTATCGAAAAACATAGTAGGATTATTTCATTATGGAAAAAATCAAGTACATGTCCGAGGGAAGGTGACATCCTCATTGCATCATTTGTGATGTTTGTATCACAAATAATCCAATATTATGGAGGAGTTGTTAGAGGTTTGATAAGTGGGCCAAGGCTTCAACGACACCAAGACGATGGAAAAAAAACCCAAGATTTGGATTTTCCACTTCGGCACATTTGTTATGCACAAGGATGGCTTGGTGAATGGGTGCCATGAAGGGTGCGACATGGGAAACCATCCCAACTTACCCAATCAAGGAAGAAACAGGGTGGGTGAGAGCGCACATGAGCTTGGTGGCACGGGCACAACAAAGGTGTAGCATGACTAAGGAACACATCCCCAAAAACGAGTTTGAAAAAGTTGAGCGAAGTGCCAATGGATATAATGCAAGGTGAAGTTGGTGTGGTTAGACTGAAAAGGGTGGAAGAACATGGAATGAGTTGAACATTGGATGTCCCCCCAAACCAAAGTAGTGTTGTGGAAGAGTCACTCGTAGAGACAAGATGACCCAACTGAATGGAAGGTCACAAGGCATAAGCTAACTAAAAGGGGTGAAGTCGCATATATATAAAGGACACACACGATGGATGAGGAGAAGAACAAGACATAAAATATACAAGTCAAGGGACAATTGGGAAATTTGTAGGGAGAAGAGGAGCAACCAAGCATTAAAATCACAATTAAAAATTACTAACATAATTTACTAATTCATATACTTCTTGTACTTAATATTTGGTCATAGTTTTGTTCTTGGACTATAGTAGTAATTTATGCTAATCATTATTAATTTTGTCACTTATTATCTAGTCATATATTTTAGTCATGGACTAAATTAGTCATTTTATTTAGTCGTTTTTAGTTTGGTCACTTATTATCTAGTCATTTATTTTATTCCTAAACTAAATTGGTCGTTTAAGTTAGTCATTTTTAGTCCAGTCACTTAAAATTTCTCAAATTTAGTAGCAATTCACTTTGTAGGGAGAAGAGGAGCAACCAAGCATTAAAATCACAATTAAAAATTACTAACATAATTTACTAATTCATATACTTCTTGTACTTAATATTTGGTCATAGTTTTGTTCTTGGACTATAGTAGTAATTTATGCTAATCATTATTAATTTTGTCACTTATTATCTAGTCATATATTTTAGTCATGGACTAAATTAGTCATTTTATTTAGTCGTTTTTAGTTTGGTCACTTATTATCTAGTCATTTATTTTATTCCTAAACTAAATTGGTCGTTTAAGTTAGTCATTTTTAGTCCAGTCACTTAAAATTTCTCAAATTTAGTAGCAATTCACTTCAAATAATTGCGGTGACTGAATTTTTTAGTCCCCTAGTCACTAATTTCATCATTTTATACTAGTGTATGCTTCACCAGATTTCAATTGGAAATTACCTTTTGTGGTAGCTCTTGAATTTCCAGACTTAAATTGGCTTACAAATGGTCCCATCGCTCATTCACCTTGGTGGCCGATAATTCCCACCAAATTTCCCTCTGATATCCAAAAATTCAATGGTAATTCTAGAGAAGACCCATCGACCCATGTCATGACATATCATCTGTGGTGTTTGTTGGTCTGTGACTGCACATAACATGGAGAAGTGGTCCCTATAAGGAAATCACAGGGCAGAGAAGTGAATGTTTAAGGGTAATACCAAGCTATTCAAGCACGGGCCGGAAGAACGCCCCTCAATCAAAAGAACAGTTCAAGAGCCAGACCAATGGACACGTTCAAAACATTGCACACAGGCCAGGGTCGAGTCAGGCTTATTCGCAAGCTCAAGAGAGACTAGTGTTACATAATACCGTTTAATGCTAAGAGGTCTTGAAGTTAAAATTAAACAAGATTATCATTCTTCCAAGTTCGAATACAAAGAAGGATCGTATTCATTGTGCCCAGATCCAATGACAACTTGGGAGCACAAATTGCATGAGATTTATACCAAGGAGTGCCCCCACAAGAAGTCTCGTTAAATCCGCTCACCAACAAATCAATGGTTGACATTAACTGCAGGAGCACTCTCTTCAAATTCCAAAAAACCACTTAAGTGCCCCCACAAGTGGTTTCAGGTTTCAATAAAGGACATTACATGGTGATAGTTGGAGCCCACACCCTTTACTTTCAAATCAGAGAAAGCATAGAAATGGCGCACTTTCCTTAAAAGAACCTAAGGGTTTCGGAGGAGGCACAAAAGGGAAACTAGACGGCTAGGATCAAAGTGCAAAATTGAATCGGAGAGATGGACGACGAAGACCATAGCGCAGGAATGCAAGTCATATGGACGGACAATATTATATCATGAGATATAAGTTAGAGATAAGTAGTCAAGAATGGATATTGCAAATAAATATGCATGAGAGTTAATGGATCGAAGATTCTAGAGAAGAGCCACGTGTCGGCCATAGGTTCGATCGCATATCACACTTCGTAAACCTTACCGTTTACCCTCCGCCGCTCACACATAAATCTTGCGATTTGCGATATGTGGGCGATCCCACCTTCATTTGCCACGTCACTCTCGCCCATCGCATATCGCCCACCGCAACTTTTAACATTTACCTCCCCACACTTCGCACTTCGCACTTCACAGAACATAAAATTTAACCCCCGCTGCTCCCAGCCAAACTTTACGACATGTGATCTGCGGGTGGTCCCACCTCCATCCGTGCCATGTCACCTTCCCTACCCCCACACCTCACACTTCACAGATTTTAACGTTTAACCTCTGCCTGCTCACACATAAAACTTGCAACGTGCGATCTGTGGGTGGTCCCACCTCCGTCCATCGCATATTTTATCAGTCACCTCTCGCTATTTATATCAAAGGCTCCCGATCCACGATTTGTGATATGGATTTGAGACCCCACCTCTACGCCACGTCATCAATTCCCTTCCCTAGCCTTTGTTCCGCTATTTCCAATGTTAATAAGCCCCACCAACTCCACTTCCGCTTTTGCCATCCATGCACCCCTCTGAAATCCGATTCACAGTTTGCAATTCAAAACACAACATGGGTGTTTGGGTGGAGCGCGCAGTTATAGATATTCAACTTCTTCAGGAAATATCCACTAAAGAGACAGGCGCACGCAGTACGACTGGCCACTTCACAATAGATTAAGTGGAAATCATATGACTGAGAGAGTGGAGGATTCCAAAAAGCAGATGGAATCATATGATGACAGCCAGCCTACCCACCTGTGACTGCTCCTCGCTATACCATTTGAAGGCTCTCATAGTTGGCCTCCATGGTAAACCGTGTCATTTCTGTTTACTATTTGATTTTGATGTTTGTTCGTGAAATCTCAATTTCACCGATTCCTGTTTTAATTCTCTCAATACAGAAGTAATTGCTCAATGTACGCTCTGCAATTTAGGTAGGATATTTTGATTTTATAGGTATCGGTCGATCGTAAATGATTAGGATCATAGACCCTTGAGGAAAACTCCATATGTATGGATTTAAAAAAATGAATAGGGGCTCTGGAATTTTGAAGAATTTTTTTGTAGTTTTGTATGATTGTGTTCCCTGTGCTCTGAGATACATATTTGGGAGATTTTTTTAAACTTAATATGATGCAGAGCTTTTATTTGGATTCCATATGGAGCAATGAGTAGTATGTATCCGTTTCCTTCTGTTATCATTAATCTCCTTTTTATGTGTAATCATATTTCATGCTATGCTACTTTGATGGTTCGTGTAATGTAGTTGTTGATGGTCTGCAATTTTATTCATGAATTCATGTCTGTATAACGCTCAGGTATTAAAGCTCATGTATTAAGCTTACTGCACTCCCTTAATTCGCGCTCGAAGAACCTTTTTTGTTGTCCACATATCATTCACATCCGCTTCCTCTGAGTTCACAGGGGGACATATTCTTAATCCTCTTAAGCCTACCTCTTGTGGGTTCCTTCTCAATTATTTCTCAATGCCTCTGCATATTTTCAAAGTTTCTGCTCATTGTTTTATACTTGGCCTATCTAAAATCCATCAGCCTCACAGCCTCCTGATTCCTCTCATAGTTTGGGGAATTCACATGAATTAGGCTCAAATGGTCTTCTCCATTCTTGAACCTCTTAAACTGTTATTCTCTTAACCCATATTTTTTCAGAGGCATTTATACAATTGTCCACATTTAACCTCTAATTTTAATATGTCCTAGGCACTATTCTTTTGCAACTCAAGGTTGTCTCTAGGAGGTACAATAGTGTTCATCAAACTCCCTTAAAGATGAGTCTATATGATTACGTCTTTTCCAATGTACTCTTATAGGTACCACAACTAAATGGTACATTGAGTTACCTAGGGCTTCGTTCCACGATTTCAGTTCCTTATCTACCAACTTCCTCACACATTTATAATTACCCATCAGGTATGAAACTAGAACGGAAATTCTTACCAACTTTAAATAATATAAATCCACTCTCATTTTAGATCACATTCATGAATGGCGGCGTCATCTCCAGTTGGTTAATACTTTTTTTCCAGATTAATTGCTGGCATAATGGTTCATTAAGTCCCTGCTACAATCTCTCACTAAGGATGTAGCCAAAGGTGGAGTCATGGTTGAAGGGCAAGTAATTGCTCATGCTCAGTATTTGGACCTCATCTATACCCAATATGGCATGCTCTCTGAAAATATACCAGACGCTTTGAGACCTTCAAACATTGTTCCTACCACTACTAGTAAAGAATCTCATGTTGCTGATGGCATCATTAGTTCTTCCAATTTGAAAATAGCGAGGAGACCATATGGTACTACTCTCACTATTTTTGCCTAAAACTCTTCATCCAATCCTCCTATGGCTTCTTCTTCTGAGATAATTTTTTTTTTCATCTGATAAATGAAAATCTCAACAAAAACCAGGAAGCAAGAAGAAAGGGAAAGCCAACTGCCTGCAATGGTTCATTAATAATTATGCTTCTTTGACTAAAGGATTCACTCAACTTCTTAAGAAAGGGGTCCCCTTCCAATGGGACAACACAACTCAGAAAGCATTTTATTCCCTGAAAGATGCTTTGATTTGGGAATCTCTATTGTACCCCCCTAATTACCAGCATGACTATTTCGTTTATCTCATAGCTTCCATTTCTACTATAGCATTGGTATTGGTCCAAGAGGACCATGTTGGGATGGAACAACTCATATATTACTTGAGTTGGAACCTCAATGATACTGAGATCAGGTATACGCATGTGGAAAAGTTGGCTTTAGCGATTTTTCAAGCCGTCCAAAGGTTTCACCATTACAACTTGCTTAAGAAAACTACGATTGTTTCATATTGCAACCCTATGGCATAAATTTTGTCACGTAAATTATTGGGGGGGAATATTCTAAATGTATCGTTATCTTGCAATATTTTGACCTATATTTCATCAAATCCAAGTCAAATAAATACTTGGTTTTCGTTGAGCTTATGTGCGATCTTCATTCCCCTAATTTTGAATCAACATCTAATGATTATATCCTTGACGAGTCGTAGTTTGTGATTTCATCATCTGACATGCGGTATGGAGACATTTTGATTTATCTCCAGACCTAAAATTTCTAGTCTGATTCCTCTCGCTTTGATCAACGACATATCCGATACCAAGCCAAAGATTATGTTATCATTAGTGACACTCTTTATCCAAGTGGTATCGATACAATGTTACGTAGGTGTCTCAGACATTAGGAGATCGAGAAAGTCCTTAATGAATTCCATTCAGGGGCATGTGGTGGTCATTTATCTGGCTACGCTACC
Organism: Pinus albicaulis; assembly: GCA_034641835.2. NCBI lineage: Eukaryota > Viridiplantae > Streptophyta > Pinopsida > Pinales > Pinaceae > Pinus > Pinus albicaulis. The sequence goes on from CM076574.1 coordinate 942,975,316, forward strand.
GTGCAAAAGATCTTATGCGATGGCTAATTTTGGCCTACTATCTTTTGAGACTATAATATCGCTATTCATGATTGTCATTCATGCCAAATTTATGATCATAAGACTCATGCTCCGCCTGCTCCATTACATCTTGTTATCATTGTTGGACCATTTGTGAAATGGGGTATCAAATTTATGACATGTAAGCCTCAATCAGTTGGGGGGCATGGTTATATCATTGTCGTGGTAGTTTATTTTACCAAATGGGTTGAGGCGATGCCCACATATAACAACAATGGAAAAACAAATGCATAATTATTTTTCAATCAGGTCATCGCATGGTTTGGTGTTCCACGAGCCATAGTTACGGATCACAAAAAACATTTCTAGAATCATATTGTTATCACACATAAATTTTCAATCTTTGATTGATAGGGTCATTAATCTAGGTTTCATTTTTTCTGATAAATTTGGTTCATGAAATTGATGAGAAACTCATGAAATGGTCATTAACCTAAGTCTAGAACAACCCATTGGTCATGTCATCTCAGTCAAATCTATCAAAATCCACCTTAGGATCACATGCATGGTTCCAAATTTAGGTAGTGGCCACCTGTCTTCTTTTTCACGATTCTGCAGCGAATATAATTTCAAACAGGCATATTTCACTACAGAATCAGCTAACCAGTCCGTAGTGAATCTGTTAGGTTTATAATTGAAAACGTTGCGAAATCATGTTTTTCTGCATAGATAAAGGGGATGATGAGTTGTTAAGTTTCTAGTGGTTTAGGGTGAAGGTGAGGTCATATGATCAGTTATTACAGTCATCCAAGCATGAAAAATTGTAAGTACCATTCATCATTACCTTTCACTCCTCCCATTTGTCATTATTCTCTCCACATTTAAATTTCATTTTTTAAAACTCATCTCCAAAGCTCCTCTCTGCCATCTTCCTTTCGATATTTGCATGCAAAAGTTGATTAACATCCTCAAAGAGTCCAGCTCCACTGCAAGCATGTTGTTCATTTGTTTTCTTGAAGGTGTCATTGTTCCAAGAAGGCAGCGTGGTATAAAGGAATATGGCCATGAAGAAGAAAACAAACAAAAGAAGCTCCTATGTGAGATATGAACCCATGCACCTCAAGCTACTAAATGAAGACACCAACTTTGCAGAAGCCTTCAAAAACTTTGTATGCCTCAAATTCTATCAAAAACTTCAAGGTTTTCATGCTCAGATATCAAGGGATTTTGCAGTAAATTTCATAGGCATAGCTTCAAAGGTGGGGATTCTAAGTTTTACAGTGTCACCTGAGACCATTTCTCAAGCCACAGAGATACCAAGGGAGGGTGAAGAGTGGTTTAAAGCCACTAAGTTTATGATGCATAATTGTGATGAATTTATAAAATGAGAACACATTGGAGCTAACATGGCATCTGGAATTTCAAGGAGCTACATGAAAGAGAACTAATCCAAATTGTTGTTTGTGATTAAAAAGTACTTTACTTGTGAGGGGAAATTTAATATGGTCTAAAAGTACCATTTCAGGCTTTTATTGCACTTCACTGGTAAGCAGTCTCTTGATCTTCCCCTTTTCTTGTTTAGGAGCTTAGGGAAAATGTCTAGCAAGGTTCAAGCCAGGGAAGAAAGCAGTGAAGCCTCAATTTTCCACCAGGTTTTGATTAAAATCCTGGTGTTGGAGGAGTTGAAGAAAATAAACAGAGACTGGGCTACCTTTTTTTCCTCAGTGGTTATGAGTTTGATTCAGTAACACCCAAGAAAACTCCAAAGTCAAAAGATAATCCTTCAAATAAAAATGACAAACCTGCAGCTGAGACAAAGGGTGTCAATGAAGAAGAGATAGAACCCATTGTAGAGCCAATGGATATTGAAATAGATCCTGTACAAGAGGAAGAAATTACATAGCCTTCACCTACAAGCAACAAAGAAAATATCAGTATGCAAGGCCACAAAAGGATAACCATAAGTCAAACAAGTGGGAAGGAAAATCTTGAAGACATTATTCAAGCTATAGATATTGAGGAGACTTCAATAGTTAGAGCTGAAGATATCAAAGGTGAAAAGAAGAAAAAGAAATGTATGAATTCTAAAAAGTTTGATTTTGCAAGAGAAGATGCAGGTTTCATATTTCAGCAAAGGAAACCACTCACTAGATTGCAACTTGCCAAGGGAGTCATGGAAAATAAGAAGACAAATGTGACTGAAAAAGGAAAGAAATCTATTACAGAAGACATCATTGATTTGTCTCCAACTGCAGAGGAGATCATTGTGCAAAGGAGAGGTAAAAAAAAATGGTTGAGAAAACTGAAGTGTAGGTGTTAAAAGAGCAGTTGAGAGAGGCCAGAGAAGAGGTCATTGAGACCAAAATAGAGTTGCAAAAAGCCAAGGTAGACAAAAATATTATGGAATATTTCAAAGAAAAAGTAAATGAGTAGCTAAATCAATATGATGAATCATTAACCAATGCCAAGAAGCTGCTAAAAAGGAAAATTCCTTTGAGAAGGGTAATGAGTTGGGCTTATGTGAGAGAAAAGTCGATTTGTACTTATTTGGTTATTATGATCTCTGTTTCCATCATGAACGTGATATTTTTTTCTGAATGGTTGTTAATTGTGGAGAATTTGTTGCACAAAGGAGATGACGAAGTGTAGCTGGAAGAGAAGGGATTGTTTCTCAAAGGTAAGCCTCGGCTTCGAATCCTGTTAAATTTGAGCCGAAATCTTCAGACCATCTCCGAAAATATATCAGTGTGTGGTGATTCAGAGTTAGTGATTAATCAGGTTGAAGGCTCTTACCAAACTAAAGATGTAAGAATGAGGAAATACATAAAATTAATTATTTAAATGCTTGAGAATTTTTAGGAATATGCTTTCATTGTCAAAACTAAAGACCAAAATTCAGTAGTTGAATCTCTAGCTTTCTATGCAAGTTTATTTTTCATCCCTACTCATTCTAGTGAGAAATATGAGGTTGAGGTCAAGCACAGGAAAAAAATACTTGATAGCATCATTCATTGGCAAGTGTTTGATAATGATTAGCAAGTCTGGAATTTCCTTGAATTGAAAGAGGAGTTTGAGAATATCCACGTAGACCAACAAAATATGTTTTCTGAAACTAAGGTCAATCCTGAAGACTTGCAGCTAAAAAACAATTGTATTCCCAAAGACCTTATCCCCCTTGAGAAATTATTTGATAAAAATGATGTTTTCAAGTCTCCAAGAATGCAGGTTGATGATAAAGAGGTAGATACTTGTAATTTTGGTACAACAAAAATGCCTAAAATGGTCAAACTATCTAAGATTATTTCTATGGAGATGAGACAAAAGTATGTGGATATGATGAAGAAATATATTGATGTTTTTGAATGGAGCTATGCTGATTTGAAAAGGTATGACCCTAGTATTATCCAACATACTATTCCTATCAAAGAGAGTGAGAGGCCATTAAAGTAGAAGTTGAGAAGAATTAATCCTTTTCTCATGCCTTTGATTGAGAAATATATTAAGAAACTTTTTGATGCAAAGATAATTATCCCTATCAGATTTTCAAAATGGCTTGCTAATCTAGTACTTGTCAGAAAGAAGAGTGGTGAGATTAGAATTTGTATTGACTTTAGAAACATGAACAAGGCATATCTGAAAGACAACTACCCTCTTCCCAAGATGGATCAAATTTTGAAAAATATTTTTGGCTCTCAAAGAATGTCCATGCTTGATGGTTTTTCAGGTTACAATCAAATATTGAAACATACAGAAGATCAAGAAAAAACTGCTTTTACCACGCCATGGGGAACATTCATGTATGCCAAGATTCCTTTTGGTTTAATGAATGTAGGGGTTGCTTTTGCCGAGGAGAAAGACAATTTAGTGGTGATCTACTGGGATGACATAATTTTGTTTTCAAGAAAGGAGGAAGAACACTTGAAACATTTGGAGAAAATTATGTAGAAATGCAGAACATTCGGTATCTCTCTTAATCCTACTTAAAGTGTCTTTGCTCTAACTTCTGGAAATTTTTTAGGACACATCATATCTAAGGATGGAATAAATATTGATCCTAATAGACTCAGTTCCATTCAGAAAATATAATAGGAAAGAGATTCAGTCTTTTCTTGGAAAAGTGAATTTTGTTAGAAGGTTTATCCCAAACTTTGCTGAGATTGTCAAGCACATTACCAATAGAAGGAATCTGATGTTAAGTTGACAGTATAAGCCAAGTAATCATTTGAATAAATAAATAAAGCCCTCACTCAATCCCCAGTGCTTATAAGTCCCAAATTTTCAAGTGAATTTATGGTTTTTACATTCGCTTCTGAACATACCATTACTGGAGTTTTATTGCAGAAAAGGCAGCAAGGTGGTGAGCAACCTATTTCCTTTTTCAGTAGGACTCTTCTAATTCTGAACTGAAGTATGATATAATGGAAAAACAAGCATATGCCTTAGTCAAAGCTCTTAAAGATTTCAGAATTTACATTCTCCATTCTCACATTATTGCATTTGTGCCTAAAACTGTGGTGAAAGATATTATGACACAAGACGATATTGATGGTAAAAGAGGGAAATGGATCACCACTTTACTAGAATATGACATAGAAATTAAGCCTACCAAGTTGGTAAAGGGTCAGGGGTTAGAAAAACTGATGGCACAGTCAAATTTTGAGATCCTTGACATGAATCTCTTTGCAGAAATTTCAGAGCTAGTAGTAGAAGAAGAATTGGTCCACATTGAAGAGAAATTCATCTAATATGAATGGTGGTACAAAGATGTGACATTTTTCCTACATCATCATAAATCCCCTCCTCAATTGACTAAGTCTAAGTCAAGTTTTGTGAAGTTGAAATCATTGAGATACTGCATTTTGAATAAAAACTTGTATTGGAAGGATACGAGTGGAATTCTTTTGAATTATTTGCTAGAAGAAGAGGCTGAAAAAGTCATTGAAGAGTTCCATAAGGGATATTGTGGAGGACACCATTACTGGAAGGCCACAGCTAACAATATACTCAGATCAGGGTATTATTGGCCAACCATGTTTAAGGACATCTACAAGAAGATCGTTGCATGCCATGAATGCCAATTTTTTATGGTAAGAAGAAGATGATTCCTTTACCTTTGAAACCAATATATGTTGAAGCTCCTTTCCAGTAATGGGGGCTGGACTTCATTGGCGAAATAAACCCAACATCCTCAAGGAAACATCACTGGATTTTGATGGCCACTGATTATTTCACCAAGTGGGTCGAAGCAATCTCAACCAGATAGGCTCTTGACTCAGTCATCATTCAAATTTTAGAGAACAACATTTTGTCAATGTTTGGTTGTCCTATGAATATTATTACTGATATTGACAAGATTTTAAATCCAAAATACTAATTAGCTTTCTCCATCAATATCATATCACTCTTGGTCATTCCATAGCTTATTACCCTGAAGGTAATGGCCTAGCAGAAGCATCCAATAAAGCATAGTGAGGATCATAAAAAAGAAACTGCAAGAAAATAAAATATCATGGTATCTAAAGCTGAAGTTTGCTTTGTGGGATGATAGAGTTTTCACAAAGAAATCCATTAGTACATCTCCCTATGAATTGGTATATTGAGCTGAGGCTATTTTTCCCACTTCTTTGGGGGTTCCAGTAATGAAACCGTTGTAAGGACTTGAAGAGGAGCCTAATTCCATCCAAAGGAGGATAAACTAGCTCATAGCTTTACAGGAGAAAAGGGAAGAGGTGTATGACATTCATCAGCAATCACAAAACAGAGTGAAGAAAATTTTTGACAGAAAAAATAAAGAAGAAAATCTCCAAATCCAAGGTGTAGTTCTGAAATGGGAAGCCAAAATTGAGGAAAAGGGGCAGCATGGAAAGTTTGAGAACATCTGGAAGGGGCCATCTGTGATAGCTGCATACCATGGCAACAACACTTTTCTACTTCAGGAGATGGATGGACAACTGTGTGGAGGAGGATCTGTCAATGACAGGTTTCTAAATCACTATTCCTCCTAGTTTCTTTTACTAAATTTCACTCCATTGTACACATTTCATTTGTTGTTATGATGTTTTGCTAATAAATATGAATTCATCATCAATCTTGAGCCTAAGGAGAAGGCCATAAGAGTTTGGAGAAGTCTTCATCAATTTCAGATTTTGTTTTTGTTTTTTGAAGGAAGGCATCAGAACTACGTGTTCTTTGATGTACCATAGGGGCACACCATCCCTAGTGGAGCCATTGTTATCAAACATAAATTTTAAATTTTTGATTGATAGGGTCATTAACCTAGGATTCATTTTGTCTCATAAATTTGGTTCATGAAATAGATGAGAAACTCATGAAATGGTCATTATCCTAAGTCTAGAATACCCCATTGGTCATGTTATCTCAGTCAAATCTATCACCTTAGGCTCACATGCATTTTTTTTAAATTTAGATAGTGGCCACCTGTCTACTTTTCCACGATTCTGCAACGAATATAACTCCGAACAGGCTTATTTCGCTTCGGAATCACTTGACCAATCTGTAGCGAATCTGCCAGGTTTATAACTGAAAATGTTGCGGAATCATGTTTTTCTGCACAAATAAAGGGGATGACAAGCTGTTGAGTTTCTAGTGGTTTAGGGTGAAGGTGAGCTCATATGATCAGTTATTACAATCATCCAAGCATGCAAAATCGTAAGTACCATTCATCATTACCTTTCACTCATCCCATTTGTCATTATTCTCTCCACATTCGAATTTAATTTTTTAAACTCATCTCCAAATATCCTCTCTGTCATCTTCCTTTTGATATTTTCATTCAATAGTTAATTAACATTCTTGAAGAGTCCAGCTCCATCGCAAGCAACTCGTTGTTCATTTGTTTTCTTGCAGGTGTCACTGTTCCAAGAAGGCAACGTGGTATAAAGGAAGATGGACATGAAGCAGAAAACAAAAAAAGGAGGCTCCTGTGTGAGATATGAACCCATAGACCTCAAGCTACTAAATGAAGACCCCAGCTTTGCAGAAGCCTTCAACAACGTCGGATATCTCAAATTATGTCAAAAACTTCAAGTTTTCATGCTCAAGTATCAAGGGAATTGGCATTAAATTTCATAGCCACAACTTCTAATGTGGGGGTTCTAAGTTTTACAATGTCACCTGAGACAATTTCTCAAGCCACAGAGATACTAAGGGAGGGTGAAGAGTGGTTTAAAGCCACTAAGTTCAAGATGCAGAATTGTGATGAATTTATAAAACGAGAACACATTGGAGCAAACATGGCATCTTGAATTCCAGGGAGCTACATGAAAGAGAACTAATCCAAATTGTTGTTTGTGATTCAAAAGTACTTTACTTGTGAGGGGATATTTCATATGGTCTACCTGTACCATTTCAGGCTTTTATTGCACTTCACTAGTAAGCAGTCTCTTGATATTCCCTTTTTCTTGTTTAGGATCTTAGGGAAAATGTCTGACAAGGTTCAGGCCAGGGTAGAAAGCAATGAAACCTCAATTTTTCACCATGGTTTGATTAAAATCCTGGTGTTGGAGGAGTTGAAGAAACTAAATAGATACTAGGCTACCTTTCTTTTCCTTAGTGGTTATGAGGTTGATTCAGTAACACCCAAGAAAACTCCAAAGTCAAAAGTTACTCCTTCAAATAAAAATGACAAACCTGTAACTGAGACAGAGGGTGTCAATGAAGAAGAGATAGAGCCCATTGTAGAGCCAATGGATATTGAAATAAAGCCTGTACAAGAGGCAGAAATTACATAGCCTTCACCTACAAGTAACAAAAAAAAGATTAGTAAGCAAGGCCACAGAAGGATAACTAGAAGTCAAACAAGTGGGAAGGGAAAACTTGAAGACATTCTTCAAGCTATAGATATTGAGGTGACTTAAATAGTTAGAGCTAAAGATATTAAAGTTGAAAAGAAGAAAAAGAAATGTATGACTGCTAAAAAGCTTGATTTTGCAGGAGAAGATGCAGGTTTCATATTTCAGCCAAGGAAACGACTCACTAGACTTCAACTTGCCAAGGGAGTCATGGAAAATAAGAGGACAAAGGTGACTGACAAAGGTAAGCAACCTATTATAGAAGACACCATTGATTTGTCTCCAGCTACAAAGGAGATCATTGTGCAAAGGAAAGGTAAAGAAAAAATGGTTGATAAAACTGAAGTGCAGGTGTTAAAAGAGCAGTTGAGAGAGGCTAGAGAAGAGGTCATTGAGACCAAATTAGAGTTGCAGAAAGCCAAGGTAGAGAGAAAGTTGATGAAATATTTCAAAGAAAAAATAAATGAGCATCTAAATCAATATGATGAATCACTAACCAATGCCAAGAAGCTGCTAAAAATGACACTTCCTTTGAGAAGGGTAATGAAGCACCCTAGAAACAGAAATTTGTGGTTACAATCTGAAAGAAAGAAGCTCTAAGGCTAGGTCAAAGAGCTAGAGGATCAAATGGAAATGATTTAGTCAGAGTTAAGGACAAGAGGCCTTAAAATCACAGTTATAAATGAGCTTCAAGAGATTCAGCCTCCTACTGCTAAAGGTTAGGCTCCCAAAGCTTGAAGAAAGGACCTAATACCTTTTCGACATTTTTACAGCCTTAAGAAATCAGCATTTCCAAAGAAGGGAAATTTTTTGAATAAAAGGGATAATTTTGAGTTTTATGCCAATTAGGCAATTTCATAGCGAATCCTAGGCTTGAAGCCCAGATTTTGCTACGAAATCGTTGTAGGTGAATTTTTTCTTAAAATCATGGATACAGTCAAAAGTAAGGTGGGAAAAAATTTGTATTTAGCTCATTTGGTTCAACAAACATCTCCAAATAAGAAAAGATGGCTAACAGGTGGCATAGTTGGGTGAAGTAAATTTTCTACAAAATCTCGCTATGAAATTTCCTTGATTCCCTTGTTTCTATAGCGAGCAAAATTTTGTAGCAATTTTGTGTTTTGAGGGTTCATTGGAGCTAAGCTAACCACGTGGAGAATTTAAAGAGTATCATTGGAATATTTTGGTGGAGGTTTGGACAAGGCTATCTAGTTCACCAGCTCAGCATGAAGAAACTCGGAAAATATCATGACACCATTTCCTTATAAATAGGATGATTAGTTTCTTAATTTAATGGGGGTATTTATGCCTTGATTATGGATTGTGCCACTCGAGCACTTAACTATTTTTTTTATATAATTATGCAGTATTTTCATTTAGTGAATGAAATAAATAAGTGGAAGAGTCCTAGTAGGTCTCTAAGTGATAAAGTCAGTAGGTGTCATTTTCATTCCCATGTATTTTGCTTCTTGTTAAGATAGGTGTCAGAAAAAGTAGTTCGATGATCTAGCCATGTCGGAAGATCCAATGTAAGGTGACTAAGGCCTATTAATAGGCAGAGTTTCGAAGAATAGAGGGTTGGAAGATCTTATTTTACCCTACTACTATTGTAAATGTTTCTGATCAGTAATATACAGTGGTTGTGAGCTTGCTTCTTCACCTGAGATTCTTATGATGTTTTTATGAGCTTTGTCCTATGTATCTTGCCATTTTTATTTTAGTATATTAATGTTTAATTACTCAGAATTCATGTAAATCATGCTCTGACTTCCTTTAATAATTAAGATATTGTATATCTGTGTGTTTTTTCCTATCATTAAAACATCCACATGCCTCAACTTCCACAAAGAGAACCATGGCACTGAGTTTCCTAGCACTGAATCCATAAGCCCAATGGTAGTAAACCCTATACATTTTTCACCTGCATACAAAAACATCCAAGACACTATTAAATATTTAGCCATCTGATTGAATTATATTTGAACAAATCATATTTACCTTTGAGAGAGCCCTCTCAGGTTAAAAAGGCTAATTTTTAGTCATAATTTGGTTTGAAAGGGTTACTCTAGGTTGTCTGGTGGAGGAGCCCATCTGTACCAACTTAGTGATAACACAGATGATGACCAAAATGACTGCCAAGTTGGGACTTTCCCAGGAAAGTTACACTCCCTGTTATCCTCGGGCTAATAGATAGGTTGACGCTATCAATAAAGTTCTTAAAACTTTGCCTCAATGTATGATAGGGTTCCACCAATCAGACTAGAATTTGATTATCTAAGTTGTCTTGTGGGCATACTGAACCTCACTAAGGACTACTACCAAATTCACACCCTTTCAATTGGTTTATGTTCTAGAGGCAATCATCCCAATTGAATGTGATTCCATCTCTCAAACTAGCCATCGAACTTCTTCTACCCACATATGTAGAAGAGGAACATCTTTTACATCTGACTCGTTTGGATGAGACTTGAAGCAATGCATCTATAGCTAATGAAGCTCATAAAAGACATGTCAAGGCACAATACAACAAAAGTGTCAAGCCTCGTATCTTCTCAGAAGGCGACCTTTTTCTTTTATATGACTAATAGGCTAACAAGTTAGGTTCAGGAAAGTTCCAATCAATGTGGCTAGGCCTGTATATTGTTAAGTGTGTCCTTACAAAAGGATCCTATGAGTTAGCTGAGTTCAATGGAGTCCCTTTAGCACAAGCTAGAAATGGGATGTACCTCAAAAATACTATGCTTGATCCCATGCGTAGTTCACTGTGTACATACTATTTATAGGTGTGTTGAGTGTGTTTACAGTGTTTCTCTTCAGAGTTTCCTATGGGATATGTTGATCCTTCTACAGTTGGTTTGCAAATATCGTCATCCCTTGAACCATACATCAGTTATGTTGATGGTGCTAGTCATAGTACACAGAATTTATCCTCCGCAACATGGGCTATATTTTCTCTGAATGGTGAGTAGTGAGTCTGCAAGGGATTTGCATTGGTCACTCTACCAACAACATCACTGAGTATAGTGCAATGGTCGAGCTATTGTCTGATGCTATCGTGCATGGTATCTGCCATTTAGTCACGAGACTTGACTCACAACTTGTGTTACTACAATTAGCCAATGTCTATTCAATTATAAGTCTCACCATCTCACACATGTTTCTAAGGATTTGTCTTATAGAAAGACATTTCAATTTCATCCGATACAAAAATATTTCTAGAAATCTAAATACACTGGCATATGCGCTAGCTAATCATGTTTTAGATAGAAATTTGAAATGAATGTAAATATTTTTCAATACGCATCACATCAATTGAAAACAACAATAGATAGATACTTAAAAACACTGAAGATATATATATATATATATATATATATATATATATATATATATATATATATATATATTTATTGTTATACAAAATTTGTGTTCTGGACATAGTTTGCCACATGGCCTACATAAAAAACTCTATGTAGATAGACTATGAACCTCAACAGACTAATAGTGCTCATGGTAATGTACTATGGTACGAGCCATCTTGCGTAGTAGTTGACTGATACAATTAGGCACTCCGATATTATATCGTTGAAGTCGCATAGTGATCTGATCGACCACGGTCTCATCAATGCCGTGTGTCAGCCCTTCCAAGTGGCACTCCATCTCTATAAGGGTTTTTGTTACATCAAGATCCTGCAGTGCATCCTATCCTATTGTGACTACCTTTACCGGTATTGTAGATATGAAGCTCCTATAGGTCGAATAGGTCCAACATCTGCATGAAAAAAATCAATAGTTTAGTCTCAAAAACATCAAAAGACTAAAAAAAATTGTAAAACTTCTTTAAAAACTATACAAAATGGTTTAACTTACCCATTGCACCCCATTCCTCTCCCTCAAGAACTACGAGTTAAAGGTCATCACGGAAATATACTCCTACGTACGGAAAATACTCAATCATGATCAATTGTCTACGCAACCATCTGAAGAAGGCTGGTGTGAAATTGACTGCTGATGGAACTGCATGGCATGCCATAAGGTCTATCCACCTCCTCATCTTTGGATCTCTCATATCAATAGGCTTGAGCATGATCTGCTGAGGTTGTAATAATGGAATCCTCTCCATGGAAAAATAAATTAAAATTGAACCATATCCAAAGTTTTTTAGTTTTCCTTCCTTTGCTTTGGTCAGTTTTTCCTTCATGTTGGCCAATACCCCCTCCCTCCAGTTGAAGGTTGTCAACTCGAGACACTCTAGACCGTACTACATGTATGATCTACTAGCTACATGAAGTGTCGAGCTACCAACCAATCTTGCAATAATGAAATGTAGAAATTTGAATAACTGATATGTTATCCACCGAGATTCTCCTGATCACACACTATTTTAACTTCATTCACAATACAGAATCTCTTCTACCATTGATCATTAATTGCGGAAATAAAAACAATCGCATGCGCACATTAAAACCATAAAAAATCACACATATGAACACAGTATTTTACGAAAGCAAAGAAATTTAGAAAACCCCAACTATCTATATATTATATGTCATAGAGATCATGTAACAATCATCATACAAAGCTCCTCACAAGCTCTCAGTACAATCTCCAATTGCTACACACTAATCAAGCTAGATCTAGCAAAACACATGCTCCAATCTCTGCCACATGATAGCCTGCATCTACTGCGAAATCAATGCTGAAGAATGGCTCATAAATAACTTCGAACCACCTGGATTGTACTACGCAATCCTCATTGGCATCTCCAATCACTGGTTGTTGCAAATCATGCAACAGTATAGTCACAACTGATAGTCACACTGCTCTTTCACCTACCTCTTCACTAGTATCCACTGAAACGGTCCATGCACTGAAGTTAACTGATGTATTCTTTAGTTTATTAATGATTTTATAATTAGTGAATTAATTAATAATTAATTCACACCACTCTTCACTAGTGTATCAAAAAGTTAGACAAGATACAACTAGCTCAACTATGTTTAGCTTAGTTAAACTGAACACAACTCCATTAACTTCCTGAATCAAGTCCACCAAACTCTCTCACATGAGTTATAATTGAAGTATCCATGCAATAGCTCCACTTAACCCTTAGGAATAGCGTAATTCCTTCTGTCAGCTCCTGTGCCACATCTGTGCACTTAACTGAAGTGCTCCAAGAGAATAAGATAATGTTTATAGTCCAAATATTATTAAGAGCTAATAATAATCGACATATCTATTTTTAGACTAGCAATCTAAAAATAGATTCCGCCCAATATGTCTAAAAATAGAAGTCCATCTATTTTTCCAACTTGACCAACCATCCAAAAATAACATCCCGCAACTCATAGAATATGATCCACATGTCTAAAAATAGACTTTGCGCCAAAAATATCCCGCAGGCCCACTTAGTGAAGGCGACTTCTTTCCACTAAGCTCATCATCTTGTTGCAATCTCAACAATCCCTCTCAACAAGATAAGGATTATCTTCCACCCCTATCCTGCCTCTGTGGTATTCGAATTTTCTCCTGGTGAGCGCCTTCGTCAAGATATCAGCATCTTGATCCTCTGTGGAAATGTCTGAAAGTAACATGATCTTCTGCTGCACACAATCTCTGATATGATGATACCAGATGTCAATGTGTTTAGATATATCATGAAATACTGGATTAACTGAGAGTTTAATGCAACTCTGATTATCACAATAAATCACAGTACGATCGAAGTGTGAACTGAACAACCCGACCAGGATCTTCCTCATCCATATAGCCTCGCATGCAGCCAAAATCACTTCCATATACTCAGCCTCTGCTGAACTGAGTGCCATAGATATCTGCTTCCCGCTGTACCAAGAAACTGTTGTCGACCTGATACTGAAAATCCCTCCAGATGTGCTCTTTCTGTCCGTTGGGCTCCCTGCCCAATCTGCATCCGTGAAGCCACATTGCTTCACCTCATCTGACTATCTGTACCATAATCCATATCCCAATGTGCCTCTGAGATATCTCAATACATGCTTTCCTGCCTTCCAAAAGAGCTTGGTAGGCTTAACCATAGCTTATGAAAGCTAGTTAACAGCATAGCATATGTCAGGTCGTGTATTGACCAGATACATAAGCGACCCCACCAACTGTCAATAAACAGTGGCATCGACTACCTCTGCCGAAGTAGCATCCTCCTTCCTCCATCCACCAGGAAGAGGAGTATCAACAGGCTTGCAGCCATGCATGTTGAACTTCTCCAGTATCTCCCGGGCATACTTGCCTTGAGAAACAAATAGTCCATCACTGCGCTGCCAAATTTCCAATCCCAGGAAATATTGAAGGAGGCCCAAGTCCTTCATCTCAAACTCCTTTGCAATATCAGCCTTGCATGAGTGTATCAAAAGTTCATCACCTGTCAAAATAAAATCATCTACATAAAGTACAATGATCAGCAACTTACCCTCCACCACAATCTGGTATAGGTTAGGATCCGCCTCACTCTTGGAGAATCCAAGTCCGGTGAAATCATCTTGTCTATCCATGTGTACCAAGCACAAGGTGCTTGTTTCAACCCATACAACGCTCTTTTGAGCCTGCACACATGCGACTCGCTGCTGAAGATATCGAAACCTTCAGGCTGCTCTATGTACACCTCCTCCTCAATCACCCCATTGAGGAACACAGTCTTCACATCCATTTGATGAATGTGCCACCCCATCTGCTCTGAGAGAGCAAGAATCGTCCGTATGGAAGAATACCTTGTGATAGGTGCAAAGGTTTTCTCATAATTGATCCCCTCAATCTGTGAGAAGCCTCGGGAAACAAATCTTGCCTTGTACTTCTCCACACTCCCGTCAGCTACTTGCTTCACTTTGTAAATCCATCTCGAACCCACCACTGATTTCCCTTCCGGCCTTGGGACAATCTCCCATGCACTGTTTCTGACAATCAAATCATACTCTTCCACCATGGCATCTACCCATGCAGGATCCTCCATAGCTTCCTCGAAAGAGGATGGATCTGTCACGATACACTTGCTCATAAGAGCCATGTATCCAGTATACCGGTCAAGTGACTGTCTCTGTCTGCACTGTGATGCAGGTGCTCCTACAATTCTCTCTGCATCTTGAGCCAGTCGCTCAGCTTTTGTAGTGCGCTTTCGCCCTCTGATGGTTGGCGCTGCATGAGTGGTCTCTTCCACTCCATGAACCTCCTCTTGTGTCTAATCCACATCCAGAGACTCATCCTTAGGAACTAATAACTCCTCATCTGCATGCAAGTGTGGCTCCCTCTCAAGCGAACACTTCATGGCTTTCTCCTCATGAAATTTGATATCCCGTCGCATAACAGTCTTGTGACTATCTGGAAAATAAACACGATATTTGTGGGGCGTATCAGTGTACCCCACAAATATCCCAACCTCTACAGTCGGCTCCAGCTTCTTCCTAGCATCCTTCATCACATGAATGTAAACAGGTGAACCAAAAATCCTCAAATGGGAAATATCAGGCTTCTTACCAGAAAATGCCTCCTCGGGTGTACTCATGCCAAGTATCTTGTGAGGACAACGGTTTTGCACATAAGCCGCGGTATTGCATGCCTCAGCCCACAAGTGTATGGGAAGGCCACGATCATGCAACATCGCCGTCTGCGGCTTACCCACGATCGTTCTGTTCTTTTGCTCCCGCAACCCCATTTCTTGTGGGTTATGAGGTGATATGAGCTCTCAATTCCTTCTATGCCGCAAAAGTCCTTGAACTTGCTAGAGATGAATTCACCACCATTTCACTCTAAGAGCCTTCACTTGCTTCCCCAGATTATTTCTCAACTGATTGCCTTGAACTCCTGAGAACTTTGACTATGTCTCGTCTTCTTAAATGAAGAAGATCAAACACTACGAGAAAAATCATCAAAAAATATCACATAATACCTGTGCTTTGCTATCGAAGTTGCTGAGAAAGGTCCACACACGTCTGTGTGAATTCTCTCAAGGATCGTCGTGGCGCGACTATCCTTCTAGTGAAAGGTGGCTTTCACATACTTCCCTAAAGTACACCCCTTGCACTGATCTGACTGCGCAAGAGTGCCCTTAGGAAGCCCAGTAGAAATCTGCTGCAGGATCTTCAAAGCTCCATGGTGAAGGTGGCCCAATCTCCTGTGCCACATCTCGCCATCATCCCAGCTCACCACTCCTTTTGCCTTGCCTACCATTGCTACACAGCCATCTACCTGCAACTGATAAAGGTTCTTAACTCGAACCCCTATCCTCTGGGTTTCACCAGTTTCCTTACTGCGCAGGAAAGCCTTTCCCTTGCTAAAGACAACATCATATCCCTTGTCTTCTAACATCACCACAGAGATAAGATTCTTCTTCAATCCTGGAACATGCATCACTTCCTTCAATACGAAGGGTCTACCAGACTCCCTCTCAAAGGAAATGGTACCGATATCGGTCACATTGTATCTACCATCATCGCCCATCTCGATGT
Organism: Pinus albicaulis; assembly: GCA_034641835.2. Taxonomy (NCBI): domain Eukaryota; kingdom Viridiplantae; phylum Streptophyta; class Pinopsida; order Pinales; family Pinaceae; genus Pinus; species Pinus albicaulis. The sequence goes on from CM076574.1 coordinate 942,991,601, forward strand.
GCACTCCAAGATCTTTCTCATCCAGATCAGTAAACAAATCTTTGTCTCCGGTCATATGAAAAGACGCACCACTGTCAAGAAACCACACTGAACCCATCACACTTGAGACCAAGCATGTGATCAGCGAAAAATCCAGCTCAAAATGCAAGGCTAAGGCCTCTCCAGTTGCAAATCTAGTAGCCTGCTTATTTTTCTTCTTCTGTGGACAATTAGTGGCATAATGTCCGTGTTGGTGACAATGAAAGCACTTCACCTTGGACATGTCCTGCTTCTTGCCTTTCACACCAGATTGAGAATCATTCTTCTTACTCTTCTCCTTCCTTTCTTTAGCAGCCAAAGCACAATTTTCTTCATCTGAGTTCTTTGATGAAGATCCATCCTTGGTACTCCGCCTTATCTCCTCTTGCACAAGATCCGACCAAAGTCGCTCCCATCCTGGCAATTTCTCCCGAACATTGACAGAGTCCTGATAGGAATGCTAACTCTTCAGAAGCCCAAGGAGAGCCAAGCTCACCAAGTCCTCGTCATCAACAGTAACCCCCACACTTCCCAGCTCATCCCTGCATTGGATGAACTTCGTGAGGTACTTGGGCATACTGTCGCCTTTCTCCATTTTTATGTTCCTAAGTTTATCCTTGAGCGCCAACATCCTATGGTCGCTCTTGCTTTGAAATAAATCTGTCAAAGCTTTCCACATCAAGAATGGAGAAGCTTTACCATGAAGGCTGGACACTATGTGATCCTTCACACCTTCCAACAGAATCCTTCGACACTTTGTTGTCTTCTTTTGCCATGCCATCAAATGCGACAACATCGCTAGAAAGTAGGTTTTGGAGATTTTGCATCTGTGAACTCCTTCAACCCATTGTCATCCAGCACCGCCTCCATCCTGTCCTTCCATGCAATATAATTCAAGTTTCCCTCAAGGGAATACTCCAATCGCAATCTTTTGAAAGACATCTCAACTTCGACACCAAGAAAACACTGCTGCAAATTCGAATTCCACCACCTCAAAACTCAACCGCTTCAATGTTTTGCAATTTCTCCAATGATCAATATCACTCTGATACCATGTAGAAATTTGAATAAATGATATATTATTCACCTAGATTCTCCTGATCACACACTATTTTAACTTCATGCATAATACAGAATCTCATCTACCATTGATCATTAATTGCGGAAATAAAAACAATCGCATGTGCACATTAAAACCATAAACAATCACACATATGAACACAGTATTTTATGGGAAAGCTTAAAGGTGAAAAACCCCAACTATCTATATATTATATGTCATAGATATCATGTAACGATCATTATACAAATCTCCTCACAAGCTCTCGGTACAATCTCCAATTTCTACACATTAATCAGGTCCGATCTAGCAAATCACATGCTCCAATCTCTGCCACCTAATAGCCTGCCTCTACTGTGCAATCACTGCTGAAGAATGGCTCATAATGAAATTTGAACCACGTGGCTTGTACTGTGCAATCCTCATTGGCATCTCCATCCATGTGTGGTGCAAATTCATGCACCAGGATAGTCACAACTGATAGTCACATTGCTCTTTCACCTACCTCTTCAATGGTTTCCGCTGAAACTGTCCATGCACTAAAGTTAACTGATGTACTCTTTAGTTGATTAATGAGTTTATAATTAGTGAATTAATTAATAATTAATTCACACCACTCTTCACTAGTGTATCACTCAGTTATGTAGAAAATTTGAATAACTGATATATTATTCACCGAGATTCTCCTGATCACATACTATTTTAACTTCATGCACAATACAAAATCTCTTCTACCATTGATCATTACATGCGGAAATAAAATCAATTGCATGCACACATTAAAACCATAAAAAATCACACATATGAACAAAGTATTTCATGGGAAAGCTTAAAGCTGAAAACCCAAACTATCTGTATATTATATGTCATGGAGATCATGTAACAATCATTTCTAAAGCTCCTCACAAGCTCTCGAAAGCACAACCTCAATTGCTACACACTATCAAGCTAGATCTAGCAAAACACATGCTCCAATATTTTCACTACTATGTGACCTCTATTGCATTTTTAATGCTATAGGATGGCTTCATTAAATAGATAAACCACAGCTTGATCCTTGCGTAATCCTCATGGGCTTCTCACCTATCTGTGTGTTGCAAATAACTAGCAGTATAGTCACAATCCCGATAGTTAACTTTGCTCTTTCACCTATTTACTTGGTCTCCCTTTGAGAATTGTCCATGCACTAAGTTAGCGATAAATTCTTTAGTTGATTAATGAGTTTATAATTAGTGAATTAATTAATAATTAATTCACACCACTCTCACTAATTGTATAAATTAGTTAATGAATACAAATAGCTCCAACTATGTTTAGATTAGTTAAACTGGACACAACTCCATTAACTCCTCAATCAACTCCACCAAACTCTGTCACATGAGTTCTAACTGAAGTATCCATGCAATAGCTCCATTTAATCCTTAGGAATAGCGTAATTCCTTACGTCAGCTCCTGTGCCACATCTGTGCACTTAACTGAATTGCTCCAATAGAATAAGATAATGTTTATAGTCCAAATATTATTAAGAGCTAATAATATTCAACATATCTATTTTTAGACTGGCAATATAAAAATAGATTCTGCCCAATATGTCTAAAAATAGAGATCCATCTATTTTCCGACTTGAACAACCATCCACAAATATCATCACATAGCTCATAGAACATGATCCATATGTCTAAAAATAGACATAATAGTCTAAAAAATAGACTTTCATAGCCAAAAATAGCACTGTGAGCCCCTTAACACAAAAGGGACCTTTCCACTAAGCTCATCATCTTGTTGCAATCTCAACAAGTTAGACTAGATACAACTAGCTCAACTATGTTTAGCTTAGTTAAACTGAACACAACTCCATTAACTTCCTCAATCAACTCCACCAAACTCTCTCACATGAGTTCTAATTGAATTATCCATGCAATAGCTCCACTTAACCCTCGAGAATAGCGCAATTCCTTCTGTCAGCTCCTGTGCCACATTTGTGCACTTAACTGAAGTGCTCCAAGAGAATAAGATAATGTTTAGAGTCCAAATATTATTAAGAGCTAATAATATTCGACATATCTATTTTAGACTAGAAATCTAAAAATAGATTCCGCCCAATATGTCTAAAAATAGAAGTCCATCTATTTTTCCAACTTGACCAACCATCCACAAATAGCATCCTGCAACTCATAGAATATGATCCACATGTCTAAAAATAGACATAGTCTAAAAATATACTTTGCGCCAAAAATAGCTTGCGGGCCCACTTAGTGAAGGCGACTTCTTTCCACTAAGCTCATCATCTTGTTGCAATCTCAACATGAAAAGGATTTTTCTCAGAAGCAGACGGGTCACATATCTGATGTTGATCTTCCCATCCCTTGTCAGTTATGCTCGAGGTCTAAAATGAGTGGAAATGTAATCCTTCACTAACTCTCCTCCACTCCTCCATCCTAGGAGAGAGATGGGAGCAGTCATCATAGACAAACCTGTCAAAAAGTATATATCCTCCACATTGATCTCAAGCAGATGTTCCCCTAACCTGAATGCTTGCACCTGTATATCCAATAAATGAATAGGAACTTGAGTAATTCTATCTATTGCCTCATGCCGGGTAACCAGAAGAATTTCATAAAACCACATTTTTTGAGTGCCTCGATGGTGGTGTTAGCCCCCCTATAAATTTTTGACAAAGAAAAACAAGGGGCTAAAATTGTTTTTGAGCCCTCAAGGAATGCATCTCCCAGAAGACACATCATCCTCGAGGTCTCCTATGCCTTTGCCTTTGATAAATTTCCCTCTGCAGAATTCACCATGATTGCCCCTCTATTCCCCTTCGCAAAGTCCCCTTTCTATCCCAATTTCCCCCTAAATTCCCCTTCAAATTCTACCCATGCCCCTTGTTTGGCCTTTTCACCCTTTATCTCCCTATCGTTACCCTTTAGAGGCTTTAAAATGCGTTTAAATGGCCTAAAAACCAATTTTCCACATTATAATAGGCCTAGCCCCCCTTCTGCTAGGCCCCGCACCTTTTTCCTCCAAGTAACCCAGCACCGGAACCACCCACTAGCCCAAAGAGCGCCTATCTCATATGTTCATCGGGCGCAGTTCCAACCGTTGATCTTGGTAGATTGGACGGCTATCATTAAACCTTCCGCGCCCGTGTTTCTTCGTTCAAATCTCTGATCGCGCCATCGCCGTCCGTTTAAACGATGATCTGACGGTTCGCAATGCACCCGCATCGGTGGTCCCCATACACTGTTCCCAAGCCACCAGTTTCTATCGCACCGCCTTTGGGCAGAGGGCGGTTTTCCCCGATCGGCTAGCGATTCCATACAACGATTGACGCGTGGCTCCTGTACGTCTTCAAAACCGCTTGTTCATCGCGATTAACTTTCGACTCAGGATGCCTAGTGATATGCATGTCAGCCGTTAGATCTTGGGCTCCTCATCTAACGGTCATCGATCAACGAAGCTGTGCAGGGTTTAAACCACAGCCTTCGTACCCCTGGCCCACCGTTCGTCGTCCTCTGCTGTGTTTCCCACCGTCGATCTCCTTTGAGATCGGACGGTCCAGATTGGTCTTCCCCCCCACTATTGACCATTCCACCATCGCTCGGTCCCGCCACGTCACTGTTCCACGTGTCTCTTCCGTACGTTGATCCGCCCCGTGGTGTATATCCATTCCAAGGTCAAATTTCATTATTTTTACGTTGAAACCTCCGCCCCGACGTTTCTCATGCTTTCTCCACGATGTCATGCTTTCCTCCATTGTTGCCCATGCAGTCATCATCCTCGTCTGCGCCACGCTGCCACTATCATGCTCGTCCATACCACCACCTCCATACGTGTTTTTGGTAACTGTTTTCATGTTTTGCAGGTTTATCAGGCGGTGAAACCCGCCATGGTTCATATACGCCATTTTAATGGTGCAGTGCACATAGGAGACTGAATTTAGAGCCTAATTCCACAGAAGACTATCCGGAAAAGGTGTCTGCATCATAGATTTCATCCAAGGACAGAGTTAAAACTCTGCAAATCTTTTCGGCGCCATTAAAGCACAGATTTCACAGTCAGAGGAAATCTAGAAAGCGGCAAAGAGTATCAGGGGAAAAATAGTGCGTTAAGGCCTGTAATTGAAAATCGTAAGCCTTAATTCATTTATTAGAAGGCAAAGGTATCAAAATCAAAGACCCAGTGGATCGTTCAGATGGTTCAATGCATAGAAATATAATACTCTCAGGGTTTCCGTATCGGCAGAATGTTCTTCCATGAAAGGACATGGTACACATTACTATTTCAGTTTAATTTGTGTCCAAATGAAGTTTTCCACCCTATCAGCAATCCTACACCATAAGAAGAATTTGTTACACGGTATGGCAAACCCTAACATCATTATTCTGCCTGTTGTGCAATCCACCAGAATACTGCAACGAGTACCAAAGATAAATGCTCAGAGTAAAACCAGATGGGGCCTCGGCCCTCCTACTGCTTCAGATTGTTAATGCTACATTCAAGTTACAACTACCATTGTCTTTCTTTTCTCCTATAAGAATCCAGAAGAACATATTGTAAAGGGTTGTTGTTGATCAGTTATCAGAGAACTGCAAGCAGTTGCTTTTGAGACTCAGTATCTGTGTAAAGATTATAAGATAGGTTGATGGATATGTTTTCAGACTGAGTATTCAGCTATTGGCAATATTGTACTTGATTGGTATTGTTACTTAATATGACAAGCACATTTCTTTGGATCCTGATCTGAAGCAGCGGTGATGTTTTCCTATCTCTGTGTTTACATTCATTTCATTTCATTTCTACTGGCTTGCATCAGAAGTTTGACATAGGATTTACCCTTGTTAGGTACCCTATGTTCCTGCTCTCCTTGCCATTTATGTTTATCTTCAGAATGTTTTATCTGATAAGTGTTTTCAGTTGGTTTAACCAGTGTAAGGGATGTTATTTCCTGCTCTCTGATGTATGAATTAAATGAATTTACTTCTTAGATGTTTCTTGTTATTGATTCAGTTGGAAGATTTGGGAACACTGGGGATTAGAGTTAGCCCTGTCCACTAGGATCCTTGTATGACCTGCTGATCTATAACTTCGTGCTCTGAAATCTGTGTTATCTCCTCCTCTCTTTCTTTCTATATCACATAATCATCTTGAAAGATCCTAAGTTTCAGATGACTAGCCCAATTGAAAGCCTGCCTATTGAGTAGCAAGCAAATCCTTTCCTGACTCCATTGCCCAATGGTTCTGAATATTTCCTGGAATGTTTCACCTCTGCCTTATCCCTCTTTGCTCATCCGGGTCTTACATTGAAACCTTCTTTCCTGATAACCAACAACCAAAACAAACAATCAAACAAACAAACCCATGCCTATAACTAGCCTAACATCTTAAACTTTGAGCTTCATAGACATAAACCTTTGCTCAAGCTAGAGAGATCCCTCTATGGACCCAGGAGGGCTAGATCCTGAGGTCTGAAAGTGGTTCTAATGTTGTCTCATCTTTTGGTCTTGCCAATCTGGCCAAAACATGGGAACCCCAACATAATGGCGACTCCGCTGGGGAATCGAGTGCATTTCACCTTGAGACATTCTTAGGCACTCAAAAACCCAAGATCTCTGGTTAGATTGGCATTCAATTGTTGATGGTGGACAACATCCTATTTCAAACATTCATAAACATCCACCTGGCGACTCCACACTCCATAACTCCCAAAAGACCTGATGACTCCACTGGTAGAGGACACTGAACTGGTTGAGAAGAAGCAGTAGCCTTCTTTGCAAAAGCATCAATCCAAACATCGACAGGGATACAAAGTATGATGCTTTGTGTGATCAATTAAATGAATTAACGGAAACATTTGGTAAAGTGCTGGAGATGTATATGGCTAATCTGAATGCAAATGAGAATTATTTAGAACAACTCGTGCCTCTCCCAGAACAAGAACAAACTCAGGACCTTGAAGATGATCAAGACATGTATGATGTCCAAGAATCTGTAGAAGATGAAGAGGAAAGTGATCAGGAACTACCTGATTACGCACCTATGCCTTGTATCACGTTGAATAGAGAATATCAGGACCTAATAGCGAAAGCTAATAGGGAACGCTTCCTTGAGGAAGCAAGAGAACACACAGAAGAGGCGGAGTCTGATGTTGAAGGAGGGGTTCAAGAAAACATCCAGCCTCCAAATCAGCTAACACAAGGGAAAGATGACTGCTGCTCTTCTGTTCACGATGAAAGGGAAACCCCTCTTTTGACAGAAGGAGAGATTGATCAGATGTTAAATCAACAGTCCACCTCAGAAATATTTTATAGAAAACGCACTCTTGCTCATTCATCTTATGAGTTTGATGATTCAGATCCAAAAGGCTTCTCTGTGGATCAGGACAGAGAAGGACCTGCTGAAAATCCAGAAGGTTTGGTGGGTGGCATTACTTATAGTTATGATTTTCCTATTTATGATCTGTTTGGTGATGAGTGTTTTCAAAGGGAAGCCGAGCTTGCAGGACCATCATCCTTAGATTCATGGGAGGAAGACCAGAACCAGAAATTTCAGAAAAGTAATGAAACCAGTCAGCCTATCTATGACACTGATGGGGAGAGCTACGATAGTATAATAGCAGATGAAGATTCTTTGAATCTTCATTTTGCTTTACCACAGATCATCAGTGAAAAAGGAGACCAACAAAATTTCTGTTCAGAAGATGAGGAAGAAAGCGAAGAAGAAGTTCTTGAGCAAGATGAAAATAACGAGCCATCTCTTGAAAAAGAGGAAGCAATGGAGTAAACCACTGCTCAAGAATACATGGATCTCTTCACAGAGCTCAGCACCTCAGATCAGAATACATCAGAGCTCCAAGAGGACAACACTCCCATATATGATGATTCCTCCAGTTCAGAAAATGAAGAAGATGAGGGAGATTCCATTTCTCAAGAGAGTCTTATTCTTGATCCTGTGGAAGAAGAGGAAGTCCTAGTTGAAGCCAGCCTGCCAGATATTCATAGCCAGGTATCTTATCATGATCCTTATGCACATTTCCTTCAAACATTTGAAGAAGGATCAAAGGTATTTTTGAGCAGCATGTTGCAGATAGAAAGAAAATTTTTCAAAGATGCTGTTATTGAAAAAAAAGAGTGGGAGATGCCCTGCCTATCCAGCCTGCTCAAGGAGTTGAGCAGAAAGGACAAGCCATGGGATCACTTGATGGACTGGTTACATTGGAAGACAATGTTTGTAAGCTAGACTTGTAAATATTTGAGTTAGAGTAGGGTAGGTAGGAAAAGCTCAATAAAGCTCAGTATGTGAGCATGTAGTTAGTTGTTTTTAATTTCTGCAAAGTCCAGCAAGTCAGACAGTGTAATCCTGGCTTGACTGTTTTCAATTTCTGTCTTAGAATGTAGAGAAGAAGTCTGCTAGACAGTTTAATCCTAGCAGATATTAGATTGGGTAGAGAACATATGAGACCAACAGTCTAATCTGGTCTCATGGAGCAATAAGGGTAGAATTAGAATAGGTTTTATTTTCTGTTTGTAAAAATAAAAGATGTAAAGGGTCTGCTAGCTCAAATGCACCCTAGAAGAAGAAAAAAATGCTAGGACTGTAGTGTGGGTAGGTAGTTTGATTGGGAAGGTTTTTTGTTGATGTAATGTCTTCATATTGTGGCAGCTGATCAAAGAAAGAAAGGGATGTGTAAAGCAGCAGGCAACTGGCCTACCCCAAAGATCTGTTCTCTGAATTCTTGACTCCTTCAAGAAGAAGCCATCCCCATGTAGAGCCATTGTTAGCCCTCCTATAAATTTTTGACAAAGCAAAACAGGGGGCTAAAATTGTTTTTGAGCCCTCAAGGAATGCATCTCCTAGAAGACACATCATCCTTGAGGTCTCCTATGCCTTTGCCTTTGATAAATTTCCCTCTGCAGAATTCACCATGATTGCCCCTCTATTCCCCTTCGCAAATTCCCCTTTCTATCCCAATTTCCCCCCAAATTCCCCTTCAAATTCTACCCATGCCCCTTGTTTGGCCTTTTTCACCCTTTATCTCCCTATCGTTACCCTTTAGAGGCTTTAAAATGCATTTAAATGGCCTAAAAACCCATTTTCAACATTATAATAGGCCTAGCCCCCCTTCTATTAGCCCCCGCACCTTTTTCCTCCAAGTAACCCAGCGCCGGAACCACCCGCCAGCCCAAAGAGCACCTATCTCATATGTTCATCGGGCACAGTTCCAGCCGTTGATCTTGGTAGATCAGACGACTATCATTAAACCTTCGGTGCCCGTGTTTCTCCGTTCAAATATCTGATCGCGCCATCGCCGTCCGTTGAAATGATGATCTGACGGTTCGCAATGCGCCCGCGCCGGTGGTCCCCATACACTGTTCCCAAACCACCAATTTCTATCGCACCGCCTTTAGGCGGAGGGCGGTTTTCCCCGATCGGCTAGCGATTCCATACAGCGATTGACGCGTGGCTCTTGTACGTCTTCAAAACTGCTTGTTCATCACGCATTAACTTTCGACTCAGGACGCCCAGCGATATGCATGTCAGCCGTTAGATCTTGAGCTCCTCATCTAATGGTCATCGATCAACGAAGCTGCGCGAGGTTTAAACCATGGCCTCCGTACCCCTGGCCCACCATTCGTCGTCCTCCGCTGTGTTTCCCACCGTCGATCTCCTTTGAGATCTGACGGTCCAGATTAGTCTTCCCCCCACTATTGACCATTTCACCATCGCCCGGTCCCGCCACGTCACTGTTCCACGTGTCTCCTCCGTACGTTCATCCACCCCATGGTGTATATCCATTCCAAGGTCAAATTTCATTATTTTTACGTTGAAACCTCCACCCTGACGTTTCTCATGCTTTCTCCACAATGTCATGCTTTCCTCCATTGTTGCCCATGCAGTCATCGTCCTCGTTTGCGCCACGCTGCCACTATCATGCTCGTCCATACCACCACCTCCATACGTGTTTTTGGTAACTGTTTTCGTGTTTTGCAGGTTTATCAGGCGGTGAAACCCGCCATGGTTCATATACGCCATTGTAATGGTGCATTTCATAGAGGAGACTGAATTTAGAGCCTAAGTCCACAGAAGACTGTCCGGAAAAGGTGTCCGCATCATAGATTTCATCCAAGGATAGAGTTAAAACTCTGCAAATCTTTCCGACACCATTAAAGCACAGATTTCGCATTCAGAGGAAATCTAGAAAGTGGCAAAGAGTATCAGGGGAAAAATAGTGCGTTAAGGCCTGTAATTGAAAATCTTAAGCCTTAATTCATTTATTAGAAGGCAAAGGTATCAAAATCAAAGACCCAGTGGATCGTTCAGACGGTTCAATGCACAGAAATATAATACTATCAGGGTTTCTGTATCGACAGAATGTTCTTCCATGAAAGGACACGGTACACATTACTGTTTCAGTTTACTTTGTGTCCAAATGAAGTTTTCCGCCCTATCAGCAGTTCTACACCATCAGAAGAATTTGTTACACGGTATGGCAGACCTTAACATCATTATTATGCATGTTGTTGAATCCACCAGAACACTGCAACGAGTACCAAAGATAAATGCTCAGAGTAAAACCAGATGGGGCCTCGGTCCTCCTACTGCTTCAGATTGTTAATGATGCATTCAATTTACAACTACCATTGTCTTTATTTCCTCCTATAAGAATCCAGAAGAACATATTGTAAAGGGTTGTTGTTGATCAGTTATCAGAGAACTGCAAGCAGTTACTTTCGAGACTCAGTCTCTGTGTAAAGATTGTAAGATAGGTTGATGGATATGTTTTCAGACTGAGTATTCAGATATTGGCAATATTGTACTTGATTGGTATTGTTACTTAATATGACAAGCACATTTATTTGGATCTTGATCTGAAGCAGCGGTGATGTTTTCCTATCTCTGTGTGTACATTCATTTCATTTCGTTTCTACTGGCTTGCATCAGAAGTTTGACATAGGATTTACCCTTGTTAGGTACCCTATGTTCCTTCTCTCCTTGCCATTTATGTTTATCTTCAGAATGTTTTATCTGAGAAGTGTTTTCAGTTGGTTTAACCAGTGTAGTGGATTTTATTTCCTGCTCTCTGATGTATGAATTAAATGAATTTACTTCTTAGATGTTTCTTGTTATTGATTCAGTTGGAAGATTTGGGAACACTGGGGATTAGAGTTAGCCCTGTCCACTAGGATCCTTGTACGACCTGCTGATCTATAACTTCGTGCTCTGAAATCTGTGTTATCTCCTCCTCTCTTTATTTCTATATCACATAATCATCTTGAAAGATCCTAAGTTTCAGATGACTAGCCCAATTGAAAGCCTGCCTATTGAGTAGCAAGAAAATTCTTTCCTGACTCCATTGCCCAATGGTTCTGAATATTTCCTGGAATATTTCACCTTTGCCTTATCCCTCTTTTCTCATTCGGGTCTTACATTGAAACCTTCTTTCCTGATAACCAACAACCAAAACAAAAAATCAAACAAACAAACTCGTGTCTATAACTAGCCTAACATCTTAAAATTTGAGCTTCATAGACATAAACCTTTGCTCAAGCTAGAGAGATCCCTCTCTGGACCTAGGAGGGCTAGATCCTGAGGTCTGAAAGTGGTTCTGATGTTGTCTCATCTTTTGGTCTTTCCAATCTGGCTAAAACATGGGAACCCCAATAGGTGGCAAGATCAGTTTTTGCATTCAATTCATGTTCTTCATGTTCTAAATATCTCCACACAAAGGCCATTTTGTGCTAATGATTACCTGAAACATCAATAAGACACTCATTAGGATCATTTTCATGCAAAAAACTAGACAAATTTTGAGAAAAAAATGGAAATTTTAGTTGAGGAATTGCACCCAATGATGCCCCAAAAGGGATGACAGAGCGTTGCACCCCTATATGTAGTGAAATGCTTCTTAGGTGAAACACACTTTTCGACAGAATGGGCATGCGTTGGTCCTAGGGCGAGTTCTTGAAACACCGGGACTCTAAAAAATCAACAAAAATTGAATAAAATCACAAAAAGGAACCACAAACTTAAAGAGAAGGGTCTTAGCTCCTACCTAGAAATAAAAAAACTGAAACTGATCCACCGGATTGACCACAATCAACTGCTAAAGATTGATGGATAAAAGGGCTAAGAGCTCTCACTGTTGAAGGTGAATGTCAAATGGTAAAAATGAATAGTCATTTTCATTACTTATGGGTCATTTTTTCATTATTTTATCATATTTAATGTTTTGACCTAGTAATTGTTCATTTTTTACCATGAAATGGGTATGTTTAATCCTTCTTGTGATTTTTTGAGTAGGTTAACAATTGTTCTAATGGATTTTGTCCTGTTTTCGTAGATTATTTTGACCAAGGAGTACACTTTTATCACTTTTTTAGACTCTATAAAAACATGAAAAAGGAACCCCATGGGTTCCTCTTTCAACTCCTTTCAGACTCCCAAAGCATGAAAAGGTTTCCAAGAACTTGTATTTTCGAACTCGTAAAAGTTAATGCAAATACATCTTCTTAGTATAAGTTTAACTCTTTTCCAGACTAAGATAAAATATTTATGAAAAAGGAATACCTTAGTCGAACATGTCTAAGAGGTTCCCTTGAGTATTGTTTTTTTCCTTTTCAGATTTGAGGGACTACTTACGAAAATGAACATCTGGAGTTTTCTTTTTCGCCTCCTTCTCAAACTCTCTAAACATGAAAAAGATGTCAACTTTTACCTTCGTTGGATTTGTTAAAACATCAAACAACGATGGGCTTGTTGAACATGACAAGGCCAAACCACTCCATCTTAGTTTTCATTAAACATACTCGAAGGGATTCATCCGAAGAATGAAATTACAAATCAAGCATATGCTCTCCTCCTCAAGCTTGTTAAAAAATAAAGAGGTATTGACCAATATGGTTGGGGAAATTGGGAAAACAAGGTACTAAATTTGCTAATGGTGGTGAGTTGCTCTTGAACACGAAACTCTTCCAGCTCATCTCCATGGCTATTGGGTTGGGTAATCTACTTGTCTTTGGTTCACCATACCATTTTTCAAAGCCTCCTTTTTTGGTTTTGGGTCAATGCTTCCAATTCAATTCAATGTCATTGTTGTGTTCAAGAGAATTTGTTTAGTCAATACATACTACAATACTCTTAAGCCTTCATTCCATGTTTTTCATTCCCGATCCAGTTCTGTATCATCATCATTTTGTCTCAAATCATGACAACCATTTTGTGTCGTTGATGGGGGATACATCAAGGCCCTCCTACGACAGGTTGCTTCCTGTCGACATCAACACACTATTTAGGAAGTTGACTTAGAAACACCGCTCAGTACCTTGGTGCTTGCATACATCAATGTAAATTTTCCTCACTCTCGACGACAGGTTTACATCAATGGCCTTCGACTAAAATATTATGTGTGGTGTTCGACATCAACTCATTTACTCACACCATATGGATTGTACTACAATACCTTGGGAGCCATTAATGTCATCGATGTTTTCTCTCACGTCTGTTAACAACTTACATCATTGGTTGATAATCAGATGGTGTCTACCATGTTCGACTCCAACTCATTGATTTGCATGGTTAGAATCGTAAATTAGACAGTCGTGTGAACAAGATAGAAGACCTTGGATCTAGTTTCATCCATCCAGGCTACGATTATAGGATAAATACAAAAATCACAATGTATGATGGATATGGTCATATAGAAAGTCATCCATTCATGGGTCCACCATTTGTCATCAGTGGAAGTGTCTTTTTATCATTGTACATGTAATGTTATCTTATGTGTTACATATGGGTATGCCTCCCTCAATGAATATATCATGATGTAAATGTCTTGTAACTTAAGGTTATCTCATCAATTGTTCTTGATCCCGACCTATCACAAGGTAAAGCACTTCATTCATCAGTCACTTTTTCTAACTTTTCACTTTAGGGGGGAAATCTATTATAGGCCATTTTTTCACATCTGGTCCATCGACCTACAAACTGAACCAATAAACATCCTTTTACCCCTTGACATCATCAAAGCACAAAGCCCTATGCATGACACTCCCATATCCCAGATTTCCTGCCTGAAAAAACCTTGTTTCAGTCATTTTAAGGACCAACACTCCCTGGCTTCCTTCTGGACAACGTTCACCTTCAGGTTGCTCCATTTTCGCCTGCATTGATCACCTAAAAGTTTCTCTCCTTTGAACCTGCATTGGTTCTAGAAATTCAGGAAAAGAGAGAAATTCTGGAATCCTCCTTTTATAGAAGATTTCAGAATTTATTACAACCATTTACCTCAAATAAAATATTCAGATATTAGAAGTCTACCCTTATGTTGTTGTTGTAGAGAGGTAACTTTCAATTCATTAGGGTGATTAGAGGTGCACTTTGTGACAGACAAGGAACAAGTCAGCGCAAAGGAGCTCTTCTACAAGATCGACATCTATTTATGGTTCTAACTCCCATTTATATTAATGCAAAGAGTTCTTTGTTTCACTCTATGTGATGTTATGATTTAATGTATTTAGATGTGATGTTTATCCATTGAATTAAGTATTTATATGATGCTACATAGATTATATATATAGTTGGCTTGTGTTGTCTGATTATACAAGTTCTAATTTTTTGCAATGGGAGCTAGGATTGGAGAATTCGGGCTAAGAGAGGAGCGAAGCATACGACAAATTACAGGTAGGCTTTGACTCATCATCCATTTACTTTAAGGAAAAATAAAATCTACTTTTTCCTTCTATTGTTATGGACTTAGCCACTTAGTCTAGGGAAGACACTTTTGTCTGTAGTCATAGATTTCGTATAACACAAAGCTTTAGGATCATGATAGATCAATTTCGACTAGGAATTGCAGAAGGAAATAGGAAAAATTCCAATTTTTTAGGGGAATATTTGTGATAGGAAATATGTTGTCATTGATGGCAAAGGAAAAGGTAAATGCAATGGAAAATATTGACAAAGGCAAGCAATGAAAACTGCAAATGCATTGGTAAATATGTTGTCATTGATAGTAAAGGAAAAGGTAAACGAAATGGAAAACATTGGCAAAGGCAAGCATGGCAATCATTGGTGGCAAAGGAAAAATTAAAAAAGGTGGCAAAGGAATGCATGGAAATTTCAAAGCACTATAAATGGTGTTGTAATTATTTGCAAAGGAAGATGCAAAGGCAATGGAAAAGGTGGAAAAGGAAAAGCATGGAAAAGGATAAGTCAAAAGTGTAGAAATTATACAATATGCATGTATATCTTGGATTCTCCTGATCTAACAATTATATGCCACTGTTAAATACATAATCGCTTCTACAAAAATTCTTGCGGAATTTAAAACACAATCTCCAATTGCAATATCAAGAAGAAAGATCAATCACACATAACACATATGTTTTTACTGGGAAAGCATAAAGCTAAAAACCCCACTATCATATATTATGTATATATCATGGATCATGAAACAATCCCATAAAAAACTCTAATCCAAGAGCTCTTAGTACAATATACAATCGTCTCACACTGTCATACAAAAATTGGCAAGTTCCTTAGCTAATTTACTGTCTCTAGACAACCTGCCTCTACTGTGAAATCTCTGATGGTCAAGAAGCTCTGAATGATTGATTCTTTCCTGCCTTGACTGCATAATCCTCATAGGCATCTCCAATGTGTGTGTGGTTGCATGAGTGCACCCACTAATGTCAAAATTGATAGTCAATCTGTCCCTTTCACCTAATTCTCAACTGGGTCTCCACTGGATTTGACATGCATGTATTTAATAGTAGTAAATCTTCAGTTGCATGTCAGGCCACTGATTGTGAATTAATTAATAATTAATTCACTTGATCTCTCACTAGTTTATCTTCAGTTACAACTAGCACAACTTAGTTTAACTCACTTAACTGAGTTAAACTACTTTACAACTTTCATAACTACACTTCCAACTCTGTTACAACTAGAATCACTCTGTTACAACTCAAGTCAACTTGCATGTCCCACCAACCAACCTCTTAACTCTAAATTCTTGTAGCTAACTGATTTTCCACTTCAGTTAACTATTTCTAAGTGCTCATTGAGAATAGATTATTGTTTATTGTCCAACTATTATTAAGGGATAATAATAATTGACATGCATCTATAAATAGACATGCGATCTATAAATAGGACTCGCACATACATCTATAAATAGAACATCATCTATTAATAGAATTTTCTCATCATCTATAAATAGACATCATTTATAAATAATTTTTGTTCATGCATCTATAAATAGACCTCCACCTAAAAATAGCCTATGTGGGCCCCACCTAGTGTAGGTGCTTAATTTTCACTAGGATCAAGGATGTTGTTTCTGGATGCCAATTTCACTGTTTATTGTTGCAACCTTCAACAATCCCTCTCAACAAGAAAGGAATGTCTTTGCATGTGACATGCAACTCCATGCATGCACCCTGCAACCTTTGCATGTGCCATGCAACTCCATGCATGCGCCCTGCAACTCTTGTATGCAACACTTCTCTAGTGTTTCTCGCACATGAAACAATTGCATGCAACACTTCTGAAACTGAATAGCCTCCAAAAAAATGAATCAATATAATGCATTTGTCATCAAATTCTTCTGACTTTTGCTGGTACCAATTGCACATGTCTTATGGATCCACTTCGTTGTTTAACTCTACATCCATGCACTTTGCGCTTGTTGCCAACTCTGATTTGCGCTCCAGTATCTGACACTATCACTTTGATTTCATGTCCTCACGAAATTTTCCTGCATCAATCCAATTGATCCTGCTTCTGTTGTACTGTGGGATCCTCGTATCCAAGTTCGATTCATGATATCCACACCATATCAATGAATCCTTCCAATAAATTTCTTCTTGGGATTACTCATGCATGTCACCCCACCTCTCACCTGGTGGTATAGCTGCGTGCACTCCCTCTACCCATCTGGCACGAAATTTCTCTGCATGAGTGGTTCCTCCTACTCCATGATCCTCATCTTGTGGCTGCTCCACATCCCAAGGTTCACTCTTACCTGCATGCAAATCCAGATCCCTCTCAAGGGTCAATTGCATGACTTTATCACACTTCCCAATAGTAGGAAGCTCTGTAGAAATCCCATATACATCAAGTCTATAGAGATTCTTAACTCGAATCCCAACCTTCTTGGCTTTCCCTGTTGCTTTGTGTCGCAGGAAAATTTTTCCTTCACTAAAGACAACACCATAGCCTCTATCCTCTAACATTGCGACTGAGACTAAATTTTTCTTCAAACCTGGTACATCCATTACATATTTTAAATGAAAGAGTTTACCTAACACCTTTGAAAGGTAATGGTACCAATTTTAGTCACACTGTATCTTCCATTGTCGCCCAACTCAATATGCATATGGAGATCTTTCTCCTCCAAGTCACTGAAAAGTTTCTTATCTCCCATCATGTGAAAGGAAGCACCACTATCCAAGTACCACCCTGATCCCAATGCACTTGACACCATGCATGCGATCAATGAGAAGTCAAGCTCAAATTGTGAGGCAAGGGTCTCACTAGCTGCAGCTCCATCAACCATCTCGTTCTTCTTCCTTTATGAAAAATTTGTGGAAATATGTCCATACTCGTGATAGTGAAAACACTTCACTTTGGACATGTTGTGCTCCTTGCCATCTTCACCTGCCTCAAATTTAGAATGGAATTTCTTCCCCTTCCCCTTCTTCACCTTGGCAGCTAAAGCACAATCCTCTTCATCATCAAGCTTTGATGAAGAGCCATCTCTGGTGTTTCGCCTGAACTCCTCCCGCACTAGATCCGACCATAGTCGTTCCGAATCCAACAGTTTTTCCTGTCCATTGACAGAGTCTTCATAACTATGCTAACTCGTAGGAAGTCCCAAGAGAGCCAAACTCACCAAACCATCATCAGCAACACTTATTCCTACACTCCCTATCTCATCACTGCATTGGAAAAACTTTGTTAAGTATGCCAGAATAGTGTCGTTCTTTTCCATCTTGATCTTCCTGAGTTTATCTTTGAGCGTAAATTTCCTATGGTTGTTGCTGCTTTGGAATAGATCCATCAAAGTCTTCCACATAGAATATGGTGTGGCTTTCCCATGAAGGCTTGAGACAATTTGGTCTTGTACACCTTCCAACAGAATCCTCCTCGCCTTTCCCACTTGCTTTTTCCATGCATCAAGTAATGCAACATTTGTCGAAGTGGGCTTAGGAACATCACTGTCGATGAATTCCTTCAAGCCATTATCTTCGAGCACCGCATCCATCCTATCCTTCCAGGAAAATTAGTTCTAGTTGCCCTCGAGTGCATAATCTATTTGCAAGCCATTGAAAGCCATTTCGATGTTTACTCAACTGTAGCACCATGAAAATATTTCTACAAATTCGAATTATTTCCACCAACAAACTCAGATCCTGCTTCAAAATTGCAATCTTCTATGCTCCGATACCATGTATAAATTATACAATATGCATGTATATCTTGTATTCTCCTTATCTAACAATTATATGTCAATGTTAGATACATAATCACTTCTACAAAAATTCTTGTGGAATTTAAAACACAATCTCCAATTGCAATATCAAGAAGAAAGATCTATCACACATAACACAGATGTTTTTACCGGGAAAACATAAAGCGAAAAACCCCATTATCATATATTATGTATATATCATGGATCATGAAACAATATCATACAAAAATCTAATCTAAGAGCTCTCAGTACAATATAAAATGGTCTCATACTGTCATACAAAAATTGGAAAGTTCCTTAGCCAATTTACTATCTTGAGACAACCTGCCTCTACTGCGCAATCCCTGATGGTCAAGAAGCTCTGAATGATTGATTCTTGCCTGCCTCGACTGCGTAATCCTCATAGGAATCTCGAATGTGTGTGTGGTTTCATGTGTGCACCCACTAATGTCACAACTGATAGTCAATCTGTCCCTTTCACCTACTTCTCAACTGGGTCTCCACTGGATCTGACATGCATGTAGTTAACAGTAGTAAATATTTAGTTGCACCTGAGGCCACTGATTGTGAATTAATTAATAATTAATTCACTTGATCTCTCACTAGTGTGTCTTCAGTTACAACTAGCACAACTGAGTTTAACTCACTTAACTGAGTTAAACTGCTTTACAACTTTCATAAGTACACTTCCAACTCTGTTACAACTAAAATCACTCTGTTACAACTCAAGTCAACTTGCATGACCAACCAACCTCTTAACTTGAAATTCCTATAGAAAACTGATTTTCCACTTCAGTTAACTATTCCCAAGTGCTCATTGAGAATAGATTATTTTTTATTGTCCAACTATTATTAAGGGATAATAATAATTGACATGCAACTATAAATATACATGCGATCTATAAATAGAACTCGCACATACATCTATATAGAATTTCATCTATAAATAGAATTTTCTCATCATCTATAAATAGACATAATATGTAAATATAATTTTCTCATACATCTATAAATAGAACTCCACCTAAAAATAGCTTGTGTGGGCCCCACCTAGTGTAGGTGCTTAATTTTCACTAGGATCAAGGATGTTTTTTTTGGATGCCATTTTATTGTTTCTTGTTGCAACCTTCAACAAAAATAAGATCAAAATGGTAGCATTAATGGTGAAGAGAATTTGGAGCCATTTATTGGAGATTAAATCAAATAAAATGTAGGTTAAACTCACTTAGATGGGAATATATCTAAAAGAGCTTTCTATTGTTATGTGGAAGTTTGAAAATGGCCTCCTAAATCAAAAGTTAGAGCCAATCAAAGTTGCAGGACCCCCAAGTCAAACTAGCAGAGCTGAGTTGATTAGATACACTTTTGGTGTGTAGCCAATTTTGGAAAAGTAGCCAAACCCAACATAAAAGTTAGTAGGGTGGAAAAAAGGAGTTCTAGGAAAACATGGTAGACAAAAGAGCAGAAGAGATAATTTCCATTAGCCACAGGTGGAGCCCACACTACAACTTGGCCCGATGGAGGCAGCCTGACAAGTGCACCTCGGAGGTGGAAAAAAACACGCAAAAGTTTAAGCATCGAAAGATAGGATGACAGGACACAAAAACATACTAGAGACCAATGAGGAGTCGAGTGGGAGGTCCCCATTATGACATCTCAACCCGCTGAGGTGAGTCCTGAATTTTTTTTGGGGAGCACAAGGTTAGGCGGCAGCAGATAGGTGTCGAGCCACGTGGCAACATTATGAAATCCCTATTGATGGAAGTCTTTCTAGGTCTCGAGGCATTGGGAGGTGGTTTCTCACATTGTCAATCGCCTATATCAACGACAGAGAACCACTCCCCCTAATACCATAAACCAAAATGGAGTCATGTCGAGGCCGGTTTCTTAAACCCGATGGTTTTTTATTAAAAAGGAAATTGCTCATAAAACAAAGGCCTCAAGGACCCTTTCTCTCTCCTTTGGCAGGACAGGTGGCAACATGTAATTAGCCCGGATGATACAAGTGATGACTTTAGCATAGGCCAATCAAAGGTGGACACATGTCAATCATATTTGGTATTTTTTAGTACCCAAAGGGCCCATATTTGAGTGACACATGTGTTACACAGCAATTTGTCACCGTCCCTGCAATTCCTCATCCAGCACATTGGAGAGCTTATTCCATGACTTGTGAGCAGTGAAATGACCTTAAAACACTTGTATGGCATCCCCCTAGACATAGACTTTCATTCCCCTGAAAACAAATCCTTGTGAAAAACCCTAAAAATAGCCTTTTTTTCCTTGGCGCGACTACTCAGTGTCATACCCGCGCCAATGGGAGAAATCCTCCAAAGAGGGTGCGCCAACTGGCGCACTGTCTCAGTGTTGTACCCGTGCCAGGCTTAATAAGGAGTGTTTAAAAAAAATAAATGGTGGAAGATTGACTCCAACAAACTCCTGAACTGAACTCTAAATCGAGTTGGAACATTTGGCTCCGGTTCTCCATGTAGAGGAAGTACTTTTCTACCTCTCATGGAAGCTTCCTTGAGGATAGGGCCAATCCCGTGATTTTAGGGATCCCAACTCCCCTTCCACCATCTATATAAGCTTGCCATTTCCCTTTGCAAGCTAGTCTCCAAGAGCCTTCATAGCCTAAATAATGCTGCAATAGTCCTCATAGAGCCAAATCAATAGCAAGGAGATTGACGATCGAAGAGAGAGGCTTGTCCCCATTCCCGACAAGCTTTACCGAGACGTATTCCACTGACGACTCGCCAAAGGAAGATTCAGCGTCAGAGCCTGGTTATATTTTCCTTTGTATGAATTAATAATAAGAGAATTTGGTTATGGTTCCACTCGTATTGTTCATTATGATCATGAGTTGTGTCTTCTCTGACTGATACATAATTTCATATATCGGGTTTTACGCTTGTGTTTGTTGTGTTTCTTGTGTGTGCAGGTGTTTGATCGCGACGAGCGAGAGGATTGTGATCTGATGGAAGCAAGGAGACGGGAGCACCATCTTCCCTACAAACAACAGCGTTGGACTTGAGGTAGGTCTTCATCGCAAGTTGGTCTATTGCAATTAGGAACTTGCACCTTAGCGTGGTATGATTGTTGCTAGACCTGATCTGGGCTAGTAGGGATCGCCTCTATCCGCAGAGGGGATTTACCTCTACAAAAAACTGGTGACTCCGCTGGGGAGTTAGCTTGTTGTTGGTTTTATAAACTACAGACAGAGCCTGAAGTTAGCCAGATAGCCTTCGAAACGCTCTTGCTCTGCATTAGCGAAAGTAGATGAACGTTGCTTCAGTCAATCTCCGGTCTAGTTTATGAACTGAACACTTGGAGTATTGTCTTGTCTTTCGGTCGATTCTTAACTTTGCTTGCTTGATTAGCTCTTTTGGCTGGCTCTTTTCATGTGTTTGGCTTTTGTTTTCAGCTTCAACATCACTGGTCTACTTCTTGGATTGCTCCTTTTTATTTTTACATAGTTAAACTTGGTCAGCGCGCTTTCATTAGCATGACAGTCACGCCAATTGGTGCTAGTTGTTGATTTACTACCCTGCGCCAATCCCGTTATGGTGCTAGTTTTTACTTTCGAAAGTCCACGCCAATCCCGAAAGGTGCTAGGGTTTGCCTGGTTTTAGAGATTTTCGAGCTTGATCTGTGTGTTTGGTTTCATTTTTACGACTGCTTGAGTGTTTCAAAGGGAGCCTTGTTTGACTGTAGCTGACCTTAGTCCTTTGGTTGTTAGCCCATTTCTATCGATTTTACATTCTAGCCCTAGGGAATTTAGGTGCTAGGCTATTGTGTGTCGAGCCTCCCTTGGGAGTTTTTTGGTTTCTATGCTGTTTGGATCAACCATGTGATTGCTTCTCTACATTCGTTTATGCAGTTTTTTATTGTTTCATCGCGTTATTTGAGTGATTGACTTCTTCTTCATTCAAATCTGCCTTGTCTCGTTTTGGGCCTAGATTACATGGTTCATTTGAGTCTTTGGGATTCTTGGTTTGGAGAGATTTTTTTGTCAATTTGAGGTCGATTGTGTGCTTGCATTGAGTGAAATTTGATTGTTTTTACCTCTTTTGCTTTCGCTTCTCCAAATTGCTTGTTTCATTAGTTTTCATTTTGTTTAGTGCACTTTGCTCTTAAACATTGAAAATACAAAAAGAATCTCTTTTGATTTTTTTGATTAGTTAGTGTGAATTAAATATTTTTCTCGTTATTAGTGATTAGTAACTTGGGAAGAAAAGCTTTTTAGTTTCCATTAGCTGCATTAGAGACATTACTCTTGGTTGTTGTCTAATCATTTTTGTTATTGTGTGAAAAGCTCTTAACTCTCGTAATTATCTTTCATCGAATGAAATGATATCTCTGTGGCATGTAGTGTGCATTTAGGAGACTTTGACACATAACACTCACTAGGGCCTAAAAACTAAAACATGATTGAAGATAAACATTAAAATTTATTCAATTTACACTAAAGCAGAAACATTGAAACATTAACGAAATATTTAGAGGTTCAGTTAGAGGAAAACGTGTTCGGGCGTCTTTTAAACCTATTAGCTATTGTTCTCCTCTTGGCTTTAGACAACACTAGTATGGACTTGTGCTCCTTGTATCGTCGACGTATATATAGGGGAGACCCCACTAGGTTTCTATCCTTTATCCATAGGAAGCCAAGTCTTACGCCCCTATACCCGTGATACACGGACACAGCATTCGGGGAGATTGCCCGCACATACGTTAAGTCCTTGGTTGATTTCTCTTTCATTTTTGAAACCAAGGTGTATATTGCAGTTCACGGTTATTTGGTACACCCTTTGCCTAGCATTCTCGGAGCGATCATTTTGATCTTATCTGACTCCTTAAATTTTAAAATATCACCAAGCGCTTGTCCTTTCACGCTTGCTTCAAAACTGAAAGAGATAGAGTCATCTTTCATCCGTTTCTCGACTCTTCAAACATGAAACGGTGAAGTTTCTAAGTTTCAATCTCGTAAAATAAATCACCCGCGCTCACACGCCCTGTTAGATCTTACTTGTTGGCCGTTTGATTGTGTGCCTTGGTTTTTCATCTCGTGTGTTGTGTTTGATCTTTTCCTTTCGTCATTACTGTCACAGTGGCGGAACCCTCGCTCGTCTACCGGTAATCCATATACGGGACGATTCATCGAGAGGTCTCGCAATCCTCTGGCCGAACATCGACGACCATCATTGTTTCGACTTTCCCCGATGGGGGACAGAGTCTCGCTTAAGCTTCCCTTTGGAGGACCGAGTTGAGTTCAATTGGCCCTTATCCAGGCCCTTGGTCTAGATTTGGAGTAGGGGAACATTTCCCTCCTCTTACATCGGGTTCGCCTTTTCTAGGCACTGTTATTCCTCCTAGTCCTCACCGTCTATTACGAGATCTAGCGCGAGTTCAGATATGAGTGCATCCAGCCATTCTCCTAGTGAGGAAATCCCCATGTCGCAGTGAAGATTACCGGTTGTTCCCGGAAGACAACCCCAAATTATCTGTCATATCTTCGCCTGTCCTCCACTACCCGGCAGGTATAGATCTTAGAGTCGGATTATGACCGGCTGCCGCCTCCATGGGGATATAAACTCCTTCTACGAGGCCATTATTCCTTCATTGGGGATGTCTCCTAGGAAACCCATCACGTCATCCCCTCGGAGTCACTTACGTACTTGTTAGGCCCACTTGTTTGTGTGGGCTGCATCTACACCTCGACGTTACCACTCGGTCTGTAAGGACCACATCGCTTCACGAAGACATATATATAGCATCGATATGCCGAAGAACATCTCTCCTTAGGAGTATCGATTGTCCTTACAACAATCGGAACCCACGAGGACTCGGACAATCCTTTCAAGATCCCAACCACCCGTATTTTTTCGCATTATGCACGGGAAGGTACGCCCCGTATGCGTTCCATATCGATATGATGAGTACGAGAATCCTTTACATTTACTCGCTCCAGAGGCTCACCTTCATGCTCAGGGTTTTTCGTCTACCCAGGCTGGGCAATCTTATAACCCGCAAGGACAACCTTTTCAAGGTCAACCTTCGGGCCAACCTGGCTATCCTTATGACCCGCAAGGATAGCCCTTACAAGGCTACTCTTCGGGCTAGCAAGGGCCATTATATGGTCCACAAGGATAGTATTACAACCCTTCAGGTCAACCTATGCAACCTCTCCCTGGAGTCCAACCTCGGCAACCTCAAGGACTCACAGGCAAACTAGGGTACCAACCAGGGCCAGTATATGGTCCTAGGGGGCAGGGTCCAACCTTCCAACTGCTACCTGAAACCTCAGTATCCTATTGGTCTCAATGCTTTGCACATCGCCGACGGATCATATTATGGTCCCTGGGGCGGTGTCAGCAAGTTACAAAGTCACCACTGGCTCCATTCCACCACCGAGCCAACCAGCTCATCCAAGTACAACTCGGGTGCTCCATCAGCGTACCAGCTCAACCTGCATCGGCAGAGACACAACTTGTTCACCGGGGGCAACGCCTGCTCAACCAGGACTACCCGCTCAGCTTGGCGACTTTGTCCAACTAGGGCCGGCCTACACATCTGTCAACCCTACGTCAACAGCCAATTTACTCGATGCCGCAAATCCCTGAATCGAGTCAGCATCCTAATTATCGCGCTCGAGCAGGGGTCCCACCCTATCAGCAGCCCGCTCAACCTCAAGGGCGGTTATTACCCTCACGGTCAATCTCGACCGACTTATAATCCGCCCCAAGGTTCCCATTATTTCACTCAACAACACAGCTACACCTATACTCGCGTAGCCAAATCCATGCAGCTCGCTCAAACAGGGACCGACATATACTCGGGGTCCATACTGCAGTTATCAACCCCCGTACACTGGTTACCAGACAACTCGAATCCCGGATCGGGTTATACGCCCTATACCCCCTATGGTCGAATCCTTTGGGGACGGAACCCATGGGGGGCAAGGATACACTCAACCAACGTGGAGCATGTGTGCAGTCCTTATCGAGGGCCTGGCATGCCGTTCAATCCGCAATTTCCGTTCTTGGCTACCTTGGAGTTACGGACGTTTCTAGAAATTCAACCGATGATCCGATTCTTCATAATCCTTATCGGGCCTTTGGTTTCGACCAAGGTACCCCAGTGATCGCCCTAAGTTTGAAGGTAAAGCTGGTGAAGACTAGCTCATGTAATGACCTACCATTTGTGGTGTTCATCTAATTCTTGGGTCGATGATTCAATTCGTCTACATCTCTTCTAGCGCACTCTTACCGGGAGCTGCCGCTAAGTGGTATAGTGAACTGCCCTACGTGGCATCTTTCAAGATTTCAATACTTTAGCAATGGCTTTTCTCACCCACTTTCGGTCACCGGTTCACTATGAAGCCGGGACGCATCTCACGACTTCCTTGAAGCGAGGATAAAGCCACCCACATATCCGATCATATTCATGAGTGGCGACGTCGTCGTAGGCTGATCAAGTTTGATATACCCGATCAACTACTAACTCATTGGTTCACCACATCCTTCATTAACAAAATCGCTCAAGATATTGCTATGGGGGCATGTGTGATCGAATAACTGATGCCATCGCGCGTGCCTAGTATCTTGATACGGTATACTTATCGATCGCACACTTGTATGATATTTAGACTGATGCTCCACGCCCGAGGGAACCTCTAAAGCTCCACCTACCCACGGTGGTGGATGGTGTTATTGGTTTCCGTGTCTCAAAATTCTTGAAAGTCTTCGAATGGGAAGACGAAGTCCAATTCTTCCAATAATTCTACTCTCCCGCTCCTCTAGATTCTCGGCAAGAGCTCGCGGAGATCAACGTCGTTCGGGCTAATCCTATGGAAAAAGCCTCGAAAGGAAAGAAAAAGGGCAAAGGAAAATCCAAAAACCCGACACCCCTAAAAACGAGTCTTCTAAACCTCGTACGCGAGGATGGTTCTCAACGTAAACCGAAGTACCACACTCGCCTATTTGTGAAGGAGATCATTATACCAAGGATTGTCCCCGACGATCGAAATTAGTAAACTTCTCAAAGGCTCCAAAGGGGACTCCCGGCGAGTTCTTAAAGAACCGTTCCGTCTCAAACAGACTCCCCAGATGGTTGAACAACCTTCACCATCTGCACCATTTGGATCTAGAGTTTTTATGATGAATGGTGCTGCACTGTCTCAATTGCTAAGCGTTCGAAGGATTATCTTGGGATCGCGTCAGCAGCTGGTGAAGGAAGTCGTGGATGGCCCACCTCCTCCTCCTGTCTCCGATCCTTTGGAAATTGAGAAGCCCTCTTGCTGAACCTGTTGTGAGGACACCTTCTAAGGTATTCTACGAAGATCTTCCTCACAATCCAAATGCCCGTGCCACTCGACACTACGGTGTATTGAGGATTTGGCACAGTACCTTTCCCCTATGTCCAATTGGAAGTCCTTCAAAGTTTCCCTTCACAATGGAAAGCTCTATTATGCACGATCGGTGGAATCGATCCACCTGATTCAAGTCTTCTCACCTTCGACCTAGAAAACTTTACCCCCAGACTTCCGCATCAAATTGCTCTTGTGATACAAGTCAGGGATCAACGGTATTAACATCCATAGGGCCGTTTTGGATGAAGGTGCTTCTACCCATGTCATGTTGTCCACCTGCTGGAAGGCCATTTGCTCTCCAGTGCTTTCATCATCTCCAAATTCCTTAGAGGCATTCGATGGTCGGGAATCGAAACCCCCTGGGTGTTCTCAGAGTTTGTTGATTACGTTACGAGAGGAAGGCAGTCAACGTAGGAAAGTAGAAGTGGTTGGACTTTTTCAAGATTAACTACAACCTCGCTTCTCGCACGCAGTTGGACTCACTGCGATGCTATGCGTGCCATCCACCCTCTTCCAACTTTTTAAGTTCCCTCATGAGGGCAAAAATCATTCTGTGGATCGGTTGTCTTTCTTCACCTCCACCTCTAAGAACAACGTTCCTTACGTGGATCAGATCCTAATCCCCCGACAATGTAGGGACCTGGTCTCTTCAAGGACCCCGTCCTCATGGGTATTTTTCCCGTGCCACCATCGCACACCATTCATGTTAATATGATCTCTAGGTCCGGCGACCCATGGATCATCCCTTCGCTCGAATGTGGTCGATTTGGAGAATCGATGCCCTCGAACTCCGGTAGAGATTAATTCTCACCAGTGAAATCTTCACCGCATCCGATCCTCCTCCCTCTCAACATGCTCCCTCGAGCATGGCTTTAGATATCTATTCTCAATCCCCCGGCTCGAGCGGCGAGGCCTACTCGCCCGATCCTCTTAAAGAGATTTTCCCTTCTCGACGAAACCATTGTTGAAACAATGTCTCTTGATGAGTCTTGCCCTTGAGGCGACGGGCATCATACGTTCCTCCTTCATGCCCGACTGCAGAGGCAATGTACGATTGTCTAAAGCATTTTTTGCATCTCGAGTTCCTACTCCCCCTCTCCGGACACCTATATTGGTACATGAGGTCCTTTTTGGAAGGAAAATTGAGCAACCTTACTCAAACCATTTCAATCGAAATCTCCATCAAGCAGGGATAATTTTGAAAACATACATGTGGGAGTGACTTGTTCTCCCTGATGATATACGAGTTTATACTTGATATTTTCCATGAATTCGTAGATGTGTTTGCTTGGTCCTATGAGGAAATGCACGGGATTGATCCCGGCATAGTAGTGCATGAGATTCCCTACCTATCCACGGTGCGAAACTCGCACGTCAATGCCTACGCCTCAAAGTGCATCCTCGCAAAGCACTTTGCCATTAAAGCGAAGTTGAAATTTTTTTGAACACGGGCTTCATTTACCCGATTCCCCTCACGGGAAATGGGTCTCAAATATTGTCCCACGTAGATAAAAAAACAGGGGTAGTATAAGAGGTACTAGTAGTTGATTACCGGTGATATTAATCGGGCTCGTCCTAAGGACAACTACCCCACCCCCTTCATAGATCAAATCATTGACGAATGTGTTGGGAGTGAGATTTATTTCTCGATGGACGGCATTTACGGTATAATCGGATAAATATTTTACACTCGCCGATCAACACAAGACCGCATTCATTTGTCAGTGGGGTACCTTTTTGCTTATAAAAAGCTCCGTTCGGCTTCAGAAGAATGCTGGAGCTACTTTCGAGCGTCATATGTCATACGCATTCCACGACATACGCCATATCGTTCGACCTTATGCGGACGATGCGCACAGCTCACTCGGCTCGGGCGGGAGGACCATCCAGAACACCTCCGCTAGATTTTCCTTCGCTGTAGACGCTATAATATCCGGCTTAAACCTCATAAATGCATCTTTTGCGTGGATTCTAGCCGTCTCTTGGGGTTTATAGTCTCCAAGGACAAGATTCGCCTCGACCCTCTAAAGGTCGAGGCTATTATTAATCTCCCGTCACCCTCCTCTTTACACCAATTGCGTAGTCTACGGGGAAAAAGCTAATTTCCTTCGACGCTTCATCCTTAACTATGCGTGAAGTGGCCAAAGTTCACGCGTCTTTTAAAGAAAAACGTTCCCTTTATTTGGGATGACATCTGCTCAACTATCCTTCGAGAAGCTTAAGACATTACTTGTTAATGCTCATTTGCTTCATCCTCCAAACTATCACAGTGATTTCATTCTATATTTGGGTTGCCGCGTTTAGCACCATAGCTATGGTTCTCGGTGCGGGATGACGATTTTGGAAATGAACACGTTGTTTATTATCTATCATGAAATATTCTCAACACGAAACACGATACGCTCACGTCGAGAAATTGGCATTAGCCACCAGTGCATGTTGTGCGACGTTTTCAGACCACTACATCTGTCTGCGCATACGGTAACCGTGGTTTTGGATTGAAACCCCATGACATACATTCTATCTCGACAATTATTGGGGGAAAATACTCCAAATGGATCGGGTATCCTTCAGAGTTCGAGACTTAGAGTTTACCACCATGCTAAGTTGACCAAATCAACGTTTTTGCGGATCTCATTTGCTCCCTCCCCGACAGCACTCCACCCCATCCCACTGCGAGGAAACATATCTCGTACGAAACCCTCTTCCCTTTATCGGTACTCATGATCCATGGTACAATGAAATTATTGTGTATCTTCAAACATCAACGTTCCGGTTTCCCGATGTGACCAAGGATGCCCGACATCGGATTCGACATCGGGTCTCAACCCTACCGTATTGTAGGAGATACTTTATCATCGCGTTGGAGTAGATTCGGTGCTCCGCTCGCTGCTTGACCCCTGGAGGAGGGCTGAAAGAGTCTTGAATGACTTTCACGAAAGTGGCACTGTGACTGGTCACATGTCGGATATGCCCCCGCCCCGGGAATATTACGCGTGCGGAGCTACTTCTAGTCGTCGATATTCAAAGACTGTATTTTGCGGTCAGAAAATGTCATGCTCGCAGGTTTTTCAGCGCAAGATGCGTGCGCCACCTCTCCCTCATACATCATGTCATAACTCGTCGGCCCCTTTTTGCAAAATGGTGCATATATTTCATGACGTGTAACCCTCATTACGTACGGGGGCATGCATATATAATCGTCGTACATCGACTACTTTACTAAGTGGGCCGAAGTGATGCCTACACTATCTGCCAGACGGTAAGACAATTTTTGCCCAATTTATTTTTCAAACCACGTTATTGCACGTTTCGGGGTCCCTCGGCCATTTTTACCGATCATGGTACTCTATTTTTCGAGATTACATGATGGTCGCAGCTGACATCAAGATTGGGCTTACGACATGATAGCTCCAACGCCATATTACCCCCCGGAAAATGGCTAGGTTGAGGTCGTGAACAAATTTTTGGTCACGATGCTTCCAAATCGGACAATTGGTATTCATAAGTCCAATTGGCACTTCCAATTGTTCTCGCTCTATGGGCCTACGGACGTCACAGAAAGAGTGCTGACCGGGATCTCGCACCTTTCCAATTGGTGTATAGTCTGGAAGAAACTCTTCTCGGTTGAGTGCTTAATTTCCTTCTTTAGGGCAGTTGGTCAGAATTTTTCGCCGACACTTCTCTGAAGAAGAGTGTCTCTTGTATTTGGAATGATCTGGATGAAACCCAGCCGCTTAGTCGCTTTAGTCATTGAAGCACGAAGAAGTGGGTCAAAACCCACTTTGATCAATCCGCTATCTCTGCGTTCCTTTGTCGAAGGGGGACCTCGTCCTCCTATAAGACCAAGCGCACGACAAACTTGGAGCAGAGCAGAGTTCCAACCCATGTGGCATGGGCCTTACATAGTAAAACGCAGTATTGAAAAATGGGGCTTATGAGCTCATTGATTACGAAGGAGTTCCGTTGGCGCAACCTAGAAATGGGTTGTACCTTAAAAAATACTACGCTTGAGTTATTTTTTTGGTGTGGTGTGTGTACATAGGTGTGTATATTCATTTGTGTGCATGTTTGGTGTGGTGTGCAATGTAAGCATTTTTCTATTGATCGGGTCTTCCTGATATTGCAGATGTCTATTACTCCGTTTGTGGGTTTTCAGCGGATGGTGCTTTTCTGCGATCACCGAGGAATCTATCCTCGGTGAGTTCGGGTAATCTATGATCCTGCTAGTGAGTTGGTTAATTTGCGAGGTGTATGTCTAGGGCCTACCACAAATAATGTTGCAGAGTATAGTGCTGTTTTAGAATTATTAACCGAGGTTGTTAACCTCGGCATTCGAGCATTTCTTGTGTATCTGGACTCATAGCTTGTAGTATTACAACTTAACGGTCATTATTCAGTAAGAAACCCATCCATTTTACGCCTGTATCTACGTATTCGTCTACTGGAAAGAAATTTTGATTATATCACATATCAACACATACCCAGGCATATGAATACATTAACAGATGCAGTAGCTAATTTGGTTTTAGATAGACATTTACGCAACTTTGTTGGCAATATGATGCAATATGTTGTCCTTGATGGCAACTTACTTGATGAAGTTGTCCTTGATGGAAACCTACTTGATGAGTTGCATTTTGATAGAAACCTATTTGTTAAATATGTAAAAATGATGTATCTACAGATCAATTCAGAAGCAGCAGAAAAAGGAATTTCAATAAGTGCCAGAGAAATGATAAATATAATATGTCACAATGTATATGCTACTTTTATGAAGGAAACCCGCGTATGGATTCAATGTATACACTACTTTTGTGAAGGAAACCCACGTATACATTCAGGACTAGTATATACGCAGCTAGTTTGAAGAGAAATCGCGTATACACGCAGATACGAACGCTCCAAGTTGCATATGCCTTTTGTGCTCTAAAAAATATAATACCTAGGGGCATTACCATGGTATTGGCCCACAGTATTGAGCGCTGGATTATCTATTTGATCCCATCCAGGAATACCATCAGCGGTTAAGTGGTTTTGACTCATGGTATTGATAAAGGCTGAATCTATATAAGGAGAAGAAGATCATAGTGCAAGGGTGTGCATGTGTCTGGGTATTGAATGAATACTTCACTGGTATTGATCCGGATTACAGAACGCAACAGAATAAACATATAAACATAAATACAGAGATACAGCGGAAATAACACTTCATTTCATTAATATCAAAGAACTGAAATTTGCTTACAGACAGAATGGAAATAAAACTAGCTAGGGCGCTGGTAGCTATCTCTGAGAAGAGATGTGGCGGCTACAGGCCTCTGAACTGAGTTACAATGAGGCTCGAGGGCCTATTTATTATTTAGAAACAATGGAAATCCTAAACAGCCAAAACCCTAACCCTAGGAGATGAAGCGCCAAAACTATGGGCCCCGTTTGGGTAAATTGGTGTTTCATAACTTCGGGCATAACTTTGGCCTCAAAAACGCCTCCTAAGTTTAGACCCAAAAATCACAAAATAGTAAATCATTAAATCGAAAAACTGAAAGAGACAATGGTGGGGGCCCAAGTGGAATAGGCGGGTGGCCACCAATATCCACCTGGATCATTCCTCCCCCCTTAGGAAGCAATGGTCCCCATTGCGTTAAGTTCCTCCGTGAGATGAGGAAATTTCTGCTGAACTTGGTCCCTGGTGAACCACTTTCCTTGGTGCAGGAGTTGGCCAGCTTTGACAACCCGATACAGTTGGATCTTCTGTTGGTGATTGTTCTTGATTTGCATGTCCATGATACAATCTGTGGTGGCATGTTCCATGCAGTCTGGGTTTAACTCTGTTGGTGTGAGTTGTTCTGCAATGTCCGAGGTGTCCAGTAGAGGTGGGAAGTAAGGATGAAGGCGATCCACATTGAAGACTGGGTGCAGACCAAGGAATGGTGGAATACTGAGCTCGAATGCATTGTTCCCTATAGCCTTGGTGATGGTGTACGGCCCGTATCGGAGCGGGCGAAGCTTGCGGTGGGGTCCAGTGAGGCGCTCCTTCTGCAAATGTAGCCATACTTTGTCACCCACCTCGAAGTCGTGTGGCACCCGGTGTTGATCATGGCGTTGCTTGTACTTGGCATTGGCTCTGTCCAATATATCATGAACCTGTTGGCGGATGTGTTGAATGCGCTCGATGAAGCTACTGGCTTTGTCAACTTCAGACTGGACATGAGCTGAATTGGCCTGAGCAGCTGCAAATGGCATGGCTACATCAATGGGACATAGTGGCTGGAATCCCAAGCCCACCTGAAAGGGGCTATGGCCGATTGAACTATGGAGAGCCCGATTATAACTATGTTGTACATAAGGGAGGCTCTCGTCCCATGTGCGTGGATGTTTTGAATTGTACATGCGCAGAATGTGTACAATCATTCTGTTGACAACCTCTGTCTGGCCATCTGTTTGGGGATGGAAAGCTGTGGACTTGGTGAGCTTGGTATCCAACATCGACCAGAGGCTGGACCAAAATGTGCTGAGGAACCTGCTATCCCGATCTGATATGATAGACTGTGGGATCCTAAAGTGCACCCACACTCGTTCAAAGAAGAGTTTAGCAGTGGCTTCTGCTGTGATATTCTTCTTGCAGACCGCCATAATGGCCATCTTCGAGAATCTGTCGACGACCACAAAAACACAGTCATTTCCCTGCTTAGTAGAAGGCAGGCCCGACATGTAATCCATGGAGATGGATTCCCAAGGTCGACTAGGGGTAGGTAGAGGAGTATATAGGCCTCGCTTCTTGATGGTCGGTTTGGCAATGGCACAAGCAGTGCAGGATCTGATGTGCTTCTCGACATCCTTTCGAAGGTTCGGCCAATAGAAATACTTCTGTAGTATTGCTACTTTTTTCTCGACCCCGAAATGCCCAGCGACTCGACTGTAGTGTGCTTCCCATATCATCTTGGCACGCTCGCTTGAAGGAACACAAAGGTGTCCCAGGTGACATAAAAGTGCATCTTTGAGGTGAAAATTTGGAACTTGCGTGCCCCCCAAGAGTGCCTTGTAAGTGTGGCCGAATTCTGGGTCACTCTCATAGAGAAGCGGCCAATCAGAAGTCTCGTGCCCACAAGAGTTGAGCACAGTGGTGAGCGCCATGATCGGTGGTCGGCTGAGGCAGTTTGCAACATGATTGGTGCTACCCTTCTTGTACTTGATGTTCAAATGAAACTGTTGCAGATATGTGGACCACTTCTGATGGCGATCATTCTGCAACTTCCCTTGTGTCTGTATGAACTGCAGGGGCCGGTGGTCTGTGTGGATGATTGTTTCCTTCCCCAAAATGTAATGCTTCCACTGTCGACAGGCTTGCACAATGGAATACATTTCTTTGTCATAGGTGGGATACTTGCGAACTGTCTCAGACAATGTCTCACTGTGATATGCCACTGGATGTCCCTGTTGAGTAAGAACTGCCCCAATAGCATAGTCAGAGGCATCTGTCTTGATCTCAAATGGCTGTTGCAAGTCTGGTAAAGTGAGCACTGGGGCAGAACAGAGGCGATTTTTCAGTTCTGTGAACGCCTTCTGTTGAGGTTCCGACCAAAAAATTTTTGCTCTCGCTCCTCCCTTGGTGACTTGACTCAAGGGCCAAGTGATATGAGAGAATCCCAACACGAACCTCTGATAGAAATTAGCAAGACCCAGAAAGCTGCGAAGCTCTATTATAGTGGTTGGGGCTGGCCAATCCCGAATGACTTGGATCTTGGCTGGATCCACATGCATCCCCCTTTCATCAATAATGTATCCCAGATATTGAACCTGGGTCATGCCAAAAGTGCACTTCTCCAAATTGGCACACAACTTGTGTTGCCGCAGTTTTTGGAGGACTTGTCGGATGTGGTGAAGGTGCTCTTCCCAAGTCTGGCTGAAGATCAGAATGTCATCCAAGTACACCACTACAAATGAGTTGGTGAATGGCCGCAAGATGTCATCCATCATCCTCATGAAGGTGGCGGGAGCATTCATCAACCCAAAAGGCATGACCAGCCATTCGAAAAGGCCTTCCTTGGCTTTGAAGGCAGTCTTCCACACATCGGAGGGTTCAATTGGTACCTGGTGATACCCAGACTTCAGGTCGATCTTGCTGAAATATTTTGCACCTTTGAGTTGGTCCAGAAGGTCATAAATCCGTGGGATCGCACCTATTCTCGATGTCAATCTTTTCACTACTTCTCGATAGTCAAGAAGGTAGTCTCCACATCCATCCTCTTCCTGTATCAACACACCCAAGCCCTACAGTGCAATGAATTTGGCTCTGATGGTCTTTCGCAAATGTACCTCCCGAATCGCCTCTGATTTCATCATTCTCTAGAAATAAGAGTCACAGATTTGGCCCATTAGGTAGAGGCACACTGTGGGTCGCATCAATCGGTGTTTGACCGACAAAGGCAGTAGGAACCCCCGTGGGTGAGGTGAATATGTCCCTCACTCCTCCACAACCTTATCCATTTGTTGTTGTTGTGCAGGAGTCTGGTCCGGAGGTCGTGGGCGCTTTCGCTTCTAGGCGGATCATCAGGAAAACGAATTTCCTGGTTTGGGAAATGAGCTTACTGCATTGTTTTTCAGTAACCAAAGAGATAGTCGTAGGAGGTGGTACCTCTGGTATCCTGTACAACTTATTTCCCAAAGTAATAATAACAGCACGAGGTCGAGACTCATACACAGCATGACGTTTCCACAAGTATGGTTGTCCTAATAATACATCAGAAACATCAATAGGAGCAACGTCACATAATACCTCATCCGTG
Organism: Pinus albicaulis; assembly: GCA_034641835.2. Classification (NCBI taxonomy): domain Eukaryota; kingdom Viridiplantae; phylum Streptophyta; class Pinopsida; order Pinales; family Pinaceae; genus Pinus; species Pinus albicaulis. The sequence goes on from CM076574.1 coordinate 943,027,309, forward strand.
AAGGGCTTGATGCTATAGGGAAGGCGGCACTGCTGGCTGACGCGGAGATCTCGTCCTTGGTGAAGCCACCCGAGGGTGTATGGATGTGGGTGAGCTGTGGTCGGCAAGCCCAACCGCTTCATGGCGTCTGCTGAAATGAGGTTCTTTTGGCTCCCATTGTCGACAATGAACTGTACAGGGGAGCCCTTTACCCACATCTAGGAGTGGAAGAGACGTTCCTCCTACTCTGGATCTTCCGGTTCCTCCTTCTGGACCTTTGTAGTGGCAACAGTGGCGTTGGGCGCCGCATCAATAATCTGTTTCCCTTTTTCATTCCCCTTTTCAGGTTCTGATTCGGAGTCGGAGCATGCATCTGACTCAGAAGCCCTCATCTCGGCCACTAGCGACTGCTTGGCCCGACACTCACTTGTGTTGTGAGTGGAGCTCTTATGGAACCCACACCACTTTCCCGTGTCCTTCTTTGGCTTTACGGTGTTGTTCTTTTCTTGTGGCTTTGACGGGTTGTCTTTAGCCGCCATGCTCTGTCCTTTGTTCTGCGGTTTGGAAGCACCTTTTCCTTGCTTTTGATTCACAGATCCAAAGTCTCGCTTTTTCTGTTTGAATTTCTGCTCAATCTTGGCAGCATACCGATATGCCGTACCAAGCGAGGAGATGTCGAGGAACTCCATTTCCTCCTGAATGTATCTGTGCAGACAACTGCGATACTTTAGCACCAAATGTTTCTCTCAATCTTTGATACCCAACTTTGTGCGCAGGGTATGGAACAGATTCGTCAGCTCGTGCACATCTTGATCCCTTTGTTGTCGCAGCGTGGTCCATTGTATGTACTTGTCCTCATAGCTCCCCACCGGATAGTATTGTTCCTTGAAGGCGTCTCGGAAAGAATTCCAAGTTGGTACAGCCGAGAACAGAGAGGGTTCTGTCTGGTCCTTGTTCTCACAGTAGGTTTCCCACCAGTCCTTAACATGGGGGGTAGCTTTGAGGAGTGCAAAAATAATCTTCTCCCGGTCTGAAAAGTCATGAATCGAGAAATATCCTTCTAACAGATTCAACCATTTATCTACAGCATTTGCGTCTATTTGACCCTCAAATATGGGAATGTCAAAATTTACTTGTACCTTAAAAGGAGTCGCGCCTCCAGAGTGGCTGCTGGATGCAGATGCGCCGCCGGTGGGTATCCGTTGAAGGATCTGAGCAAAGTTATCCATCATCACGTTCCTTTGTCTTTCGAGGGCCTCCTCGAGCAATATTTTGATAGGATCTCCTGCTCCCTCATATTTCTTTTCGTCCCCCATGGGCGTCCATCGAGGTTTGCGAGGCTGATCTTGCAAAGGTTCCACCAGATCAAGCCCTAGCTCCTTATACCCCGACCTCGTTGGGGACATGCAAAGAAGGATCGAGAAAAAGCAGACCGCTCTGATACCACTGATCCAGATTTATGCAAGAACGCAACAGAATAAACATATAACCATAAATATAGAGATGCAGCGGAAATAACACTTCATTTCATTAATATCAAAGAACTGAAATTTGCTTACAGACAAAATGGAAATAAAACTAGCTAGGGCGCTGGTAGCTATCTCTGAGAAGAGATGTGGCGGCTACAGGCCTCTGAACTGAGTTACAATGAGGCTTGAGGGTCTATTTATCATTTAGAAACAATGGGAAATCCTAAACAGCCAAAACCTTAACCCTAGGAGATGAAGCGCCAAAACTATGGGCCTCGTTTGGGTAAATTGGTGTTTCAACTTCCCAGGGGCGTAACTTTGGCATACGATCTCTGTTTGACGCGTACCATACCTCGTTAGAAAGATCTATCCGAGGAATACAAATTTGGAACGAGCAACATGGGTCCATGGACCCATGTTGCTCTCCGTTTTCCCAAAAAACGTCGTTTAGGGCCTCAAAACAGCTCCGGAAGTTTAGGACCCGAAAAACTGCTAAAAATAGTAAACTGTGCCGAAACTGAAAAACTGAAATAGATAATGGTGGAGCCCCAAGTGGAATAGGCGGGTGACCACCAATATCCACCTGGATCATATATCTGCATGGAATGGTTGAACTCTGTTTCTGATAGATCTAAATTTATGATGCACCCATGGATATGATGAAGGTTCAAGATCTCTAGATCTAGAAATGATAAATCTCTAGGTTGATCTGCAAAAGAAATGATGAAGAACTGGCGCAAATCTGCTGATGATAATGAAGAAATCTGGGTAAGTTTATAGATCTGTTATATTCTGCAAAGTCTACCATTTACAGATCTATACGCTAGTTTGTCTTGGTAAAAGCGCGTGTATACGCGGATTCTCTTAATAAAAAGCACGTATGGAAGTTAGGGTTTCTGAAGCTTATTTACAGATATTACTTCTGTGATTTCTATTTTCTCTCTTCTGTCGGTCAATGAAGTCTTCTTGAAGTTCTGGGTTGATTGAATATGGAGTATGCTGCTGATTTGATAATGAAGAAATCTAATCACTGATTGAGAAAACATGATTAAGGATGAGTGACTATCTAAACAGTTCTGCATTGCTGATAGATTGTTTGAATTGAAAGTTTCAGATCTGAATATGAGTCTAAACAGATTCTGAAAGGAATCATACGCTAGTTGGTGAAAATAAAAGCGCGTATATACACGGAAACTGTGAAGAAAAGTCACATATTATTTCAAGAATATAAAAATAGCATGCACTGAAGCATACACAGGTTGGTGTGAAGAAAGACACGTATATACGCGAGTTACATAAAGAAAAACAGTGTATGGTACCTGAATTAATGGTTTTTCAAAGTTGAATATGTATCTAATTCTCTACTCTGAAGTCTGGGTTATTTCTGATATTCTGGTTATAGTGGTCTTATTGTTCTGATTGAAGTTTTGGGCAAAGTATGGTTGTTAATATTAAGGTGTTGTGTGGAAGCTATTGGATCCAGTATGAAAATTTGATGAAACGTGGTCCACAGTGGCGCTGAGGGTCAAAGCCTTCAGTGAGGGGGCTGTAGCTCCCTTCCAGTGGTAGTTGGTAAACGAGAGCAGGGGGTAGTAGCTCCCTTCCAGGAGAGGCTGGTAAATGAGATTAGGGGGTTGGAGCTCCCTTCCAGTTGCAGCTAGAAAACAAGAGAAGGTTGCAGCCTTCTGCAGGTAGAAGTGTGCGTACTGATATAAGTCTGCATCAGTACAATGTTGTAAAAGGTTTTCTATATAATAAAGATTGAAGACAAAGACGACTACAGCGGTGGTTTTCTCTCGAATTGGGTTTCCACCTTAAATATTGGTGTTCATGTGTGTGATGCTTTTTACTATTGATTACTGCTCATAACTTCTGATTATTTAGCCTTATTCATAACTGATAAATCTGTTTAAAAGACTGTTCCTGAGAAATTCTCTAAATCTGAAAGGTAAATCAGTATATGCTAGTTTCCTTCTATATTTCCGCGTGCATACGCTAGTTCAGCTCATAAAACCCGCGTATGGAAATCTGCTCAAAGAAAAAGGTTGAATTTATTTTATAAACTCTAAATACTGATTCACCATCTGAAGTCACAGAAGCCGTCTTTAGAGATTCTACAAAAGGGAAAGAAGTACAAGAGACAAAAGGATCAGGGTATATCTCAGAAGAAGATGAAGTAAATTTTGTAAAGAAACTCCAACTTGGCACAGGACGGTTCAGAGGTAAGCTTCCTTTCAAATGTTTTGCTTGTGGAAGAGTTGGTCATTATGCTGCTAAGTGTCCTCATAAAGAAACACATGAAAAAGGGAAGGAAGTAGCAAGAAGGAATAAGAATCGGTTTAGCACTAGAAAAAGTTACTATACTTATGAAGACAGCGATGGGTTATCTGACAGTGTGGAAGAATGTGAACAAGATCTTACACTTCTCATGGCATTTGAAAAAGAATCTAGAGAGGAAAAAGATACTTTTATGGATGATTTAGAGGACAATGATTTTCTTAATGAAATCAATCAACTCAAAATATGCTTAGAAGAAAGTAAAATATCCATAGAAACTCTGAAAAATCAGCTTGAAGAAAAGGTGAAACACAATGAGAAATTAGAATGTGAAATAGTAAGTCTAAGAAAAGAAATTGAGAAAGTAAAGACTTTGAATCTTAGATTTGCTAAAGGATATGAAACCTTAGATGAGATTATCAAGGTACAATGTTCTCCTTTTATAAAGACAGTTCTTGGATATATCGGAGAATCTTCTCAAACTTCAACACCAAATTATCTAAAAGCAGCTACAGCCAGTATACAACATTCTGCCACTCACCAAGGGAATAAAGAATCTTCACAGGTAAAGCATGACCATCCAAATTCAAAGAACACTAACAAGAATACCTTTCAAAGAAACACCAACCAACAGGTAAATTCAAGTAGAAGATTTCATGATCGCAGAAATTTCTTCTTCAATGGACAATGTTTCTCATGTCACAATTTTGGTCATAAAGCTGTTCAATGTGTTGCATATAAAACCATCATGACAAGAGAAGCAAGAAATGAAAGGATTGATATTGGAACAAAGAAGAATACCTATAACAACTTTTCTCCTCTTCAAAATTAAGTTGAATGTGCTTATTGCAATAAATTTGGCCATGAAGAATCTGAATGCAGGAGCAAAGTCCAGCCAAAAGAGCATTTTCCTTCAAGCTCCAAAGTGTGGAAAAAGAAGGAATTACAGGTTGAAAGTTGTGGCATATCTTTATTTGCAGAAGGTGAAGAAAATCAATGGTACATTGATAGTGGATGCTCAAAACACATGACAGGTGACAAAAAAAAACTTCTTGCATATAGTGCTCTAGAAAAATAAAAGAATGTTACATTTGGAAATGATACTCCTACTGTCATTAAGGGAAAAGGGTCTGTTTTTGTAAAAGAAAAGGTGAAAGCTAATAATGTCATGTATGTGGATGGATTAAAGCATAACCTATTAAGTGTAAGTCAAATGTGTGATCAAGGAACTAAAGTTGTCTTTAGTTCAAAAGAATGTGTGGTACGTGATCTTGATATAGGTAAAACAATTATAAAAGTAAACAGAACTCCAAGCAACCTGTATGTATTGAAGAACTGCAAAGAACAATGTTAATTGAGTAAATCTTCAGAAAACTAGTTATGGCATATGTTTGTGTCTTGTGTTTTGATAGTTTGGAAAATCAAAATACAAGGCAACATCAGAACCAATATTTAGAGTTACAGGATCTAGTCGTCCTGCTCTCAGAGAGGGATCTCTCGAAGTTTGTTTGCAAAGTTTTATCTTGTGTGCTTAGAGTATTGATTTTAGACTAGTTATTAAGTGCAAGTGTTTGTTTGTTTGGTTGGATTGAATTGATACAACAGAACATAAAAGGTCTAGGAAAGATATATAGGACAATAAAATATCTGTTTCATTGGGCAATGGAGTCAAAAATAGGTCATGACACACTTATCAAAGGATATGGGATATCAAAGGGCAAATCTAACTTGGCCACAGGATCCTTTTGTTTTCTTAAATGGAATGAACATTAATGATTTGGAAAGAGAGTTTTAATTCTCAACAAAGGGAGTTTGAAAGCATAATTTGAAATAATAAAAAGTTCTTTGATAGACAGGGCTAACCATAAATTCTACAAATCACACCTTTAAGCAAACAATGATTTCAAAACAACTTTCAAAGTAAAATCTAAGATTCGGGGAACACCCTATTTCCTCAAAGATTTTATTCTAAAGGACTTTAGAAAACATATAAGATTTACTGATAATCACAGTCATAGAAGAGGGAACACCTAAAAACATCTATGATCATAATTATAACGACCTTTAAGCCAACTGTTTAAGTGAGGACAAAGGGCAAGATCAAAATAGACCTCTCTGATTCACTATAAGCAAATAACTTCAAAGGGAGACTTCAATAACAATTTTTAAGTGGCAACAAACAAGCAGGGAGAACCATAAATCATGCTGAAACCAACTGTTCAAACTATTAAGGAAATAAACAAGCATGAAGACTAAAGAGAAAGATTAAAGCCTCTAAAATACTTCAGCAGAAGAAAACATAAAACAGTGAAGGATGAACAGGTCTAAGGTGCTTCCAGGAGTCATTTCTTAGCCTAATATTTTCTATCCTACTGTAGTGAGAAATTATGGAACATAATGAAAATAGGGGAAAAACATGAAACAGTTCAGAATACTTCACCAACAGCCAAGCTCATGGATCTAATGATAGAGCCTTCTCAGGAACAAGCATGCAACAACATCATCAAGATCTTCAAGACTTCAATTTGTTCTTCAACTTCAAAGGACTATGTATTGATTTTAGAGAGTTTCAATATTACAGCTTGTGATGAAACAACAACCAACCAACAACTTCTCATCTTCTACAGAAGTATTTTTAGAAGGATGAGGAGGTGGGATCTGATAAAAGATCTCTCAAGGCAATTAATACAGATTCAGGACTTCTTGGCCTTTTGAGGAGGTCGATGAAGAAGTTTACAAGTGGTTCTCTGTATTAACTGTTTTACATTTATGAATTAAGCTCAGTGGGAGCTTTATTTGACTTTGAGGCTATGTGTTCTGTGTGGAATAACTCCGCAGATATTTTATTTATTAAGTTTCTTTGTAGAAGTAACTTCCTGGCTGCGCTGGAGGCGAATATCTGATTTTCTTCAATAACTTCGGCTTCTGTTTGAAAGGTTTGAGGCAACAGGTGGCTCTTATGGTAGCTGAGGAATCAATTTTCCCCAGATTATGGCGGTGGAGGCATCGCTGCTTGATAAAACACTTTAGGTTTTCTGTAAACTGTGTCTTAATTTGGGGATTAGGTTTTTGATAGACATCTTAGATATAATCCCCACAAATCTATCTCTTAATCCTCTATTCTGGTGCATTCTGGTCTTCGACGCTGATACTCTTTGTCTGTGCCCGATTTGATGTGTTCTTTGCTGTTGTGCAGGGCTGCGCAAGGTTCATAAGGCATCAATGGTTCATGAATCATTGATAAACGTGAATTTTAAACCCCGCAAATGATTTCCTGTGGTAAATCGAAGGCGGGAGGATCGTCACCCTCAACCTTCATAATTTCTTCAGACGTAGCAAATAAATTTTTGAAACCCTGCAAAATACGAAAAATGTTATAAAATCTTGCATAAAATAGGTTGAATGCTTCAAAAAGGACAGGTGGAGGAAGCGTGGCCGTTGGATGGCATCATCCAATGGTCGGGATCAATCGGGAGAGATCGTGGAATGGGCGAAAGAAGATTGAATCTGAGCCGTCGATCGCACAGAGATCGACGGTCGGGAGCAGAGGTTGAAAGTCAAATGAAGGAATCGAGCGATAGAATATGGACCGTCGATCTGTAGATCAAATCGACGGCGGAGATTGATTTTCCATCGCGCCATAGCCCGGTTATCGCGTGGGCACCTTCGTTAATTGTCGGGCATCTTCGGTGAGCGATCACCGTTGGATGGCTCGTCCCAGATCGGACGATGGACATCGATATCGCTGGGCATCCCGGTCTGAACGTTAATGCGCGATGGATGGAAGATGGATGGCGGTTTTGCAAATAGTACATGGGACGCGTGGCGGCAAGTGTATGGAATCGCTGGCCATCGGGAAAAAACCACCATTGCCCCAAAGGCGGTGCGATGAATACCGCCGGTTTTGGGCAATCAGCTTATGGGCGGTGGGGACCATGGGGAGATGAACTCCGCACCGTCGATCTACAGAACATATCGACGGTGGAGATTGCTTTGAACTTTGGACTGGCGGAGGTATAAAATATAATAAACCGACATGTTTTAATATATACCCAAAGGTTTTAAACTTTGGGCTAAGGAAATATATAAAATGGCTTGGCGCCCGATTGCGGGGCCGTGGGCACATGGAGATTTATATGACCGGAGGGTTAAAAGGAGGGGCTAATCGCATATCGGGTTTTCGGCCCTGGGCTTTTCTATCAACCCATTTAAATATTTAACACGCGATTTTGGTTTTTAGACCAAAAATTTAGAAAAGTGGGTTTTTTTATTTACAAAGGAAAAAATGGATTGGGCAGTATATAAAATATGAATTTTTATTGATTTTTCAATGTTTTCAAAGGGTTTTGGTATAGTTAAAAAATGGGTTTTTAACTATGGAAAAGCGATTTTCATAAATGGAAGAAAAGGATTTAAGAAAACAAGGGAGTTTTTATGGAGAAAAAGGGGAGCAAATGAAGGTTAGCTTTGGGAAGAGGGGGAAGGGGAAAAGGGTCCTTGCAGTAGTATTTTGGCTTGGAAACCAGCAGGATTTCTGAGTGTAAGATGGGAATATCAGTGAAGTTTTGGATAGAGAAAAAGGCAGGAGGCCTTCAAGAGTCTTCAAGGGCCAACATATTTTAGTAATGGAATTTGTTCCTTAAAGGCTCAAACAGTCTTAGCCATTTTTTGGTATAACAAATATTTATAGGTGGCTAACAGCATAGAAGTTTGGGGCATCTGAGCTTCTCTCAAATCAACAAATCAAGCAAACTTAAAGTTGTTCGTGATCTTCCCAATATTACTCTACCTGAAAGTATCATATGCAAATATTGCCAGTTTGGTAAGCAAACCAGAGTGGAATTTAATGCCAAGGAAGGATCATCAAGTAAGCCTCTTGAACTTATTCATACTGACATATGTGGACCTATGAGGAAAAATTCACCACGTGGTGAACAATACTATATCTTATTTATTGATGATTTCTCTAGAATGTGTTGGATTGGGTTGATTAAACACAAAGATGAAGCATTTGAGAAATTTCAGATCTTGAAAGCACTGGTTGAAAATGAATTGGATCTAAAAATAAAGTCACTACTACATTTGGCGGAAATTCCGACACTTGGTTCCGACGCTTTTGACCAAATGTCGGAAATTTTCCCAAATTTTTTCCATCCCGCCCGAAACCGTCGCTATACCGACATCTATAGAAAAGTGTCGCAATACCGACACTTAAAAATGTGTCGCAATTGCGACCTTTGGAGGAAGACATCGCAATTGCGACACCATGGCCCAAAGCGTCGCTATTGAGACGACTCCAAACGTCGCAACTGCGACACAATGTCTAGGTGTCGCCATTGCGACGTTTGGAGGCACCCGTCGTAATAGCGACGCCTTTTCCGCCGTCGGTATAATGACACTTATTTTCGCGCTACATAAAAATACCAAACTTATATGCGCGCTACATAAAAATTCGAAACTTATATGCGCGCTACATAAAAATGATTTTATTGTTTCGTATTTGTCGCAATAGCTACATTAACGTCTGATATCACGCGTGCATTCGCCCTCTCCTCTTGCAGAACAACATTTTCCCTCAGCATTCGCACTCAGCTCTTGTAGAACAGCATTTTCCCTCAGCATTCGCCCTCAGCATTCGCCCTCAGCTCTTGCAGAACAGCATTCGCCCTCAGCTCTTGCAGAACAAAATTCGCCCTCAGCTCTTGCAAAATGGTAAGTTCTTACTGCAGGCCCTTCCTCCTATAGTAGGGTTGACTCTATTTGGGTTTTTTTGGTCAATTCTATTGGATTGTGTTAGGCTGTATGGTTCTCTCTAGATGTCAAGAATCAAGATTCAATACCCTCTATTATCTTCATCACCCAATACAAGATTTAAATTTTTCCCAAAGAAACGCTTATTAATTTGGCAGCCATTATTTCTCCCTGCTTTAAAAACCCTAATTTAAATGAAAACAAGCATTGCATTTCAACTACAAAAATCTATTATTGTTCAAATGTACATGTGTGCTACATTAACGTCTGATATCACGCACGCATTTGCCCTCCGCTCTTGCAGAACAGCATTCGCCCTCAGCATTCGCCCTCAGCTCTTGCAGAACAACATTCGCCCTGAGCTCTTGCAGAACATCATTCGCCCTGGATTCGCCCTCAGCTCTTTCAGAACAACATTCGCCCTCAGCTCTTGCAGAACAGCATTTGCCCTCAGGATTCGCCCTCAGCGTTCGCCCTCAGCTCTTGCAGAACAACATTCACCCTCAGCTCTTGCAAAATGGTAAGTTCTTACTGCAGGCCCTTCCTCCTATAGTAGGGTTGAATCTATTTGGGTTTTTTTGGTCAATTCCATTGGATTGTGTTAGGATGTATGGTTCTCTCTAGATGTCAAGAATCAAGATTCAATACCCTCTATTATCTTCATCACCCAATACAAGATTTAAATTTTTCCCAAAGAAACACTTATTAATTTGGCAGCCATTATTTCTCCCTGCTTTAAAAACCCTACATTTAAATGAAAACAAGCATTGCATTTCAACTACAAAAATTTATTAGTGTTCAAATGTACATGTGTGCATCACTTGTGTAGGGTATTTCTTTTCCACTTTCACATTATCCAAGAATGTGTGCAGTATAGTTCATATTTTTTGTGATTTAGATTGTCTTGAAAAAGGAAAGGTAAATTATTTCCCATGGAAAAAGAAGTTTTTCCCTTTTTATAGGTTGTTTGGACTTACGTGGAAAAATTTATGGCATGCCTTTCATATTATGTAGTTTAAATTTGAATTAACATATTATTCTACATGAAAATATAATTACCTATGTGATGTCCTTCATCACTAATTAAAATTATAGGGTTTCAATTTCCTAGACTCTAACTCATTTGATGCTAAATTCTAGGTTCTCATTGGTGGATCACTCTTCCATTGATTTCCTTTCCCTCTAGATCTTGTCATACTTTAAAATTCATCAATGATACATATATTATTTCAGGTATCCCAAAAGGCTTTATAGTAGAACATATTGTGAAGTTTTTTTGACACTTGAGGATTCTTTTTAGAACTGCAACGTGGTCTATGCTATCGAGTTATATATCAAGCAACTTGTACTTAATAACCACACTATGAGGTAGGTTCAACCAGTTTGAACTTGTTGGGACATAGCATATGAAGTTGTGTGATGAGTCCATATCACAGGTCTATTATGGTGAAAAAAGTGAAGACACGTAATGATAGTTATTATGTTAACATTACTAGAAACATTTTCGAAATTATCCATGCTATCGAGATGTCAAAATTCCAGGCATTAGGTGTCAATACTCGTAGCTAATAGATAATAATAATAATATAAAAAAATCACAACTTTATTCTTGAAATATGATTGTTACACATTAGTAACCTAGTTCATGAGTTACTATCACCCAAAGATTGCAAAACAAACTTAAAATATAAATTAAACCAACATGAGAATCCAACTAAGGGTTTCTCGACAAAATCATGCAATAACCTGGCATTTTGAAACCCAAATTTGAATCCATCATAAGTAATACAATGCAAACTCAGATGGATTTTCAATGCATGTTTGCATGCTACACTTATTCTCTGTCTAGATATCATTTTTTTAAATGGAACCATTAGTCAAGCCCATAGTCCTTTTTATGTGAAAATTTTCAGCTCTATTTGAGCTCTTTTTTGCTCCACCACCTCCATAAACCAGTGTTACACGGGGTCTCTCCCCCCCACCTAGGGGTCTAGATTCCTCGCCCCCTCGCGCTCCGGGGTCTTGGGGACTTCTAGGGGATGTTTCCCTCACGCCCCCTCACGTCCCCTCACCGCCCCTTTTAGTTTATGGTTTCGTGTTAAAAGTTGATGTGCCACTTGGCATATTTGAGAATCCAAGTGATTCTGATTCAGATGGTGACATGGTTGATCTTGATATATTCGTGCAGAAGTTGGATGCAGAGACTAGTGGGGCATTAACTTGAGAATTTATGCTCATTTATCATTATGATGATATCATTTGATATTCATATGTTATGTTTTATGTTTTATGTTTCAGACATAACTTATTTGCGTTTAAGTTTTATGTTTCAGACTTGAGTTGTAAACTTCGGTTTAAACTCTATTTTGAATCTTGATATAATATGTCATATGATATCTTAAACTTTATTTTCATTGTACATTGTTAGTAGTTACATTAATGATTATATAGTTACAAACTTACAAACTTACATGCATGATTGTATGATGTATGTTTTAACTTTTAACTTTTAAATTTGTTTCAATTATATGATTCATCGTTCATCGATTTGTAATTTTATCATTTATGATTTATCTTTCATGATGCAAGTGTATGATGACTGTATATACATTCCTTGCAAAAATATAGTTACATTTTAAAATATTAAATTTTATAATTTTTATGACCCCGACGTCCCCCCACGTTTCCTGAAAATTGGTAGGGAGCTTTTGCATAGGCCGCTCCCGTGCTCCCTCGTCCCCTCGCTCCCACCTCCAGGGGACTTGGTGGAACATTGCCATAAAAATATGCAAACATATATCATGATCTTGGAATTCCATTACATATGTATGTGCCAATGTTCCATAATCATGCCCCATCATCAATTTAAGAAATTTCCATTGAATATCAAATTATGGAGGGGGGAACTTTTTGCTGCAACATTTGGCTCAAAATTAGGGACCATCTCCGTATGAGGTGAATGAGAACTATAGATATTTGAAGAAGTAGATTAGTGCCTTTTCCTCTGGCCATGGAGTCATATACAGTAATCCATCACAAAAAATTGTCTTTGTTCATTCTCACCTTGAAAGTTGCAAAAAATCATGCCCTAATTGAAACGACACTAAATTTGAAAGATATAATAAAAATGCAAGATAGAAGTGCCCTATTAATACAAAGGGAAAACCTTCCTACCTACCCTAACTGAGATAAATTTTGATTGAATAGGAAATATGATATTTCCTATGGAGTTGATCCAACAACTTGTTAAATGTATGGGACTAAATCATGCATTTGATTTCCAGGGAAACATGCGCATGAAGAGAAAAAGTGCAGAATTAATGGAAAATCCATACATACCACTTATAAAAACTACACCGAAAGGTCAAAAAATACTTAAGGCCTTAACTTAATTTGAATCCAAAAATGACAAAACAGGATTAGTGAAAACACGAGAGTGGTGTGGGTGAACAACATAAATAAAAAAGTGAAGATACCTTTCCCCAAGATGCCTTTGTCACCGTTGTATGAAAACATGTTTTCCTTTCCCTTTATACATGCAAGTGAATGCATTATAGGTATGGTGTTTTCCCAGAATAGGAGAAGCCTACTTAAATATATCATTCGTGGATTGAATGTTTGGGTGCCTTAATGTGCAATGGCATGTTTCCAGGACTGAATTCAATGCAAGGCATATTTGAAACTCTAACTATGTCTTCCGGTGTCTTATTAGAAATTATTTCAGTTTTCATTTTGTGTTTTCAAGTTAGATATTGTTTTCAAGTTTTTACATTTATAATTTTATTGCAATGTGGCAGACTGATCAGAGCAGTGCAGGAACAACCCCAAGACAGGATGATCGCGGAAAGAGGCCGGCGGAAGAACATGTAAAGTGCCAGCATTGCTCTATCTTTAGGTATTTTAGTTATTTACATAATTGAAATAATATTAATTTTGTTCAAATATGCAGACACCTAGCCATGGTACGCCTGATGATTCCCTCTTTGAGGAAGAGCTTTCTTCATCCCTATCTCAAGTGTTCTTGTTGCAAAAAAAGGCACGAGATGCAAGGTCGGAATTTATTGCTTTGATAGACGCACCTCAAACACCTGAAACAGAAGAGAGGATACAACATCTTATGAGGCAGCTAGAAAGATATCAGGTAATAATAAAAAGTCAAAAGGATATTTTTTTGGTTCTGCATGAGATGAATTGTGATAGTTTGATTTTTAATTTTTACATTGACTAAACTAACAAAAAGTTCTTTTGTATGTAGCGTTTTTTGGCATTTTCTGAACCCGGTGTTGGTGGTAGTGGGACACAATGGCAAGAGATTTCCCAACAACCCTCTCGTACACCTTCTACTCCTTTAGGTGCTAGCCAAGAAACACACCCTGCCCAAGCAGACACCCAACCAACCGCTGAACGTGTTGGCAATGATGAGGCTGATATGGCCAACTACATTATTGCGTTTCCTGGAGCTACACGTGTCAGCTCCACAGGGACCATTAATGGCATGTTGTTGGTGAACGATGGGGGTGTCCCTATAAAGCATGTACAACTCCCAGGTAAATTTTAATATTTTAACTATTTCATGTACTTTATCTAAAACATATTTATCATGATTTTTATTTTTAAATTAATGATAATATCTTCTTTTTCTTTTGGTTTTATTCTGTGTAGGAAACAATGAGTTCTACGGGATTCTGGAGAGCCATGCGTTGGTAATTTTTGGCCCAACCATACGTACAGGGTGGAATTCCCAGAATTCCAACCTGAAAAAAGAACTTCTAGATTATCTAGAAGCCCTTTTTGGGGTCGGCACATTTGACAGAAAAGCGGTGGCTCAGGTAGCCGGAAAATATTTGAAATATACCGGGGACACCTATAGGACGCAATTGCAATTTAACCCTAGATATGAGCGTCCTCTCGCAGTTTCAGAGAGTGAGTGGAGAGCACTCATCCATGACGGAAAAGAGAAAAGGGCAAAGAAAGAAGGAAAAATGCAAACTGGACCCGCAAGGTAAATTACAACTTTAATTCAATAGCTTTAATTTTCTTTATGTCTAAAATAAAAGTGTGCTACGTCATATCTGAATTCAATCTTTTGATGCTAGGTTGCCTGACACCTCAAAGGCAACCAAAGCTAGGATTGAGAAAAAGGGCCATCACAAGCTCGGCCAGGGTGGCTACTTGAAATTAGCTGCAAGAATTGTAATTAAGTAGCTAAACATCTTATAATTAATTGTATCGCCTTCCAACGTTTTTGTAATCCTATGAGATATGATTAAAAATACACAATCATATATAATGTAGGGTGATGACTTTGGAACAATAACTACAGAGGAAGATAAAAATATTGCTTTCCGTTTTGGCTATCAAGCTGTAGTTGAACGTCGCAGAAGCTTGGGGCAGGTCCCAAGATCTACAATGCCTGTTAAGGTAAAACATTAACCTTTCAATATTTTTGTTTTCGTCCATAAATTTAATGTCTAACAACTTTGTTTAAATCAGGGGAGCAACACTACCGACGAGGTAAATAACCCAGTTTTAGAGCCAGATGTAGATGATCCTCTCGTGCAACATGATCATTGTAGTGAGGACCAGGCCGACAATGCTGCTATCAGTGAGGGCCGTGACGGTAATTAATTTCCACTTATAATTTTTTCTAATTATACCTTGATGGTTGTCCTTATAACGTTTTTTGTTTAAATGACAGAGAATGTTTCCCTTGAGTATCTTACCACCAGAGAGGAAGATAGGGCAACAGTCCCAACGGCGACAACTGGTGCACCAGGTAAATAATCTCATTGCAATTTTTTTTATTAATATTACCGAACTAGTTCAATGATATTTAAAAGCTGACAATTAAAATTTAATATTATCTGTTTTTGTAGGCGATGCCCCATCACTGGATGAGACCAGACATCGTGACTACGCAACTAGGTCAGCGGCGACAACTGGTGCACCAGGTAAATAATCTCATTGCAAATTTTTTATTAATATTACCGAACTAGTTCAATGATATTTAAAAACTGACAATTAAAATTTAATATTATCTGTTTTTGTAGGCGATGCCCCGTCACTGGATGAGACCAGACATCGTGACAACGCAACTAGGTCAGCGGCGACAACTGGTGCACCAGGTAAATAATCTCATTGCAACTTTTTTTATTAATAGTACTGAACTAGTTCAATGATATTTAAAAACTGACAATTAAAATTTAATATTATCTGTTTTTGTAGGCGATGCCCCGTCACTGGATGAGCGCAGACATCGTGAATACGCAACTAGGTCAGCAGTGTAGGTGGAAAGGCACGAAACAGGAGCAGAGCACGATGATATTGATGATGTAATTAGGAGCTTTAAAAATAGGAAGAAGAAAAAGAAAATTTGACAATGTAAAATATTGTATTATTATAAGACAAACGTTACCATACTTAGAACGTTTTTTTGCGTTATATAAAAAACTCATTTATCATACTATTTTTATGTCAAACATTAATTGCAATGTTTCCTTGCGTACTTTTTGTTGAATTGTTTTTTTATTAGTTATTGAATATTTTTTTTTATGCTCATGAAAGTAAAAAATGAAATATATATTGGGTATTGGGGAATTGAGAGTGATGTGAGGGGGGGGGGAGGGGCCATAAGAGCTTCCACCTTCACGTGGTTGGCCCTGTTTAGTAGAGAATAATTTATTGGAGCGATTTAATCTTGGAGCAAACCTCCCTTGATCTAGCGTAGCAACAAAAAAGTCACTGTTGACTTAGTTGCTACTCTTTCAGATCGTGGGAGGCTTGTTCCAAGTTCATGCGACTCCAATAAATTGTTTTTGAAATGAAGAGGAGCTTATTCAGGTATGTTTTGACATTTTCAACATATGTTCTAACATTATCATAAGAATGCATCTTAGAGTAAAAAAATACTACATCAATTACTTGTATTTATTGTATAGATAATGATGGATTTTGATTGACTTGGCAGTGCAGGTACAAATCCTCTTGCATCATGAGCAATACAACTTGTCAACCGGGGTCATGTCCAGGATATTTTTGCTTGTGCGCTTGACCAAGTTCGTAATGTCACATTTTGTAAGTTCCTTTACAGTTCATAATTCAATATTAAGCTTGTTCATGATTATTATCTAGGTTTTTTGTATGTGTTTTTTCATCTATTTGATTGTAAGCAACTCTGCATGTTTCCTGTTGTTCACTATGATTTCTCCCATTACCACTTCCAGGATGAATCTGACTTTATTGTTACATAGGTTACTTTATTGTTACTATGATTTCTCCATTTATGATTTCATAGGTTACATCATGTAAAGTTGTCAATCTCAGGTTGGTGATGAGCTTTAGTTCTCCAGATTTGGAGCTTTTCTGATATTTTCTCCCTCATGTCATTCCTGCATCACCTCATTGTTTGAGCATGCAAATTGTCTACCACTTGTACCAATTGGCACATGTCAATCTCTGAGTGGTGCCACATTTCACCTATTTTCAGTGAGAGTTTAGGGTTTCTCTAACATAGCTTCAGAAATCCGATTCAGTGCCTACTTGAATATTGTCACATAATACTCATGGTTTGGATTGATGAGCATGTTTTGAATGGTTGGTTGATTCATAAGAACCACCCATATAGTCATCTTGAGATATTCCAGAAGTTTTCTCGGGTTTCCTTTTTCACCGTTTCTAGTGGGTGGGATGGTGTGGGGTGATCCATCAATACTAGTGCTCTTGTAGTAGGGAATTTTTTTTTGGGGATATAAAGGAGCATTTGATGTAGATATCCCATTGGATGCATTCATAGATGGGCATGAGAGGTCAAGAATTTAAATTAAAAATATACAACCTCTAGAATGGCAACCTGAAGGCTGCGAGAGACACTGGTTAAAGATTGTTTTGTGGTGGCCTTAATATAGTCGTGATTTCTTTCTATTATCTTAATGCAAATATATAGTCCGGTCTCATTAAAATGAGGATTGTAGTTGTATTTCTCTTTGGTTGTTTCTCTCTTAATGCTCCAGAAGTTGCCAAAAGTTGCGATAGTTGTTTAGTTTGCCTGTTACAACTTAAAAGTGGTTTTAGCAATGGGAGTCATGTTTTTTAAGGTTCATACTAATATGAAGATCTTGTAATTCTATATTCAGCATAAGAGAAGATGGCCTCTGCTTTGGGCGGTATGACAACAATTGCCACATTTACCTCATTGGGTAACAATGGAAAGGGGAAGAAGTTGGGTGCAATGTTTGATAATTATGGCAGACAATTGTCTTCTCTTTCAGTTTTTTCACCCATTTCCTTTAATCGCTCAAACAGAAGAGGGACTCTGAGATTACGCGACAGAGAGAAGGTAGTTAATACAAGAGCTATGGAAAAGGAGTTGTACTTCAACAAGGATGGCTCAGTGACAAAAAAATTGCAAGTCAGAGAAAAAATTATGTTTAAAGGAAGGTCACATGCACGTGAAACTTCACTGCAGTGGATCTTTCCTTGTCCACTTATATTCGATTTTAATGTGTTATTTTAATTTTTCATGGAGGGTTGTTTTGGCATATGGTCTGGCATTCAATTGCACACTTACTGAAAGCATTGTCAATTTGTCTTGCGGGCGGTGTGAACAAACTTGCTGATCTTGTTGGAGTCACCCTTGGGGCGAAGGGAAAAATGTTGTCTTGGAGAGCAAGCATGGTTCTCCGAAAATAGTTAATGATGGTGTGATAGTAGCTAAGGAGGTAATTCGTAGATGTGTGCTCTGGTTTTCTTTTTAACGTTGTATTAGTTCCCCCTCTTAAATGTCTTAGATTTGGTAGGCATAATTTGAAAACTCAAAGGTGAAAGGAAACATATTTGTTACCCAGTGGTCTACTTGGCCTATGGACTAGCCACATTAGAGTAATGCATAAAGCTTTTCACAACAATAAAAGTAAAGGGTTATGGCTGAGTCAAATTTTATTGTTATTGACAGTGTAATGAAATGTATCTCAATGCTATGGTTTTGGCCTTTTTATTGGTTGAATTAGAGGACCTAGTTGAAAATATTGGGGCCAAGTTGGTAAGGCAAGCTACGGCAAAGACAAATGATTTAGCTGGGGATGGAACCACAACATCTGTTGTTCTTGCACATGTTGGAATATTGAAAAATTCCAGAACAATGAATGGAAAATAAATCTCCCTTCCTCTAACACAGAGAAAATAAAAATTTCTTTGACAGGAGACAGAGTTTCAATACTTTGAAAACAAACTTCTATTCCCTTCAATAACTCAAAAAAAAACTATTACACTTCTTCCTCACTGAGAGGGATTACAAAATTATGACTGCTACAAAACGCAGTGCATAAAACGAACTCACTGTCTGTTCAAAACAAAATACTATGTCTCTAAAACACTCTGCTGTGTTTTTCACTTTCGCACTGTTGTGCATACACACTTAAAAGTTACACTCGATCTTTCACTTTTTACACACTGCTGTGTAATAAAAAATTTACGTACTGTCTATAAAAAAAACTACCAAGATTTTTTGTCCTTTTTATTTTTATATGCCGTAACATATAAAACATATTATAATAAACCCTCTTTAAAAAAAAAAAAAATTAAAACTAAATTCTATGGCCCACCTTTCATTTCGCATATGATATATATATAACATATGTTTAAAACATATATATATATTAAACTATCAAAACATTAAAGAACCCTTTCCGTCGGACTTCAAAAGTCTGAATAGATTGAATTTCAAACCAAATTCGCGTTCCAAAATGGGATGCTGACGTCTGCCTAATTTTAACTCGAATTCTCAATCCAATGTACCCTATAAAAAATTCGGGTCCGGTTTTCAGGTTTTCAGATTCCCTTCAATTTCATGCAATCCAATATTAATGCTCCACGTGTCCTTTTGAATTTACAAAACTGTCGGGTAAATTTCTATTTGTTTAATTTCTGGTTGGTGAATTGCGTTAATGCTGGCTGTTGTGTTTAAATACAATCCTGTACAGAAATATGGCTGTGGCCGTCTACAAAAAAAACTTGCGGGAATTTTAAATGCTGAATTAAATTTCTGGATGGCATGCAAGCAACCTCCAAAAAAAAATGTTGCTGCTGCATCCGTCCTTCTGCTGCAGCAGTTGAAGTTAAAATTCAACAGCACAGGGTTTAATAAGTGAGGGTGTAAAGGTAACTTTTTGTCGATAGTACTGGATTAAGATCATCTATTCATTTTTGTAGGGTCTTACAGTGTTTGGTTTTTTAGTTTTGGGTTGGGCTTATTGAGTCTAAGATAGTTTTTGAGTGAAAAAATTGCTATCAGGTATTAAAAAATTTTGGTTCTTTTGTCAAAATTTATGAGCTTGATAGGAAATACAAAACTGACAATGGTTGTATCTTAAATTTGTGGAAAATAATTTGAAATGAAACCTTTTTGTTTAGGTTGTTGCAGCAGGTGCAAACCCCATTCAAATTACTAGGGGCATTGAAAAGACAATAAAGGCCCTTGTTTCGAAACTCAAAATTTTGTCAAAGGAGGTAAACGCTTGCCTTTTGAGTAGGCTGGTTTTCCTTTTTGCTGATGGTTTGGTGTATCTAATTGAATTAGTTGCCTAAGGTATTTTTGGTTGCAAACTCCTTTTCATTTTTCATACAGTATTGGCCTTGTGGAATACATTTGATTGTGTGGTCTTGTTAGATCTACAACATTTGTAGTTGTTTAGTCTTATGGCCGAGGTGCATTTTTATTATGGAAATAGTTGATGCAATATTGTCATTTAATCCTTACTGCAGGGTAGCATGTTGAGAAGTTTCTTGTGAAACATTTGGTATTCAAAATGACACTTGATCCTATACGGCATCATGCACTTGACTTCAAAATTCATATTCAAAGTGTGCCAGACAATTCTTGCAAAATTTCAAATATTTATGTTGTTTTAAACCATTATCTTTTTCATGTATTGGATGTTGAAAATGTGAAAAAGACTTTGGTATGAAACCAACTGGTGAATAATTTCCAACACAACAACCACTTCCAAGACATGATTTAGAAGTAGAACAAATGTGCTTATGAAGCATAGAAAGATATCCTTGATGCATTGTCAATGTTTGGCTAGGGTTATTTTGGAGAAAATAACTCCTTATTCCTAGAATAGTGATCTTCAATACAAGTAAATGCCAGAGAAGAGAGATCATCGTGTGACGCAACAAAACTGAAATTGGACCCCAAGGAGAGCTGGTGTGTCTACAATCGCTCTGTCAGCATTTTCCCTTGGTTTACCCCGTTCTTTTCCTCCAGCCTGAGTCTTAATTGACTTCTTCTTTCTTCGGGTTTATTTATCAAATTCGTAGAATTTGATAAATAAATACTATCCACAATGGTTGGACTTTTATTTATATTCCCGACTTTATATTATCTCCAATCCTTATAACCAATGTTTAACTTTCAACACTTTGTATTTATACTCCACGTTTCTTTTTAAATAAATAACTTGTAATGAACTTTCGGCTCTATATTTCACCACCCGGCCTTACAACAATCACGCTCCAGACTTATGCTAATTATCCGCCAATCGTTTAATTAAACAATTTCATTATACTCCGGCCCCACCTATATATATCAATAAGCAATCAAACACTCGTATCGTACCTGGCTATCCTCCGCACACCTTAGTTAACCTCCGGGCAAGTTCAACGTGCGACCACCGTCCGATGGCCCTTCTCCAAATCAACGACTCTTGGCAATTTCGCTCGGCTTCCAACGTCGGGCTTTAACGTGTGATGGCGCAGGTTAAATGGTGGTTTTCCGAGGGTCACTTCGCCACGTGTCGCATTCCCTATGGAATCGCTTGCGAATAGGAAATACCACCTACTCCGCAAAAGCGGTGCGATATGGGCAACCCACTTTTGTGATTCCGCTCGTGGTTTTGGTACAGGGCTTGACCACGGGTGCAAGTCTGGTTCCGCTATCCTTTTGTTTGTTAACTCATGTCCAATCCTCGGGTCAGGTTCTGAAAGCACAACAATTTTGTCTCTTTATTAAGCGGGATTTTTATATTTGAATAGTTTTCACGACCCCGGTTCTCTACACAGACCTCGCCTTGGATATTTTTACATAAAAATGATTGTTCTCAATAATTATTTATATAACTTTTCCACATGTTTAGTGTAGTATTGCCATGATTTATTATAAATATGTGTATTATCAAAGAAAACCAACACAAATTTTATAAGATGGGATCAAACAAAATTGTTCTTAAGTCGAGCCCGCCGGACTTCAAATGGCGATAAACCATAATTCAAACCAAATTCGCGTTCCAAAATAGCCTGCTGACGTCGGCCAATTTTTTGACGCGAATTTCTTATCAAATTCGCCCTAATATTTTACGGGTCCGGATTTCCACTGCGCGAGCGGCCCAAACAAAGATCCGCTCCAATCAATTTCTGCCACGTGTCCTCAATAAAAACTTGCCCTACTCCCGGCTGCGGGTGCATTCGATGGCATTTAAGGTGATGGGACATGAATATGGCGATTTCATATCAATCGCATTAACATTTAACGTTGTTCAATTAAATTTTCACATCAAATCTGCATTAATTAAATTTAACACTGTTCAATATCGGACCTCCACTCCTCTTAGCGATTCTGCACGCTCCAATTTGATCCGGCCTTCGGCTCTCATTATTAATGATCAGAGATTAATTATGACGGGTGTCCTTTGATTGCATTGCAGACAGGTCGACAAAATGGCGTTTAGCCATGGTTTTTAAGACAAGACGATTGCTGGATTACACTGCTTGCTAACTGTGAAGATAAGGAGAAGTGGCCAGCTGAACTTCTGCCTAGACGTTGCTGCATATTTGCATTTCTCTCAGTTCTGTCTCTGTCTGTCTTCCTCTGTTAATTGGAATTATGCTTCTTCGTCTCCTCTTGTGCCCACTGCGCCTGAGATTGCACCCATGCCTTGCGTGCATCATAGGATGCGTTGCCGCAGGGGGAGCACTAGAGGTCAACCCCGGCGCGCTCCCTCCAGCCCCTCAACAGAGTCGACTTTCGGCCAGTCCAGTGATTATTACTTAGGTCGATATCCAAATACTAGGAGTGGGCGGGGTCGGCTTGTAGCATCTGGCCACCGTATGGATTCCCCTGCTCTTGGCTTCCCCACCGCTAGTTCACCTTCTCCCACGACGCGCACTGCGCAATTTTCCTTTAATTGCTCTCTCAACCGCCCAAGAATCACGGCTTTAGTCACTGTGGTCTTTCGCGAGGAGGCCCAAACGGAGGAAGAATGCACCCGTCCGGCGGGTCTGAGATCGGAAAAAGCCGGCCAACATTCGGGCCTTCAGGAGGGGAGCCGTGGCATGCATGTGGAGGTATCACCTAGCGATCCTGGACCTTCCGAAGGATGGTGCCGAATCGTGGAGGAACCACCGGAGGAGTAGTTTGGTTAATTTGTTTTTCTTGCTTAGCAGGCCCACTTAATTGGGCTGCTTTTAGTTTATTTTACTGTGCTGGACCTTTGTAATATTTTTGAATTTTGTAAATTAAACGTTCAAGACTGGTTTCCCCGTATGAGGGCAGTCTTCTTAATTTTTTGATTTTTTGATGACAAATTTGCCATGAGTATGGCCAGGCAATGTTTTTGACTTTGGTGTAATTTTATTCGCAATGTTAATAGATTAACTTTACTTAGAATTCTCACATGATTAGTGTTTTTCTTGATCTGTTCAAGGATTTTGGGTACTTTAATTTGTATTTAGAACAATGGACGTCGGTACTCTATCTGTTGCTTTACTGTTCTACATACTACTATTTCACTTTCTTATAGATGCCTCAGGCATATTTGAATTCTTTCTCAAATTGTCGATAATCTCCATGTGGACCGTTACTGGATTTTATATCATGTCCCTATATGTGACATGGGGTATTTTTCTATCATTGTCTAGGGTGGGACTTCCACTTTTTTGGATGGATATTTGGGTTCCAATCTTCGGATGTGAAAATGTAATGACTTCATGGACTGTTTTACTTCATATAATATATTCAAAATAGCGTTTTTTCTCTTCTGAAAAAAAAATGATTAATGTTTATCATTATGCCTTCAAAACTAGCGATGCTGGTCTATGTTGCTGGTTTATTGATATGGTCTGATGGTCTTTTTATATTTTGGACATATCACACTCCTCACATGATTAGCGTTTTTCTCTGTTCAAGGATTTTGGTTACTTTAATTTGTATTTGGAACAATGGACGTCGGTACTCTATCTGTTGCTTTACTATTCTACATACTGCTATTTCACTTTCTTATAGATGCCTCAGGCATATTTGGATGCTTTCTCAAATTGTCGATAATCTCCATGTGGACCGTTACTGGGTTTTATATCATGTCCCTGTATGTGACATGGGGTATTTTTCTATCATTGTCTGAGGTGGGACTTCCACTTTTCTGGATGGATATTTGGGTTCCAATCTTCAGATGTGAAAATGTAATGACTTCATGGACTGTTTTACTTCATATAATATATTCAAAACAACGTTTTTTCTCTTGTGAAAAAAAAATCATTAATGTTTATCACTCTGCCTTCCAAACTAGCGATGTTGGTCTATGTTGTTGTTTTATTGATATGGTCTGATGGTATTTTTATCTTTTGGACATATCACACTCCTCACATGATTAGCGTTTTTCTCTGTTCAAGGATTTTGGGTACTTTAATTTGTATTTGGAACAATGGACGTCGGTACTCTATATGTTGCTTTACTATTCTACATACTGCTATTTCACCTTCTTATAGATGCCTCGGGCATATTTGGATGCTTTCTCAGATTGTCGATAATCTCCATGTGGACCGTTACTGGGTTTTATATCAAGTCCCTGTATGTGACATGGGGTATTTTTCTATCACTGTCTGGGGTGGGACTTCCACTTTTCTGGATGGATATTTGGGTTCCAATCTTGAGATGTGAAAATGTAATGACTTCATGGACTGTTTTACTTCATATAATATATTCAAAACAACGTTTTTTCTCTTGTGAAAAAAAAAAAATGATTAATGTTTATCACTCTGCCTTCAAAACTAGCGATGCTGGTCTATGTTGCTGGTTTATTGATATGGTCTGATGGTATTTTTATATTTTGGACATATAACACTCCTCACATGATTAGCGTTTTTCTCTGTTGCAGGATTTTGGGTACTTTAATTTGTATTTGGAACAATGGACGTCGGTACTCTATCTGTTGCTTTACTATTCTACATACTGCTATTTCACTTTCTTATAGATGCCTCGGGCATATTTGGATGCTTTCTCAGATAGTCGATAATCTCCATGTGGACCGTTACTGGGTTTTATATCAAGTCCCTGTATGTGACATGGGGTATTTTTCTATCACTGTCTGGGGTGGGACTTCCACTTTTCGGGATGGATATTTGGGTTCCAATCTTCAGATGTGAAAATGTAATGACTTCATGGACTGTTTTACTTCATATAATATATTCAAAACAACATTTTTGCTCTTGTGAAAAAAAAATGATTAATGTTTATCACTCTGCCTTCAAAACTAGCGATGATGGTCTATGTTGTTGGTTTATTGATATGGTCTGATGGTCTTTTTATATTTTGGACATATCACACTCCTCACATGATTAGCGTTTTTCTCTGTTAAAGGATTTTGGGTACTTTAATTTGTATTTGGAACAATGGACGTCGGTACTCTATCTGTTGCTTTACTATTCTACATACTGCTATTTCACTTTCTTATAGATGCCTCGGGCATATTTGGATGCTTTCTCGGATTTGTAGATAATCTCCATGTGGACCGTTACTGGGTTTTATATCATGTCCCTGTATGTGACATGGGGTATTTTTCTATCATTGTCTGGGGTGGGACTTCCACTTTTCTGGATGGATATTTGGGTTCCAATCTTCGGATGTGAAAATGTAATGACTTCATGGACTATTTTACTTCATATAATATATTCAAAACAACGTTTTTTCTCTTGTGAAAAAAAAATGATTAATGTTTATCACTCTGCCTTCAAAACTAGCGATGCTGGTCTATGTTGCTGGTTTATTGATATGGTCTGATGGTCTTTTTATTTTTTGGACATATCACACTCCTCACATGATTATGATTAGCGTTTTTCTCTGTTGCAGGGTTTTGGGTACTTTAATTTGTATTTGGAACAATGGACGTCGGTACTCTATATGTTGCTTTACTATTCTACATACTGCTATTTCACTTTCATGGACTGTTTTACTTCATATAATATATTCAAAACATCGTTTCTCGTCTTTTAAAGTTTCAATTTTTTTTTTTTAAATTGAACCCTCTGTTGGTCTACCGACGCCTTGTAGACGTTGGAACTGCGACAATCTAGAAACGTCGGAAGAGAGACAGTATGAAAACGTCGGACCACATTTCGTCGGAATTGTGACAGATTACAAACGTCGGAAGAGCGACGTTACAAACGTCGGACCACATATCGTCGGAATTGCGACAGATTACAAATGTCGGAAGAGCGACGTTCCAAACGTCGGACCACATATCGTCGGCATTGCGACATCTTACAGACGTCGGAAGAGCGACGTCCAAAACGTCGGACCACGTTGGGTCGGAATTATGACGGTTTACAGGCGTCGGAAGAGCGACGTTCCAAACGTTGAACCACATTTCATCGAAAGTGCGACAGTTTACAAACGTCGGAGGCACGACGGTTTGTGAGACGTCGGAAGAGTGACGCTTGTTCGGAAGCGACGGAAGAAGTGTCGATAGTGCGAAACTTTTTACGTGCGTCGGAACTGCGACAGCATGACAAACCACGGTTTGTCCACCCTCGAACTGTCGCTCTTACGACGACTATGTGTCGGAATAGCGACGAATTGGCCGTCAGAATTTACGCCAAATTTTCTAGTGAGTGTCTTAGATCTGATCGAGGAGGAGAATATACATCAGATGAATTCCTTGAATTTTGTGAACAACATGGCATAAAAAGACAGTTTTCTGTAGCTGGCACTCCACAACAAAATGGCGTAGCAGAAAGAATGAATAGAATTTTTCAACAAATGGCTAGAGCTATGCTTGATGATTCCGGAACACCTGACACATTTTGGGGAGAAGCAGCACATACAGCGGTAAATATTCTTAACAAGGCACATGTTCGTGTAAATAGTGATAAAACTCCATATGAACTCTGGTATGGTAATCCTCCCACTATGAAGCATTTTAGAGTTTTTGGAAGCAAATGATTTATCAAAAATAATGATGAAAAACATGGCAAGTTTGAACCCAGAGCAGATGAAGGAATACTTGTTGGTTACTCCTCTAGGAGTAGAGCATATAAATGTTACAATAAAAGACTTCGGAAGATTGTTGAATGTATTGATGTTGTTATTGATGAGTCTCCTGCAGCTCCAAAAGAAGAAAAAAAAAACAACAGATGAAGACGATGATGACGTATATCCTTCTACATCAAATAGAAATGATATAGACAGTGAACCCAATGAAGAACCCAAAGATGATTTATCTGAAAAAGCTCCATCTAGATATGTTCAAAAGAATCATCCAGAATCTCAAATTTTGGGAGAAAAGGGATCGGGTGTACAAACAAGAAGGACTCTTGTGGGATCTTCTAGCTATCTGGCATTTCTATCCACTATTGAACCACACAATGTCAATCAAGCTAGAAAAGATGAATGTTGGATTCAAGCCATGAATGAAGAGCTTGATCAAATTGAAAAGAATCACACTTGGGAATTAGTACGAAGACCTCATGACAAAAATGTCATTGGAACTAAATGGATATTCAAAAACAAGTTAAATGAGAATGGGGATGTTATAAGAAATAAAGCTAGACTTGTTTGCAAGGGGTATGCTCAACAAGAAGGTATAGAATTTGAAGAAAATTTTGCTCCTGTAGCTAGACTTGAAGCCATAAGAATGTTTCTTGCTTTTTCAAGCTTCCAACAAATCAAAGTTTATCAAATGGATGTTAAATCTGCTTTCCTCAATGGTGATCTAGAAGAAGAAGTTTATATAGAACAACCAGAAGGGTTCATTTTGGGAAATGATGAAAAACTTGTTTGTAGACTTAAAAAGGCTCTATATGGTCTCAAACAAGCTCCAAGGGCATGGTATTATCGTCTTGACAAATATCTTCATCAACAAGGATTTTCAAAGGGGTTTGCTGATAGCAACTTATACACAAAAACTGAAAATGATAAACTATTGATTGTCGTTGTATATGTTGATGACATCATTTTTGGAAGTAATGAAGAATCTATGAGTCAGAAATTTGCTTCTGCTATGCAGCAAGAATTTGAAATGTCTTTACTTGGGGAACTAACATTCTTTCTTGGCTTACAAGTGCAACAAGCAACAGATGGCATATTCTTATCACAAGAAAAATATCTTAAGCAAATATTGAAGAAGTATGGCATGGAAGATTGCAAACCTTTAAGCACACCATTGATAACCGGATGTAATCTCAGTTCTAATGATGATTCCCCCACGGTGAATCAACCAGAATACAGATCTATGATAGGGAGTCTACTTTATCTCACTGGGACAAGACCAGACATTATGCATGCATTTGGGATTGTTGGACGATTCCAAGCTAATCCAAAAGAGTCTCACCTTCAGGCTGTGAAAAGAATATTCAAATATCTACAAGGAACTCAAGACTTTGGACTATCATTAGGGGAATTTTGAGGTCTAAAATGGGCCTCCTAAGAAAAATGTACAACAAAAATAAACTTTATAACAACCAATAGGATTCAAGATGATGATGTCAACCATGGGGGATGATTTACCATTTTTTAAATAAAAGGGTAAAAATATTAAAAAATAATAAAATAATAAAGCTACTTTTTCAACTCGTATTTTCAACTTATCTCCCAAAATTTTTACTCAAATTTCGAGTGGGAGTACTCGTTGGATGCAAAATTTAATTCCTCATCCAAGGAGTACCCATGTTTCATACTTTCAATGAACTCTACTACACGAAAAATGAGAAATACATAAAAAACGCGATTGTAATCACGTTTTTTATGTATTTCTCATTTTTCGTGTAGTATGACCCATCAAAAGTATGCAACATGGGTACTGCTTGGATGAGGAATTAAATTTCGCATCCAACGAGTACTCCCGCTTGAAATTTGAGTAACAAATGTGGGAGATAAGTTGAAAATATGAGTTAAAAAAGTAGTTTTTTCATTTTTCCCTCTAAAATTTGATGATGTCATCAAATCTTATTTGATTTTTTCCTCTATTATTTTATAATTTCCTTAGGAGGCCCATTTTAGACCTCAAAATTCCCCTAATGGGTATCCAAAGAATGTTGATCTTACTCTTCATGCATACACTGATGCAGATTGGGCTGGAAGTGTTGATGATCGAAAAAGCACTAGTGGTGGTGCATTCTATATGGGGCCCCGGTTAGTATCTTGGTTTAGCAAGAAGCAAAGCTCCATTGCCTTATCTACAGCAGAAGCAGAATATGTGGCTGCAGCATCATGTTGCACTCAACTTCTCTGGATGATGCAAACCCTACAAGACTTTCAAATCAAATGTTCACCTCCTATCTCCATTATGTGTGATAATACAAGTGCCATCGGTATCTCAAAGAATCCTGTTATGCATTCCAAGACCAAGCACATTCCCATCAAGTATCACTTCTTACGTGAACAAGTGCTTGAACAAAAGGTGAAGTTGGAGTATGTTCCATCCAAAGAACAAGTTGCTGATATATTTACCAAACCTCTACCCAGGAAAGCGTTTGAATATCTCAGACAAAAGCTGGGAGTAGTCTCTGCCATGCAGAAGATGAAATCTACTTGAATACAAAAGATTAACTTGGATACGTGGATTTCCTGGAGGACAGTCGCATATATACGCGCGTTTATACATAGAAAACCACGTATGGGTGTTTGCTGACAATTTTTTTTGTTTGGATCAGCATTCTTCAGCACAGCTGTGGTGCTGTTGGGTATCTCTGGTGATGTTTCATCTCTCATATTTCTGTTTCATTCTCTGATATTTGATGAAGATGCCTTGATGCTTTACTATTGAAAGTGTTCAGGATGCACAAGCTAAGGGGGAGCTTTGGTCATATGGAAAGGATGCATTATTGGCATTATAATTATTTGCTGTGGTCTGATCTCATGCTTGAGATTCTTTGGTCTTGATTGTATAAGTTATTTCTATAATTTGATGAAAAGGTCATGTTAAGACCTATGATGTAAAATTGTAATATTCAGTCATGTAAGGACTTGTTCAAATTTGTAAACCCACTTGGTTGGGTAGTTGAGTCAAATATGTAAATCCACTTGGTTGGATCATTGATGTAAGTATGAGTCCTTGGTGATAGGACTTCATGTACTTCATTGAAAAATATGTTTTGAAAATTCAGCATAAATTGAGGGGGAGCATGATACCTTCAGTGCACATCAGATCTACAGAGCTCATCCTTATACAAGGGAAGAAAAACCTTGTGTTGGTTTTGATCCGCCCTTTGCCCTTGATGTCAAAGGGGGAGAATATTATGTATTCTGGTGTTTGAATAATGGTGGTTTCAGTATCAAACATCATCATGGTTGCCATCAAGTCCAAAGGGGGAGATTGTTGGCAATATGATGCAATGTGTTGTCCTTGATGGCAACCTACTTGATGAAGTTGTCCTTGATGGAAACATACTTGATGAGTTGTGTTTTGATAGCAACCTATTTGTTAAAGATGTAAAAATGATGTATCTACAGATCAGTTCAGAAGTAGCAGAAAAAGGAATTTCAGTAAGTGCCAGAGAAATGATAAATATAATATGTCACAATGTATACGCTACTTTTATGAAGGCAACCCGTGTATGGATTCAATGTATACACTACTTTTGTGAAGGAAACTCGTGTATACATTCAGGACTAGTATATACGCAGCTAGTTTGAAGAGAAATCGCGTATACACGCGGATACGAATGCTCCAAGTCGCGTATGCCTTTTGCGCTCTAAAAACTATGATACCTAGGGGAATTACCATGGTATTGGCCCACAATATTGAGCGCTGGATTATCTATTTGATCCCATCCAGGAATACCATCAACGGTTAAGTGGTTTTGACTCATGGTATTGATAAAGGCTAAATATATATAAGGAGAAGAAGATCATAGTGCAAGGGTGTGCATGTGTCTCGGTATTGAATGAATACTTCACTCTGAAGTATATCTGCATGGAATGGTTA
Source organism: Pinus albicaulis (assembly GCA_034641835.2). Taxonomy (NCBI): domain Eukaryota; kingdom Viridiplantae; phylum Streptophyta; class Pinopsida; order Pinales; family Pinaceae; genus Pinus; species Pinus albicaulis. The sequence continues at coordinate 943,057,976 of CM076574.1, forward strand.
AACTCTGTTTCTGATAGATCTAAATTTATGATGCACCCATGGATATGATGAAGGTTCAAGATCTCTAGATCTAGAAATGATAAATCTCTAGGCTGATCTGCAAAAGAAATGATGAAGAACTGGCGCAAATCTGCTAATGACAATGAATAAATCTGGGTAAGTTTATAGATCTGGTATATTCTGCAAAGTCTACCATTTACAAATCTATACACTAATTTGTCTTGGTAAAAGCGCGTGTATACACGTATTCTCTTAATAAAAAGCGCGTATGGAAGTTAGGGTTTCTGAAGCTTATTTACAGATATTACTTATGTGATTTCTATTTTTTCTCTGTTGTCGGTCAATGAAGTCTTCTTGAAGTTCTGGGTTGATTGAATATGGAGTATGCTGCTGATTTGATAATGAAAAAATCTAATCACTGATTGAGAAAACATGATGAAGGATGAGTGACTATCTAAACAATTCTGCATTGCTGATAGATTGTCTGAATTGAAATTTTTAGATCTGAATATGAGTCTAAACAGATTCTGAAAGGAAGCATATGCTAGTTGGTGAAAATAAAAGCGCGTGTATACGCGGAAACTGTGAAGAAAAGTCACGTATTATTTCAAGAATATAAAACTAGCATGCACTGAAGCATACGCAGGTTGGTGTGAAGAAATACACGTATATACGCGAGTTACATAAAGAAAAACAACGTATGGTACCTGAATTAATGGTTGTTCAAAGTTGAAAATGTATCTGATTCTCTACTATGAAGTCTGGGTTATTTCTGATATTTTGGTTACAGTGGTCTTACTGTTCTTATTGAAGTTTTGGGCAAAGTATGGTTGTTAATATTAAGGTGTTGTGTGGAAGCTATTGGATCCGGTATGAAAATTTGATGAAACGTGGTCCGCAGTGGTGCTAAGGGTCGAAGCCTTCAGTAAGGGGGTTGTAGCTCCCTTCCAATGGTAGCTGGTAAACGAGAGCAGGGGGTAGTAGCTCCCTTCCAAGAGAGGCTGGTAAACGAGATCAGGGGATTGGAGCTCCCTTCCAGTTGCAGCTGGAAAATGAGAGAAGGTTGTAGCCTTCTGCAGGTAGAAGTGTGCGTACTGATATAAGTCTGCATCAATACAATGTTTTAAAAGGTTTTATATATAATAAAGATTGAAGACAAAGATGACAACAATGGTGGTTTCCTCCCGAATTGGGTTTCCACCTTAAATATTGGTGTTCATGTGTGTGATGCTTTTTATTGTTGATTACTGCTCATAACATCTGATTATTTAGCCTTATTCATAACTGATAAATCTGTTTAAAAGACTGTTCCTGAGAAATTCTCTAAATCTGAAAGGTAAATCAGTATACGCTAGTTTCCTTCTATATTTCTGCGTGCATACGCTAGTTCAGTTCATAAAAACCACGTATGGAAATCTGCTCAAAGAAAAAGGTTGAATTTATTTTATAAAATCTAAATACTGATTCACCCCCCCTCTCAGTATTTTTCCCGACACAACTTATAAACAAAAACATCATCATATGTAAAAATATCTGTCCAGAAATAGATATATAGATATATGTGTCAAATAGTTTGCAGTACATCACATAATGTCAAAAAATATACATGTTTGTATGATAATAGCCGGAGACAACATGTCTCTCAAAAAATATGCATATGAAAGCCCTAAATAAGCTAATCAGCATGGTGCTCATGGTAGCACACCACCGTGTGCACCAATCGCCTCAGCAGGCTGTGAAGGCGACTAGGCACCCCCACAGTGTGTTGCTGGTAAGCTAATGGGATGTCTGCCAACCGTGCATAATCCAGATTTCCCTGGGCAATGCCTTCCAGGTTCTGGATCAACTCGCTCCCTTCACCACCCTCAGCTTGAGGGTCATGTACGAGATGGGTCCTCCACGCAATGGGAGACATGCCTGCAGGCCTCTCTGGGCCAACGTCTGCGTACACATAAAATTGTTGTTAGAACGGACATGTATTACCAAAAAAATCATAAATACATAAAAATCAAAAAGAGAATCATACCCAGCTCCTCATCCCAGTCCTCCCCCTCCGGGAGCGGAAGATCGGGATCTCTGATGAAATCGGTCCCAGCATAAGGCCAATCCTCAACCATGATCAGTTGACACCGTAACCACCCAAAGAACTCGGGTCTCCAAGACATCTGTTGACCCCCTCATGACCTGGGTATAAGTGCTACCCAGCGAGCCATCCTTGGCTCCCTTGGTATCGGCTTGGCAACTATTGCCCCTTGGCCTTGGAAAATGGGTAGTCGTTCCAGGATGAACGACACCAGAATGAAACCATAGCCAAACTGCTTTATTTTGGCTTGCCTGCATCTTGTTAGTTGCCTCTTGATATTGCTTGTCACTGCTGTAGCCTAATAGAACAGTGTAGGATTCATACACTCAGAGGCTAGTATGAGTTGGGCCTTGGTTGCCTCATGTGGAGCTTGCGATCCTGCAGCTCGTGTAATGGTATGAAGCACTACCTTGAGTGCTAGGTCGCGGACAGTGTGGATGTCCACCTTCCCGCTTCTCGATCCTGTTCGTGCCCCTGGGAACACTCGTGCCATTACCATGTCCATTTTCTCTCCGAAAGGTCTGCTTCCAGTTATGATTGGCACTGGACCTCTGCGCGACAATCCAGTTATAAAATAAACATCAGAGACCTCAAGAGCTAATACTTGGTCCCGAAGTTTGAATACTTCCTCATTTTCGTCCCATATGTTGACCAAGTACTGTAGCAGCTCAGGTTGAGCTCTTAAGCATGGCGTAAGGAAGAATTTTTTGAGTCCACAATTCTTGAGTGCATTCATACAGGCTTTGTTTTCCATAGCCATTTCATCTTCCTCCCCATGTTCCCTCTCCTTCCATTCGATAACCATTGTGCCCGAATACCTGCATCAATATGATTAAAAATGCATTGTTAGATCTCTGTTGCATTTGAAAATCCACATGGATAGCTCACATTTGAGAAATCTAAAGCGGAAAACCGCATTGCGCCATTGGCGCGACCCCTTTGTGAGTAAATTTCCATTGGCACGGGTCCGTGCCCGATACCCACGCCAATGGGCGGAGCCCTAAAATTTCAAAAGGTTCCCCCCATAGGTCTAATGCATAATGAAACTCATAAAAAATGGATTAAAATGGAGCTTAAGGGAGCGCCTTTTACCTGGAACAGACGAGGATCTGAATGATGACCCGGATCAGTCGCAATCACCGCCGCAAGTTTGCACACAAACATACCACTGTTACTCTCCAAGTGAGGTAAAAAGTAAAAGTAAATTTGTTTTACCATTTGAAGCCTATTTATAACTTTTTAAGTCAAAAATTAGGTTTTAAATGTCATTTTTCTCAATATTTTAATATATTTTTGTCGAAAAATGGATTTTACACTTGCTTTTTTGTGCAGCGACAGGTTTCTTCGCAGCTTCGACGGTGATACAAGTTGTATTTTATACTTTTTCGGACTCGGTAAAAACACGAAAAAGTCATTTTGGAGTCATATTTCAGCTCTTTTCTGACTCTCTAAACATGAAAAGATTTCCGAGTCCCTTGTCATTTTGATCTCGTTAAAGTGGACATGAAACGACATCTACCCAGTATACGTTTACCCCTTTTTCGGGCTGGGATAGATTACTTACGAAAAAGGAATACCCTAGCCTATCGCGACTAGGAGGTTTCCTCAGACATAGTTTTCTACCTTTTTGGATCTGAGGAACTATCTACGAAAAGGGACTGTTGGAGTTTACTTTTCTGCTGTCTTTTCAAACTCTCTAAACATGAAAAGACACTGATTTCTTCCTTTGTCAGACTCGTTAAACCCTGATGACATCGGATCCAGTCATAATGACGATATTCGAGTTTCTCCTTCCTAGGGCTCGTTAAATGTACTAGGATGGATTCGTCTGAAGGATGAACTTACATTACAAGCATATGCTATCCCCTTCAAGCTTGTTTTCAAAAATAATTGTGGTACTCGCCAGAAATGGTGGGGAAAAATGGAACTAGCATCATTGTCATGTCAGCAGTATGTCGCTCTTGAACATGGCACTTGTCTGCATTCGTGTCGGGTTGGGGACATCTCATCTCGTTTTCCACTTGCCTCCATGGGTTTGGGTGATCCCTTTTGACCTCTCATCTGCTCTCTGCCTCATCATCATGACCTTTGATCTTTTGATGTCAAATAATGCCAAATCCACTGTCGTGTTGCCGATATGTTCAAGAGAAGTTGACCTCTACAAAATTTCAACCTTCCTCTGATTCTCATCTGATCTTGATTCACAAATACATTATGTTCCTCTATCTCACGTCGATGATGTGGGAAACACTATGGCCCACCTTCGATCAAGGTCAATTCCTGTCGACTTTAGCTCATTATCCAGGAAGCTGATCTAGAGACTCCCTTCTGGTACCTTGGAGCCTGCATGCCTCAATGGCAGGTTCTTCGCGTTCGACGTGAGGTTTTAATCATTGGCCTCCGATCGAGTGATTCTATGGGTGTTCAACGCCAGATCACTGATTCACATGCCGTAGATTGTACCTATAGTACCTTGAGGACCATTGTCATTATTGGTGGTACCTCTCGCGTCTGTTAACAACTTTCATCATTGGCTGGTAATCAGGCGATGTTCTCGAATGTTTGAATTTAGCTCACTTATTCACATGCTTGAGCTTGTACTTTGTTTGGGTCGAGATGGAGCGCAAGACCCTGGATTTCGTCTGTTAGAATCTAGGCTGTGATTTGGTGGATTATTATGATTGGTTACATGACTCGCTGATTGGATGGCTGTGACCATACCTGAGTCTCTTTTCTTGGATGGCTGTGTCCATACCTTGGATCTGGATTATTGTATACTCTGTTATGGATGGCTGTGCCCATACCACATATATATCATGTATTTGAGATATCAGTTTTACTTCTCTACGCAGGTTTTCCGACGGCAGTGTTCTCAGTTGGACACGTTCTCATAAAGCATTTCACCCCTCTCTCTCTTTCGGGCCTCATGCTTTTGGGGGCATCTGTTACACAGCAATTTGTCACCGTCCCTGCAATTCCCCATCCCGCGCATTAGAGGGCTTATTCTGTGACCTGTGAGCAGTGACATGACCTGAAAACATTTGTATGGCATCCCCCTAGACATATAATTTCATTCCCCTGAAGACAAATCCTTGTGAAAAACCCTAAAAATAGCCTTTTTTTCCTTGGCGCGACTGCTCAGTGTCATACTTGCGCCAATGGGGGAAATCCTCCAAAGAGGGCGCGCCAACTGGCGCACTGTCTCAATGTTGTACCCGCTCCAGGCTTAATAAGGAGTGTTTTTTAAAAATAAATGGTGGAAGATTGACTCCAACAAACTACTGAACTGGACTCTAAATCGAGTTGGGAAGTTTGGCTCTGGTTCTCCATGTAGAGGAAGTAGTTTTCTACCTCTCATGGAAGCTTCCTTGAGGATAGGGCCAATCCCATTATTGTAGGGATCCCAACTCCCCTTCCACCATCTATATAAGCTTGCCATTTCCCTTTGCAAGCTAGTCTCCAAGAGCCTTCATAGCCTAAAGAGTGTTGCAATAGTCCTCATAGAGCCAAATCAATAGCAATGAGATTAACGATCAAAGAGAGAGGCTTGTCCCCATTCCTGAAAAGCTTTACCGAGACGTATTCCGCTGATGACTCACTGAAGGAAGATTCAGCATCAGAGCCTGGTTGTATTTTTCTTTGCATGAATTAATGATAAGCGACTTTGGTTATGGTTCCACTCGTATTGTTCATTATGATCATGAGTTGTGTCTTCTATGACTGATACATAATTGCATATATCGGGTTTTACGCTTGTGTTTGTCGTGTTTCTTGTGTGTGCAGGTGTTCGATCACGGCGAGCGAGAGGATTGTAATCTGCTGGAAGCAAGGAGACGGGAGCGCCATCTTCCCTACAAACAACAACGTTGGACTTGAGGTAGGTCTTCATCGCAAGTTGGTCTATTGCAATTAGGAACTTGCACCTTAGCGTGGTACGATTGTTGCTAGACCCAATCTGGACTAGTAGGGATCACCTCTGTCCGCAGAGGGGATTTGCCTCTACAACAACGTGTCACCTATCATAGTTAGACACATAGCATAGGTGACGTCATGTCGTTAGTCAGAGCTCGAAAGGTTAAAGAGCAGTGCACTTTCAATTCATGGAACATTACCTTTCTAGAGGGGCCCACAATATTTAGCAGTAGGATGGATGATTGACAATTGATGCAGTCAGATTTTAGAGTGAAAAATGCACACTAGTTGCAGTCAGGTGTTGAGGAGTGCTGATGCAGTGTTGACATTAGAGCATGAGGATCAGTGGCAGAGTCAACAGTAGTGTGGATTTCCTAGTGGACAGTGCAAATGATAGTAGTAGTCATATTCCCAGTAGATAGATGAAACACAATGACACAATTGATTCAATATTTCATATGCTTCTAAGTTGTAGTAGTTGCAGTTGTAACAACAAGAGATGGGAGGTATTTGTAGTGAAAAAGCAGTGTTGGAAGCAGTATAATAGTGTCAGCAACAACATAAAAGTTGTGAAATGGTTGGTGGGTATTAGCAGGTAGTCACAACAGCTAGACATCAACAACATATACAAAGGGTGATGTAGAGACATGGTGTTGTAGAGACATCAACACCTTCCTTCTGAAGAGAGAGTGTTAGTGTTTTGTAGCATCATAGGTGTTCTAGTCTCAAAATTTTATGGAGAGGCTAAAACACAAGAGTTCTTCATAACCCAAAAATTGTTTCTGGAAATTACACCTAGAAGTATCTCAATTTTAGCTTATTTTTTAATATCTCCCAAGTCTAAACTTAGGAAATATGGTTAATTAACCAATATTAATTTAGAAAGGTGCGAATTATCTAGAAAATCACACAGATCGGTCCATAAATGATTTGAGTCATCGGTTATGTCTTAATCTTTGTCATTGGAGTCTCAACTAGAGATTATAAAATGTGATCAATGGGTAGATGGAGAAACATTTACGAAAGATTGATTTTCTTGGGTAGTTCAATTTCCAGAGAGTGGCAGAGGTTGTTGAAAGAGTTCGAGCCAGAGAAGGGAAGCCGAGATAGAGAGGGTCAGGGACAATGATTCAGAGGAATATTTTCCAGTTCCAGAGAGTACATTGTAGAGAGGCAAAGATAGCCACAATGAGGATGTGTAAGGGTTGTGAAGAAGCCTTTAAGAGGAAATTCGATTTTTAGACTCGGGAAGTCGTTTCAAAGATATGGAGGCAGGAAAATTTCTTATAGTTTGGGAGAAACATTTTTAGAGTTAGTGGCAAGCTAAATAGGAAACTCAATGTGAGATCTAGGCAACACGAATTTGTTCCTACACAGATCCTACGTAGAAGCTGACATAGGGAATTTTGTGGAGGGGTTTCAAAGGCCAGTCTTCAGTGTCACATTGCTTGTGGAGCGAGGAAAATTCCTCACTATATTTTTGCCAACATTTTTCTATATAGGATTTCCAGTTTTTCGCATCCATATTGTACTCATATTATATCATTGCCTCTTAATAATAAAAAACCTTAACTGTTGCACCGATTTTCCCAAGTTAGGTTTTTTCCACGGACTTTAGTCCAAAAAAAATTGTGTCAAATTTATTGTGTGTTTGCTAGCATATTTCTCATATTCCAGTTTATATTCCGCAATTTTTTTTTTTTTGAATATTGCAATGTGATTCATTCAATATTTGTCACAACGAATAAACTATAAATTAATTTACAATTAGAAGAATTAATTGTAGTCGTTGCAATAAGATTTTAGTGGGGAAATTTTCACATTTTGTAAATGTGGTTGTTATTATGTCCCTGTTTATTGCATTGAAATGAGGTTATGCTAATGTTTAAGAGTGTTTTATCTTGAATAAATGAGGAATGTCAATGATCTGTGTGCAAAGATATTGTGAAATGGTTTATCTCTTGTGGATATTCTGAATTCGAAATAACTTAATATTGGTTGAGAATGAAGAGATTGGAATCTCTGTTAAGGGGTAAATTATTTTCATTGATTGTAGGTATATTGGGTCTCTATGTTAATGACTGACCTAAATTGGTAATGAGGAATGTGGAATTCATGTGTAGAATGTTGTGGAAATTCCATTCAGAAATGTTGTATTCCTATAAACTATCTTGAGTTTACAGATTGGTCTATGTGACCTATGCCTGAGAAGAGGTGGATGGCCTCTGCTAATTAATTTAGTTAAGTGCAAGGAAATGACGAAACCAGTAAGCCTTATTTTATAATTGTAGTCTCATGAGGACTAACATTCATATATTACATATACATATTTTGTAGGCCAAGTTGGGATGGATTCATCCAAGCTCATAAGGGATAACGATGGTTATATGTATGTAAGTATGTATGCAGGCGCTAACGGAAAAGTCCCTTGAAAACCAATAGATTCAAGCTATCATACATTAATACTCAATTAGGGTTGAGCCTCATTACTTGATTTCTGGGCACTAAGTCTCAATAGACCCATGCACATAGAACCACCGTGACTGATCCTAATGGAAGGGATCGATTCTCAAATAATTTATATCATAGTTTCATGGGAATAAGTTCAGGACCACGAAATATTAGAAGTCCAAATCCCCATAAACCAAGTGATCGTGCGTAGTGACCAAGCATGCAGGCAGGGAGATCTGAACCATTGAAGGATGAACGTCCTTGACTGTTGGATGAATCTTGGCGCATTGTCCCTAGAATCCCCCAAGGGAGCACCATGATTCAAAATCTACCAACAATCCAAAGCTTAAGAAAAATAGGGAACCCACTACATCATGTCTATCCAGGAAATGACAAAGGAAAGGTTGTAAACATCTTTCAATATAGGAAAATCCCATGAAAATGACAACAACATACAGAATAAACCAATGCATAGACCATGCATCATATCTCTGTATGATAAATCACACATGCACATTGTTACCTGCAAATACACAACTATTTTATGCCCTTACTAGTGCTTGTCCAAACTTCCTCTTGTGCTCCCTTTCTTTCCTTTGCTTGTCCTTTCCTTGCTTTCTTGCTTGTGTACAAGTGCTCTCTCTCTCTCCTCTTGGAGTTAGATTTCTTCCTTAGAAAAACTAAAGCTAAAAACAGATCAAAATCTATCAACTATTTCTCTTTTTATCATTGATTTATGGTATCTCTTCCTTTCCCTTTCCTCTTTTCTTTCATTTTTGTTTATTTTCGCTCTAATTTCACTTGCACGCTGATCCGGATTTATGCAGGAACACAACAGAATACACATGTAACCATAAATACAAATATGCAGCGGAAATAACACTTCATTTTATTAATATCAAAGAACTGAAATTTTCTTACAGACATAATAGAAATAAACTAGCTAGGGTGCTGGTAGCTTATCTCTGAGAAGAGATGTGGCGGCTATAGGCCTCTGAACTGAGTTACAATGAGGCTCGAGGGCCTATTTATTATTTAGAAACAATGGAAAACCATAAACATCCAAAACCCTAACCCTAGGAGATGAAGCGCCAAAACTATGGGCCCCGTTTGGGTAAATTGGTGTTTCAACTTCCCGGGGACATAAATTTGGCATGCGATCTCTGTTTGATGCGTTTAGTAGCTCTCGGTTTTCCCAAAAAACGTCGTTTAGGGCCTCAAAACGGCTTCGAAAGTTCAGGACTTCGAAAAAGCATCGAGAAATAATGCAGTTGATAGCAAAACTAAAAAGCTGAAAGAGGCAATCGGTGGGGCCCCAAGTGGAATAGATTTGGGTGGCCACCAATATCCACTGAATCAGCATGCATATTCTTGTCTCTTCATCTTCCTATTCTCCTATTTTCCTTTATTTATTTAATTAATTTGTGTTTATTGTGCTTTGTCTTTTTCCAATGCTAATTCCATTTCCCATATCCATTAATTAACCACAAGTGATACCCACTTTAATTTCCCCCCCCCCCCCCCCAATTCAACTTGGAATACGTTTCCCACGAACTTGGTTCATTATTTCCTTTTTACATGGAAATATAACCCAGGGCTGTTACAAACCCATCCCACTTGGGGGAACACAACTCAATGTAGTATTTACAATGACAACTACTGAAAACATGACAAACATGTTGTTTATGAATATTTATGAACACAACTTGATGCAATATTTACAATAATATAAACATATATACATATGAACATTTTCTTCAACCAACAAATAAAAGGATTCAATTACTGCATCAACGATAAGGGAATCTATAGGTTCGCACCTCCACCCTCAAAAGTAGTATCATGAATTCATCTCCTTCCCAGGAAGTCCAAAATCCATTGTTAAAATCAAATCCTACCTCAATATCCAATGCTAAAATCCTTGCACTACTTTTTCTCTCAGTGAAAAATTACTGGCTTATTGTTTCTGGGCACACTCCCAATGTGCTTATGATTCTAATCAACAATTCTATTGACCAAAACAAATTTATTTCACGACCTTCCTTTCTTTTCTTCCTAGTCCCTCGGAAAATCCAATCACCCCCTTCTGTGCAGTCACTCACCTTCCAAGTTCAAGGATCCCCTTCTCTGTTTCCTTGTCCCCCGAGAAATCCATTTCTTGGCAAGGTTTCCTCACTTCGAAAGGTCCAAAAACCAAGGCATACTCCTTCCTCAAAAGCTTCATACTGGTCATAGCGTGCTTATGGAAATCAATGGACACTAATGGGTACCCGTGTCACATAATGGCCCTGATCCTAAAGTGCTTTACCAACATATTGTTGCATGTTCCAATTCCTTTTTATTGTTGCTACTAACACTCATGCAACCAATTCCAACCACCCAAATTGGACATTTTCCATGCTTTCCTTACCTAGCATATAATTTCCATTAGACTCAAAGGAATTGTAATAAACTCAAATCATAGCTTAATTTATATCTCGTCAATAAGGTGACACTTGAAATTATATTTTATTCCTATCATAAAAAGTCAAACACACTCCTTGATTCAAATCATCATATATAAAATATCACATCCGGTTAGCTAAAAACTCAACCATCATAAATCAAAATCTTAGGTTATGTTCATAATTTTGAAAATAAAATATTGATACTTATCTTTAAAATTGTTCTTTGCTTCTTCCTTTGTTATTTTTCCTTTTCATACACACATTAAATCAGTTTCCAAACCCAAAAAGCACCCAATGGCTTCTCTTCTATTAACCATGTACACAAACTAGATAGGTTGCTAAACTCGACAAGCGCCCAGTTCCTTCTCTTCTCTTCTCTTCCCTTCTCTTCTAAAGAAAAAAGGGAATCGTGAGACTATACCATCTCTACCCTCAATATCAGCAACAAGGGAATCCTGAGACTACACCACCTCCTCCCTCAACATCCACAACGAAGGCGTCCAGATAGTCCCATAACTGGTTGTCCCAACATGTTATTAAACACATACACTTACACATGATGTACCAAAACACGTACACAATACACATGTCAAAATACAACACATACACACCACAACATGTACACAATAGTAGTTATACACATATAGAGACCACACCATCTTTACCATACATTATTGCCTCTAGTGTATTCCCCATGCCTTACTGCGTTCATTTGCAATCCAAATCTAGGATCTGTGGTGTCTTTAATTATCCATGCTTGTCCCAACATGCCATAGATCACATTGCTAAAATCAAAGCATGAAATATTCAGAAATGACCTTTGTAGATATTAATTCAATATTGGTCTCTTCCCAAGCTGTCTAGGGCTCCAAGGACTACTATCTCAACCCAAAAAATCTAGGGAACCCAGGCTATTACAAGGATCCAACCTTCAACCTCTAGGGAACCTAAGTTGTTACAAGGCTCTAGAGATCCTAACCCAACCCACAACCTCTAGGGTACCTGAGAACCAATCCCCTTCGCTTCCATGTTCATAACATAAAAATAAGCATAATTATAAACACATAATATCAAAATCATATACACATGATACTAAAATCATGGATCTTCTAGGGCTACTCTACCCACTTGATTCATCATAAAGCCATGAACCTTTTCATGCCATTCACCTGCATAAAACAATCATTCTTCCACAAGAATGATCCCCAATGACCCTATCAGACAATGTTATTCACACACACATATATATAAGCATTGACATAATCATGATGACAACAAAATTACCAGTGTTCATAAGGTCAAGGTTAAGAGAACTTCCTTTATCCACGCAAGGCATGCACAACATTGAGAAGAACAACTCCAAACATAGCTAAGGAATTTTTTATATCAAATCCATTTACTTTACCTTTCTCATGATTGTTTTGCCACTATCCATTTATGCCATTAGACCTACCCAACCCAACTAACTATCATTTTCTTGCCTTCAGTTGCCCTTAATTCATGCATTGGGCTTCATCCGGGTCTTACATTACCTGTTGGGTATTTCTCATCTCTCCTCGAGCTCCATTACCTTTCCTCTTCCCCCAACCAATTCCCAAGACCCTTAAACATAAAAGGAAAGAAAAAGAATGGAAGAAAAATAAAAACCTGGAAAACCAAACAATAATACAACACCACAAACAAATCGGCATGGTCGTGCACTAGTCACAGTTAAAACCATAAATCAAGCACAAACAAATCATGAAACATCGAAAACAAAAATTTTTCAACAAACACCATGACTCAACCCCCATGAGTTCTCAGTGCTTCCAAGGGTTCTAAACAAAATCTAGCCCAAGCCTTCTTCAATATCTATGGAAATCTCTTTTTCCATGCAATTCTTTGCAATATACTACCATAACACACAATTATTAGAGCATTAATAAATATAACCATATACTAGTTACCTTACCATGTCGTACCAAGTACGCTGCCTTGCAACTTGAACACATGCACACATAATCTCTCAAGGGATTCCAATTCCCTTGACGAATTCAGCTATAGCTGGAAACCAGTTATCATTCCTGCATCTAATGAGCCATCTCCCATGTAGCTTCCTCAACCACAAAGTGCTTCCGTGCACTTTAACTTTCTATATTGCTTGGTTTCATAGCATGTGTTTATTATGTTTCAGGATGTATTGAGGCTATGCTTGGAACTCTCCCTCTGGTTCCACCTTCCATCTCGATAATGGATACCTCATGATCTGTCTTCCTATTATCCATTGCTGCATAGATCCAAGGAATGATATGACCTACATCCCTAACTGTTTGTGCCTCATGAGCATTGTAAATATGAGGCCTGCCACCCTGATATGATGAATAATACCTCCTGCGATGGTCTCCACCACAGGTCCAACACTTCAATGGTTCTTTTCCATTGCCTTTATTCTGCTGCTCAGACTGAGACCCATGTCCTTTCTCAGATGTATTGATATTCTTATGTGAAGCCACATTTTCCTTGTCACTTGGATCCTGAGATCTTCCTCACTTCTTATGCCATTTTCATTTAGTATTCTCATTACCCTTCCATCACACCTAAACTCGGGTGGCACTTTAAATGTTGATAACAATGCTTCAACTTCTTCATGGCTTCCTCCAGATATTAAGGCTCATCAAACTCAATGTAATCTTTGAATGATAATGGAAATCTACTGATGATCCTTTGGATCTTTTGTTTCTCATCCTTGAGATATGGAACATATCTCAACAACTCCAAAAATCTAGTTGTATACTTGTCATCTATCATGGAATCCATCCCGAGCTCATATAATTCTTTGGCTTTTCCATCATAATATCTCTCAGTTCGGTACTTCTCCCCAACGACGATAAAAATAAACAAATGAGCTCATGAGAATGCAAATAATGAACATCGTGAGAATACCAATACATCAAGTTATCTTGAGCCAAGTAAAAAAAACAGGAAAGTTTGGATGACATGTAACTGGGTAATGAATATTAATTCACCTTTATAATTAAGGAGTTGTGGGTTATTCAAGGTAAAAAAATAATAATTATTCAGAGGTATGTTACAATGGAATTCACATATGACTCTTTATCACCTGCTTTAATTTTTGTTGATAGTCTACCCCAAAACTTGTTATGTCATTACATTGGCGTACAATATCTCTGCTCCCAACCCTCCTTGCATACAAATACTCGACCATGAAAATGTAAATTAATTAGTTTACATACCCTCTCGTCTTTGCTCCCAACCTTTCTTCAATACAAATAATTCCCAATGGAAGTGTAAATTAGTTTAAATTAATTAGTTTGAATAAATTTTAATTTTTTATATAAAAATGTAAATTAGTTTAAATTAATTGTTTTATATAAATTAGTTTAACTTAATTAGTTTATATGAAGTTAGTTTTTATGAACTTTTAATGTCAAATTTTATGAAAATTTTAAAAATAAAAACCAATTATGGAATTTACAATATTCTATAATACTATTAAAAAATTAAATGAATTCATTTGTCACGAGTTTAAGGACTCCAATGGTTATGAGGCACATTTTCAGTGCACCTCGATACCTGAATTCATTTGTCACAACTTTAAGGACTACAATGGTTATGAGGCACATTTTCGGAGCACCTTGATACCTTGAGCATGTGGTACTGACATGTTTCAACTTTGCCTCATGGAGTACAAAGTTATTCCACCCGAACTATGCCTCATAGTAAGTTTACTTATATAATCTCTATACCATTAGTTACTAAGTGAAATATCATAAATCTTTGATATAATGCAAGCAAACCTATTGTCTCTTCTTCTTCAATTAAATTTCCATTCATAAATACATGAGCATTATATGCAAATTATCAATTCACCATTAACATCGTCATACACAACAAAAGATGTCACAAAGGAATGTCCCTTTGGTCTTCTTCTTTTATCAATAGAACACAATGACCACATGCCCCTGAGACAATGGCTTGGTTAGCAAGAATACATAGCCAAAATCATATAAGAATTACCACAAAACTTTCCTTCACCCATATAGGTCAATTCGGCATCCTAAAGGTCTTTCAACACCTTAACGATTCACCTCGGCAACCTATCGGGTCTTTCAACACCTTAACGATTCACCTCGGTAGCCTATCGGGTCCTTTCCTTCTTTCACAACCTACTGGAGTAAGGCTTCAAGGTTCTCTTCTTGACTCCATCATGTCCTTTCCTTCTCCTTCACACTTGTCCCTTCACTCTTATGTGGCTTCGGTAGTGCTCTTCCTTGTGTTTGGTTGATGGATGGTTCCTTCGTTCCACCATGCAACTCTCATATATATATGAAGCGTCCTCTACTCGAGTGGCTTTACTTCCACCATACTTCAGGTTGGCTATCCCACATGGGTTAGGCACCTTGGGTCGGGTCAAATCCACCCTTCCATTAGAATTCACACACGTTTGCCCAACGTGCCGACTCGATTCCCCATGTTCTGCCACCCTACTCATCTTTAATTGCGTGCAACTTTAAACTTAACAAATAAGTCTTTTTGTACTTTAACTCATTATACAATTGATATTTAATATTTGAGAAATAATACTTATGATTGTGTAGATGAATAATTTCCTATTGCACTATGAATTTGAATGTGCATGCGTATAATTATAGCTTTGAATTTATAAAACTAAAATTGGCTTAAGAGTTTCTAAGCATTTACCTCAAAAAAAAAAAAAAAAAATAGATAGGAGGTTTTTGGTGTATAAACTTATCGCATTAATTCTTTTATGTTCGCATTTTCAGCTTGATAGAAATTTGTGATTTTTTTTTGGGGTCTAAAATATTTTGTGCTCGAGTGTGAAAAACTAAAAATACAAGTATTTATGTGTATGGCTTTTAGTTAATAAATTATTTCATTACAATATTTTCATATGAGGAAAAATCAAATGTCTCAAAATTTAATTTAAGGACATGTTTGGTCATTTTCCCTAAAATAAAGGAAATCTGGTTCTCTTTAACTAAAGTTGTGGAGGCTCGTAATATTTTGGGTTCAGAGTGAATTTAAAGATTTTACGTCAGTGAAAATTTAGAATAAAAGATAATTTTTTTTGTGGAGGCTCGTGATATTTTGGGTTCGGATTGAATTTAAAGATTTTACGTCAGTGAAAATTTAGAATTAAAGATATTTTTTGTTGTGGGGAATATATATATATATAATTTGAATATATATTTATATATATATATATATAGAAAGAATGAATTTGATAAACATGAGTCGTGAGAGCAGAAGTAGACGAGCCATTAGCTTACAGATAAGATAAAATGAGAAGGTTTCTAATTGAGATGGAAATTTTTTTAATTATTTATATTATATTAAAGAGATATAATATAGTAATAATTATGTTGGAGGTGTTTTTTTTGCTGGTTTGGGGTGAGCAAACACTATTCCCCTCAATCTATTCCCCTCAATCAATGAGAAGCTTTGCTTATAGCCTTTCCAACTAATTAGAATTTTACATTTAGTTATTCCTCCGACCAATAAAAATTAGTCATTTGTCCAATGAAGTTCTTACATATCTCTTTCGTATTAATGAATTCTTTACACATCTCTATTTCGTATTAATGAATTTGTAGTTCTCTAAAATAGGTGACCAACGCTTCTGTTTTGTGGAGAGACGTTTGTTGGAAGGGTTCCATAAATTTACGAATCACTGGCAGATGAGAGCCTTGGCAGTGTCGATTTCATAGGAAAGAGAATGCAGTCACCAGAAGTAGCCGTGAGAATTTATGCCATTTGTCCTACGCGATTTCTCTTGTAAAGTTACAGGGGGATCATTTTTTAAGGCAAATTCGAAGGCGAATGCATTCGGTTTCGAATTCAGAGCAACAGAGGTGAAGCAGATGGTAAAGCCCAGTTTTATTCATAATACCAGCATAGCCATGAACAACACCAACAGAAGCAGTGGGTTAGTTTTCTATTTGCGATTATCTTGATCTGTTTTCTTGTAAATCTACTTGTTAGATTTTAGACGACGGTGTTTTCATTCCCTGGTATTCAAGCTTTCAGGAAACATAGTTTAACGGTTTTGCATCCTCCTGGAAAATGAAAAACGGGTGTGTAGGTCCAGCCAACACTGGTATTTACTAGGAAGGATTTTGGTATCATAAGTAGAAATGACGGGGAGAACGTCTCTTTGTTAGTTGGGACAGAACCCTCCACCTCTGGGTCAGACAGTAGTCGGTTTGCCTCTTCCATTATAAAACCCAAAGAAGAGGGCTCCCGGACTGGCTCACCACCATGGCGCAGTGACGACAGGGATGGCCACTGTATCTTCGAACTTGGAGATAATTTGACGCCTCGATGTAATAACACGGATTTCAGCTCGGGTTTGCGAGGGGTTTTGGCTTTTGGGAGTGTTAGATCTATAATGAGGGTTCTGCTGAAAATTGCAAAACGTGGTTTATAAATGGCATTTTTACCTGATTTACTCTACTAATCTGGCTAAAATGTACTGTTGTTTTTTTGCAGACAAAATACTCAGTAGGATGGGTGAAGGTAAGCATTGTAGAGGGGTCTACATTTCTTGTTATTTCCCTTTATTATTGAACATGTCACATGTGTTTCCTAGGTCAATGAAAGTTGGGTGTTGTTATTGCTCCACCAAGAGTTCAAGTTTCAAAAGATGTGGCTTGTTCTCACCTCATAGGTCATGCTTGTTAAGTTGGGCTCAGGTTGTCATGCATGGTATGTCGGGCCGAAGTCTCCAAAGGTGTGATTTGTTCTCACCATATAGGTCATGCCTGTTAAGACGGTCTCGGGTTTTCACATTCAAATCCCACTTCTTGATAGTTGGTAGATTGCTTGGACATTAGTCTCAATGGTCAAGGGTTTACATGTAGATGTATTTTTTGATAGATGGATGAGACATCAAGAGTCTAAAAAGGCAACAAGTAGTATCATTTTTAGATTTTTAGACATTTAGGAGTTCATGGTCATCCCTGTTAAGTTGGACTTGGGCTGTCATGTCTCTTGAGTTGGGCTGGGGTTGTCGTGCCGCCTAAGTCGGGGCCAAAGTCTCCAGAAGTGTGACTTGTTATGATCTTATGGGTCATGCCTGTTAAGTTGGGTTGGGTTTGCCACATTTAGTGTGATATCAAATCCCTCTTGTTGATAGGTTGTAGATCGCTGGGACATTAAGAGTCTCCAGGGTTAACATGTAGATGTGTTTTTTGTTAGAAGGTTGGGTCATTGAGACTCTCAATAAGGGGCAGCATGCTGCATTTTTTGGTTTTTGACCATTCACAAGATTTTTTTTTGTTTTTGGATTCTTCAACAATGAGATGGATGGATTTTATTTTGATGGTAACATTACCAATGATTACAGGAACATTTGGTCAAGTGTTGGAATGTTGGGATCAAAAATCAAAGGATCTCGTGGCCATTATCCGTGGATTACAAAATTTCGAGAGGCTACAATGATAAAAGTCGATGTACTTCGTAAAGTTGAAAAATACGATAGAAATGGCACTCCGTATGACAATATTATTATTATTATTATTTCTTCTTATCCTCGCCTGCGCTGTGCTAGTTATACATGTATAATTTAATAGCCTCGTCTTCGTTGTGCTAGTTATACATGTATAATTTAATATATGGGCATGTTGGATAACATGCTTGTATGATTCCTCGATTTAGACATTTTTAGAACTTGGAAATGGTTGCCTGAGATGTATGCCTTTCCCAATACAGTTGTGTGCAGATGCCCACGAGTGGTTTGACTACCGGAATCACACTTGCATAGTCAGTATTCTGTACCAGTTTATATATCACACTTGCATAGTCAGTATTCTGTACCAGTTTATATCTTAATTTTTTTTTCCTTCTTTAAAAACCTCTTAGAGTAGCCTGTGTTATGGTTGTTAGTGTGTTTAAGTTTGTGCATGGATGTAAAAACAGGTCTTTGAGAAGCTTGGCCCAACCTTATATGATTCCCTACGCAAAAACAATTACAACGCATTTCCCATTGATATTGTACGGGAGGTTGGAAGGCAACGGTTGGAATCTGTAGCATGTGTGTAGACGATACTCGCACTTATATCTTTGCATTTATAGTTCGAAGGCTTAAACATATAATTTAATATTATACTGAATGATTGTCTGCTGCCATTAACTGGATTTCTTCGTTGCCCATGTTATCTCACATTTTAAAACAGCGGACCGAGCCTTTATAAGGGCACTAATAACGCTATCCAGGATTTTCTTCTCCCAATATTTCCAATGATCTGTGGCAGATATGCATGAGTGGAAACTCGTTCACACGGATTTAAAGCTGGAAAATATACTTTCTTGTTTCTTCAGACTCTGTGAAGGTTCCAGATTGCAAGGTAGATTGCTGTTGTGTTGTTTGTGATTGAGATTGGCATAATATATCAATTGATAATATTGATTTGTATTGGAGTACATATTTGTTGGAGAGACAGAGGATTTAATCATACACATAACACAAATATTTCGCACGAACAATGAGCTGCTGCTCTTCTATTAATCATAAAACTCTCTTACTCTCTTGAAAACAATGAACCCATGACGGGTATTTAATCTAATTGACATGAAAACACTCTCACACATAACTTGACTTAATCCACTCGCTTAACTCACTGTCTAACTCGCTCACCAAATATAACTAAAACTCAACTCAACTAACTCCACTTAACTATTTGTCTAAATTCTGCATGAGGAAGTAATTATATATTTTAACACTCCCCCTTAATTACGACCTCTAAACTAAAACATAACTTATGCCAACTCAAACATGCCTGCTAGTCTATGTCTCAGCTAGGCTTACAACACCCAAGTTTCTTTTGTGAAACTCAAATAAATCTACTGCTAATGGCTTTGTAAAAATATCAGCCATTTGATCACTCGTTCTACAAGGCTTCAAGTGAACTTCTCCATTGCTGACAAGTTCTTGAATAAAATGATATCTAGTATCAATATGCTTGCTTTTTTGATGAAACACACTATTCTTGGATAGTGCTATTGCTGATGTGTTGTCACAGTATATCGCTGTTGATCCTTGCTGTTTCTGCTTGAGTCCATCCAATACTCTTCTTAACCATATTGCTTGACATGCTGCTGAAGTCGCTGCTACATATTCTGCTTCTGCTGATGATAATGTCACAATAGGCTGCTTCTTAGATGCCCATGCTATCACACCTGAACCGAGATGGAACACATAACCAGATGTGCTCTTCCGATCATCCAAACTTCCTGCAAAATCACTATCTGTATATCCAATCAACTCTTTCTTTTCTGTACTTGCATACATTATGCCATAATCTCTGGTTCCTGCTATGTATCTTAGAATTCTTTTTCCAACACTCCAATGTGTGTCTTTTGGAGTCTCCATGAATCTGAAAATCAGACTCACTCCCTGCATAATATCTGGTCTTGTAGCTGTGAGATACATGAGGCTGCCAACCAATCTTTTGAATAGAGTTGGATTGACATCTGCCCCTTCATCATCCTTACTCAACTTTGTACCTGTTGCAACTGGTGTAGGTGCAGGTTTGGAATTATCCATCCTGAATCTTTTCAGCAAATCTGTTGCATACTTATTTTGACAAATAAAAATGCCTTTTTCAGATTGCTCAACTTCAATGCCAAGAAAATATTTCATGAGACCTAGATCTGTGATCTCAAATTCTTTCATCATGGCTGCTTTAAATTCATCTATTTCAAGATCACCTGTAAAAATCATATCATCAACATACAAGCAAACTATCAAAATCTGTCCATGCTCATTTACCTTTGTGTATAAGGTAGGCTCAATGCTGCTTCTGCAAAATCCATTCTTGATCATATAACTATCGATTCTGCTATACCATGCTCTAGGTGCTTGCTTCAGTCCATAGAGCGCTTTCTTCAATCTGTAAACTTTATCTTCTTGTCCTTCAACTTCATAACCTGGAGGCTGCTGCACATAAATTTCTTCTTCTAGAATTCCATTCAAGAAAGCTGATTTGACATCCATCTGATACACTTTCCACTTGTTCTGAGCTGCTGTCGCTAGAACTGCTCTTACAGTATCCAATCTGGCTACCGGAGAAAAAGTTTCTCCAAAGTCTATTCCCGGTTGCTGCGAGAATCCTTTGGCTACAAGTCTTGCTTTAAATCTGTCAATCTCACCTTTCTCATTCACTTTGGTCTTGTATACCCACTTCACACCAATGATATTTTTATCGTTTGGTAAATCAACCAAATCCCATGTATCATTCTTTTCAATTGAGTTCATCTCTTCATCCATGGCTTGCACCCAATTCTCATCTCTGATTGCTTCTTCAAACGAAGAAGGTTGGAATGCCAACAATGCAAAATTTGAACTAACATCCAAATCATCATAAATATCTTTCAGACTTCTCATCTTTTTCTTACCAGTACTTGATTCATTACCTGATTCGCTGCTTGGAGAATTCTGGTCTGTGGATCTGCTTGAAGATCCATGCTGCTCTGAAAATCTTGGAGTCATTGCTGGTGTGACTCTATTTGGTGTCTGCTCTCTTGGTTCTTGCTGCTCCTCTTCTTCTACAAGATCATCCTCCATCAATGGTGTTTGAGCATCGGTTAGTGTGTCTACAGTCCCATTCCATGACTCTTGTTCTTTGAACACAACATCTCTGCTAATGATTGTCTTCTTTGTGACAGGGTTATACAGTTTGTAAGCTTTTGACTGCTCACTATAACCAATAAATATACATTTTTCACTTTGATCATCTAATTTGCCTCTTATTTGCTTAGGCACATGTGCATAGGCTACACATCCAAAAACTCTGAAATGAGATACACTGCAAGACATACCTGACCATGCTGCTTCTGGAACTCTGTTCATCACGCTCTTTGTAGGAGATCTGTTTATCACATAAACAGCACATGCAACTGCTTCTGCCCAATACTCATTAGACATGTGTCTTGCTTTCAACATGCTCCTTGTCATGTTCATGATTGTTCGATTCTTCCTCTCTGCTACATATTCTGCTTCTGCTGATGATAATGTCACAATAGGCTGCTTCTTAGATGCCCATGCTATCACACCTGAACCGAGATGGAACACATAACCTTGTACGGGAGGTTGGAAGGCAACGGTTGGAATCTGTAGCATGTGTGTAGACGATACTCACACTTATATCTTTGCATTTATAGTTCGAAGGCTTAAACATATAATTTAATATTATACTGAATGATTGTCTGTTGCCATTAATTGGATTTCTTCGTTGCCCATGTTATCTCACATTTTAAAACAGCGAACCGAGCCTTTATAAGGGCACTAATAACGCTATCCAGGATTTTCTTTTCCCAATATTTCCAATGATCTGTGGAAGATATGCATGAGTGGAAACTCGTTCACACGGATTTAAAGCTGGAAAATATACTTTCTTGTTTCTTCAGACTCTGTGAAGGTTCCAGATTGCAAGGTAGATTGTTGTTGTGTTGTTTGTGATTGAGATTGGCATAATATATCAATTGATAATATTGATTTGTATTGGAGTACATATTGTTTTCAACAAAAGGTAATAATCAAATAACATAATATTTGTTTATATGTTATGCCCTTTAGTATTCACAATCGTCGAGATTAACATTTTGACAACATGTATTTATGTCAAGGAATCAACTCTGATAACATGATTGTTGTTCAAAAGGGTGTGAAAGGATTTCCAGATGATTTTAAAAGGTTGCCAAAGTCAAGTGCCATAAATTTGATTTATTTTGGAAGCACCACTTTTGAGGATGAAGATCACACCTCAGTAGTCTCTACAAGGCATTATCGAGCTCCTGAAGTTATTTTGGGTGAGCTTAGAAAGATTGTTCTATGGTTTATCCATCAGATTTTTAAAGTACTAATTTCAATTGCATCATATCGAATACATGCCATTTTTATTTACAGTTAATGTTTATTGGCAGGTCTTGGATGGAACTATCCTTGTGATATTTGGAGTGTAGGGTGCATACTTGTGGAGCTCTGCAATGGAATAGCGATGCTTATGAACAATGAAATACAATCTAGGTGAGGCTAATTTCACAATGACATTCCAAGCAAAACTACAATAGAAAATCACCATTGTACTTGCCAATACATGAACATACTTGACAACGCATGAATTTGGAATTTACACTACATTCCAAGAAAAACTACAACAGTGAACCACCATTTTGTGCTTACCAATACATGCACAGATTTACAAACATCGTTAACATATTTGCAAACAGCTGTCAACAAATCTTTTAATACAAGTCCCTAAACTAATCAAGAGAAGATGCCACCAAGATTCCTAGAAAATTCGTTATAAGAGATGCCACCAAGATTCCTAGAAAATTCGTCATCAGTATCTTATAGATAGTATTCATTTTCTTGCTCATATTCATTCCTCTCCCACTCTTCATTGTCCTCATGCTCTGTATGTTCCAAATCATAATCTTCATGGTCAACATATTCATCTTCATTGTTGTGAACAAGATCACTCATTACTGCATCTTCTTGGTCATCCATTACAACATGTTTTTCTCCATTTGAAAAGGCTAATGGTTTTTCCTCTATAAAATTATCCACATCATTGGATGTCTGAGTTTCATCCACTCCAGGAGTAAAAATAGGCAATTCAGACGTATAACTATCACCCGCTGGAAGTTCTACCTCTTCAACATATTTTTCAAGGTGGTGGCAAGACATCATTTCCCTTGCTCAAATTGATTCCCTGATCCAAGATAAAATATCCTTCATTTATGTCCACAAAAAGGTCTGCAATAAGATTTGGCACAGATCTTCAAGAGGGCTGATACTCTTCCTGTCTTAGCCTCAGAATTCGGATGATGCCACAGAATTAGTGCCAAATAACTTTGTATTAACCAAAGAAACTTAATTTCTGCAACAAGAAGAGAAACGTTGCCTTCTGTTTGTGGGTCGACAGATAAAACCTGGCAATGTGTCCACCTCCTGGTGACGACAATAGCGGTTCGCCCTCCTGGAGACGGCAACAACAGTTCGCCCTGCAACTGCTGTTTCTGCCCTACTACTCAGACGCCCACTGTGCCTCAAATCAGTTTTGGCGATCCCAATATGGATGAACTACCACTGCTCTGTGAATTCTACTCTGTGGATTCTATTAATGAACACGGATTCTTCAAGTTCCTCAGGTTAAGAATGTACAAGGAAAATGCATCTATAAAAATATGAAGCATCTTAACTTATAGGTACTAAAAACCAAAAACTAACTGAAGAAGCTGAAGCATAAATGTATCATGGTAGCTTGAATTTAACCATTTGAAGCTAATTTCAAACCTTTCCAATACTACTTTCATCCTTTGTGAAGTAATCTGATTTTTTCAATAGTGTGAACAACTGTAACTGAAGTGCACGACACCCCTTCTGTTGGCCAATCCAGTCCCTTTACTTTCGATTTAAAAATTTTAGATTAAAAATCAAAATGGAGCTTCCTCACGTGCTTCAAATATTATATAACATTTATGCCAGGGCACCAAGTGAATTGACATAATTAGATATCCATAAATATGAGGCAACAACCTTCGTTTCCTTTAAACAGAATATGATCTTATAGAAGCCTCAAATGTGAAGTATCTTTGATCCTTTGAATTTGCGATCATGTTTTAAAAGAATAGCAAAAAACAGTCATGGATGTGTTGTCAATAGACAGACGATGTGTCATTTCCAGATTAGACCCAAGCAATCCCCTGATAAGGCACTTTATACCCATCCCATGCGTGAAGATGGCTACACATTGAGTGGCTTATTTGCTTTGTTCTTGTGACTGCCTCCAATTGTTGCCTTCTCTGGAAGAAGAATCAGTAGCAGTCTCATTATCTCCTGTAATGGAAAACTGCGGCCTGCTTGTACCAGACTTTCTTCTTCCTAATTGTTTTTGCCTATTAATAATTCCCACTATGATACAGTAACATCATCTCCATCTTCAATAGGATGAATCTACAGCAGGTAGTTTTGACTCCCGGATCATTTGATCTGCTTCTGAAATTGTCCAGAATTCCTCTGTATTGGATTCTCAGCCCTCCTCGCGAGTTAGTACTCTGCTGTTTATAAATTCAGTAACATGAAACTCAACTTGACGTTGAGACTCTCCACCATGTGCATGGAAGTCAGGCTGAGATCTGTCAATCGCATTAAACAAGTCAGGAGTATAAATATTTGAACAAAGGCGACCTTCCCATTGTCCTTGACTCATCTCTATCAGTGAATCAGAGTATTCTAACTTCTCTTCTGAAATATTGAGTTCCTAGAAAATGGGCAATGCAGTTTTCTTGGCACGGTCAAGCGGGGACAAATAGATTGCATTGAAAATGATTCCCTGTGACTTGAGAAACACCCCCAGAGCCCTAGCTTGCCTCTTCCCATTGGTTTTCAATGTCGCAGAAGGAGATATGTCCCCAATCTGTTATGGCTTCTCATTCATGGTGCTCTCGGCATGCCTGATCAAATAAACTTCTGTGATAAGATAATCCTCAATAGGCAACCACCTAGAATGTTCCAAAGCATTGGAGTAAAAACAACTGGAAGTGGAATGAGTAGGTGATAAAGAAACAGAGGTGAGTATGTTTTAAGGATCCATACCCGCACAGAAGGACCTATGTAAGGACTCCCACTGAATGATAGTTGTGGTGACAACAGAGATGCAGAGGGATGGCTAGGAAACTTTTGTGATGAGATCATCCTCCATAGGCAACCACCTAGAATGTTCCAAAGCATTGGAGTAAAGAGAACTGGAAGTGGAATGAGTAGGTGATAAAGAAACGGGGGTGAGTATGTTGTAAGGATCCCATACTCTCACAGAAGGACCCATGTAAGGACTCCCACTGAATGACAGTTGTGGTGACAATGGAGACGCAGAGGGATTGCACGGCAAGACCTCTGTTTCCTGTTCCAAAACCTTCTTTTTATCTTCAGGACTCCCACTGAATGACAATTGTGGTGACAACAGAGATGCAGAGGGATTGCACGGCAGGACCTCTATTTCCTGTTCCAAAACCTTCTTTTATCTTCTCCAAGCTTCCCTTTACCCCTCCTCCTCCACTGCTTCTTCTTCTTCAACTTCTTCATCTTCTCCCCTTTGTTGTTCAAAAGATTGGATCAAACCCATTATTAATACAACAGACTTATAAGATGGATAGAAAACCCAAAATAAATTAGCCTTCATAAGCATCATTGTTCCTCTGTTTCACCTTAAATGTGTTGGTGTCCAATTAACAGATAGTCAGATCTCTCAAATCAGAGTTTATGCCATTTGGCCGACACGACTTCTTCTCTTGTAAATTCATAGGAGGATCATTTCTTCAGGCAGATTCGAAGGCGGGTGCACTCAGTTTCGAATTCGAAAGCAGGTGTATTCAGTTTCGAATTCAGAGCAAAAAAGGTGAAGCAGATGGTAAAGTCCAGTATTATTCATAATACCAGCATAGCCATGAACAGCACCAGCAAAAGCATTGAGTTAATTCATGTGGAAGAAGATCCGAACAAGAGGGTGTTTCACCCATATGGGACTGCTGCATACTTGTTTATCCAGATGGAGGCATACAAAGGAGGTCCTGCTACGTTTGCTATAGTTGGGCTTGCTTCCCACATGTAGCACATCAAGACACTTCCCTTCCATAGTCGCTCCACCTTTCGGCGTTCCTTTGTGCCTTTTGGTACAATTGCTAGTAATATTGCTATTTTAATATCTCATGAGATACTTTTATGAATGTTATTGGGTACATAACAATAAAAAGGTAGAGGAGACATGACATGCATGTCGTTTGTGGAAAATTGGAGGATATTTGAATGGAAGGGTATTATTTTCATGAATTTAATTTGATAAATAATAAAAATAATAATAAATGATTTGTTTAAGCAGGATACAATTTGGTCTAGGCAATCATTTTTTAGTTTTGGCTCGAGGAATTATTTTCTGGTTTTTTCTAGTTATAAATTAGTGATTCTTTTATAAAAAAATTGAAACTGTTCTTTTTTTAATGGTGGAAATGGATTCAACGCCCTCAAAACCCCTTGTAGCGCCTAAAATTCTGAAACTTAACAACACTAACCTAAATTTCCAAAAAATTAGTTAGATTTCATCAAAATTGTGTTTAAAAACCATTATATTTCTAGTTAAATCCAAACATGTTTAAACTACCATAATAATAAATAATAAAAAGAATGAAGACAAGTGGTAGACAAGTAGTGCATGGAGATTTGGAGGATACTTAAATGAAAGGGCACAATAGGATTACTATGACATAATCCCCTATTTTTTTATATCATATAACAATAACACTGAGTTGGGTGTATCTTAGTAGTTGGGAGGAATGATTTCCATCTTCCTCACCCATGTTTAATTCAGTAAGTGACATGATGAGATTTTTCTCTAATGACTTAGAGCATTGTTGTTGAGTCTAAGAAATCCTACTAAAATAGAAACATGTATATTCCTCATATAAAATATAAAGATATTTCTCATTGAAAAAATAATGTAACAATAATAATATAATAATATTAAAAATATTAAAAAAAAAATACACAAAGCAAGTTTGCCATTATCAAACCATCCAAGCATCATAACTTCGAGCATTGTTGTTGACTCTAAGAAACCCCACGAGAATAGAAACATGTATATTCCTCATATAAAATATAAATGTATTTCTCATAGAAAAAATAATGTAATAATGTAATAATAATATTAAGAATATTTAAAAAAAATACACAAAGCAAGTTTGGGAGGATTAAACCATCCAATCATATTGGAAAAGGCCTATGTGAAAGTGCCCAATGGAAAGCCTTTCACATGTGATTCATAGATGTTAAAGAAAGTGAAGTAGTTGCAAAAAATAATAATAAAAAATGGACTAAACAGAAATTCCTGAAAATATTTGATTATAAAAATTTAAAAATTTAATATATCATAACAAAATAATCCAATATATCCAATTTTAAGGTCACAACCAAGCCATACACCAAATGGAGTTGTCTTTAATGCTGGGTTTTGGAGTTTCTGTTTGATTGTGCAGAGTTTACCCATAAAACTTGTGATTTCAATGGAGTTTCTGTTTGATTGTGCAGATTTTACCCATAAAACTTGTGATTTCAATGAATTCCTGTCAGATTTTAGACAAATTAGATCGAAAAAATAAATTGGAAAACTTTTCAAAAATTCACATTAAAGACAACTCGTACACCGAATTGATGTATGAGACTCCCTTGTTTGTGGAACAAGGGACCCACATCCCCAAATAGAAGACAACTTTTACACCAAATTGGTGTATGAGACTCCCTTGTTTGTGGGACAAGGGTCCCACCTCTCCAAATTGGGTCACGACCTCCACTATAACTTATTGTACATATAATATACCATTTTAGATTTATCTCAATTCTGGATTTACCAAGTATCAAAAGGATTATTATTTTTTTCACTCTAAAAGAGGTTTATATTTCCAAAGATTTGATCTCTCTTTGGGTTTTCAGAAGTTGAGATGGATTTAGGTTGGTTTAACTCCCCCCTTTAAATAGACTATATTCCACATGAATATCATGAAGTTATCTTTATTTTAAGATAGCAAAAATGTTTAACTTAGGTTATTTATTATTATTATTTTATTTTGAGTCACCAAGTAAGCATGTTTAACGCATGGTTATTTTTAAATAAATTTTTATTTTATTTTTGACCAAGTAAAAATGTTCACAGAATATTACATTTACAACATCTCTACCATACTAAGTTGGAGAGTGCCTTGCCTTTGGGCACAAAAACTAAATGTGAATATAGTTATTTATACTTACTTTATATAAAATATTTTGGAATTTAGAGCAAAGGTTATTTCACCATGAGGTTTTCAAGCATAATTATTATAATATTATTAACTATAAATAATAATAATAATAATAATTTGTTTAACTTAGAGTTAATGTTGAGTGTAATATCTGTATAAAAAAAAATCACTTAGAGACCATAAAGTGACATGGTAGGGATAGAGGGTCACTCTTGGGTGAAACCAAATCCATAGAGCCACATGATATGCCATGTGTTAGTAATATGTCCATGATGATATAGCACAAATTGTTAAATATTTCTAAGGGATTTATATAGCTAGAAAATTATCAGTGACCAAATGATGATGATAGTCTCAAAAAGGTTATTCCAGTTGAAAGGAAAGAAGAAGAAACGTTTATGAGATGTCTTTTAAGGTGACATTGACAGAATATCGAGGGTGTTTTACATCATCATATATACAACCATGTTTTCCTATGAGTTAGACCCAAGAAGAGCTCTTTGAAATTTGGGTCATGTGCCAATTTGGCACCACGGTTTTGTGGGCCATTTGAAGTGAATGAAAGTATAGGGCCAATGGCCTAGAAGCTGTCCTTGCCTCCATCAATAAGAGTTCATGTTGTATTTGATAACTCATTGCTTAAAAGATATGTGCATATGCTAATCATGTAATTGATTGGTATGTGTTATAGGTATAAATAGAGGGAGAGCTCCAAGCAGAACCTGTATGCATCTTAGATCGGAGGAAACTCATGCTTTAGAATCAAGTAATAGAGCAAGTTAAAGTGCAGTGGAGGAACTTTGGGCCCGAGGAAGTCTCATGGGAAATGGTTGACCAGCTGCGGGAACCATATCCTACCTTATTTGTTGAGTAAAACAAATTTAAATATAATGTAAATGTTGTACATAACTATGTATATAAAGCTCCATATCAACAATGCTTGGTCCAAAACATGTTTTGGTTGTATATGGTTATTGAACATTGAGGACGGTGTTCCTCCGAAGGGGGAGGGGACTGTCACATCCCTTGGTTAATATTCCTCCCCTCTGTAAATAAATCATAATTAATTAAAAGGTTGAGAGAAAGGGACATAGATTCCATATTGTTTGAGGAAGGAGATTGCTCGGGGAATGTGTTGTTTTAAATATTAGTCATGATCGGTTAAGTAGTTTTAATTGGGTTTATTGAGTAATAAATTTAACTAAAAAGAAGAGGATATATCCATGTGTCCTATAGCCCCAACCATAAGCAAGAAGAGGACAAAAATTTAAAGGAAGCATGGGTTGCATTGTCCAAACGGTTGACCATGTGAAGCTTTGGAAAATGACTGGCGGTTGGTCTATCAGGAAAGCATGAGAGCAAGTCGAGAAAGGAAGAGAGGGAGGGAATTCACTATCACAAATACACTCTCTGTGAAAAATAAGTAGAGATAAAACACAGTGAAGAGCACAAAAACAAATTCCTTGAAAGGGTTAAGTTGAAATCCCAGAGAAGTCAGTGTTTCGAATTGACAATTGTCAAACTCTAGAGAGATTAAACCATATAAGAACCCTCACAGAGGCTTGCTGGGTGAAATTAATATAGAGAGAAATGGCTTTCCTGTAAGGCCGAAGAACCTACACGAAGCTTTTGGATTGATGAATTTACTGGAGGTCACTTAGATGCTTGTGAGGGATGATGCACCACTAGGATTTTCCTTGGGGATGACGCTATGGTACTTGACTCACTAATGAACCATATGGAGAGGTGATCTCCTTACATATATGTATCTTATCCATTGATGAACCTTCCTCAATGTGGACTCTATTCTCCTGAAGTGAGTTGAGACTCCATGTATAATGATATCTTGGAATGGATGTTTATTTTTCATAAAGAATCAGAAGAGACTATGTGGAAGCTCGTGTGGTTGTTGGAAAAAGGAAGAATGGCACTGTGACATCCGGTTTCAAATGCCCATACTAGTTTAATTTCCCGCAAGAAGCACTCCACCTCAAGCATTGGAATCTGTCTCAGGAGTGACAACTACAAGCAACAATGGTTGTAGCTTGTCTACCGAGTTGGGTGGAGAGTTAGAGTCCCACTCTCAGTCACCAAATATCTTATAATATAAGTACACTCTTATTTTTTGTTTTAGTATTTTGTAGCATCAGAGGCGTTCTAGGCTCGAAACATTATGGAGAGGCTAAAACACAGAATTTCTCCATAACCCATAAATCGTTTTTGGAAATTCCACCTAGAAGTGTCTCAATTATATTATTCGCCTATTTTTTAATTTCCTAAGTCTAAACTTAGGAATCATTGTTAATTAATCAATATTAATTGAGAAAGGTGTGAATTATCTAGAAACTCACACAAATCGATCCATAAATGATATCAACCATCGATTATGTTTTAATCTTGGTCGTAGGAGTCCCAACTAGAGATTATAAAATGAGGTTGATGGGTAGATGAAGAAACATATCCAAGAGATCGATTTCCTTGGGAAATTTGATTTCCAGAGAGAAACAACAGTTGTCGGAAGAGTTTGAGCCAAAGAATGGAGGTAGAGATAGAGAGGGGAAATGAAAGTTATCCGGAGGAATATTTTACTATCCCGAAGAGTACATTGCAGAGAGGCAGATATAGCCACAGAGAGGTTGTGCAAGGGTTGTGCAGAAGCCTCTAAGAGGCAATTCAATTTTCAGACTCAGGAAGTCATTCCAGAGATCTAGAGGCAAGTAAATTTCGTAGAAGCCGGGAGAAACGTTTCCAAGGTCAGTGGCAGGTTGAAGAGGTAGCTCAGTGTGAGATCCAGGCAACACAAATCTGTGCCTGTGCAAAGCGTGCGTAGAAGGTGACATAGGGAATTTCGTGGAGGGGTTTAAGAGTCCAATCTTAAGTGTTAGATTGCTTGTGGAGTGAGGAAAATTCATCACTAGATTTTTTCTAGATTTTTCCTCTATAGGATCGCTAGTTTTTAGCATCCATATTGTACTCATATTATATAACTATTAATTATAATAAAAACCCTCAGTTGTTGCACCAGTTTTCCCATGTTTGGTTTTTTTTCAAGTATTTAGTCTAAAAAAAACTATGTCAAATTTATTGTGTGTGTGCTAGCATATTTCTCAGATTCCTGTTTATCTTTCACACTATTTTTTTTATTTGTGAATATTGGAGTGTGATTCATTAAATATTTTCCATAGCATATAAAATGTCAATTAATTTACAGTTAGAAGAATTAATTGTAGTGGATGAAATGATATTTTAGTGGTGAAATTTTCACATGGCATCAGAGCGATGTTGATCATACGAGGAAAATCAAAAGCAGAGGAAGAAATTTGTTGTTCAGAGGGAGCAGCAAGACAAATTTCCTGGGTTTGCACAGAGCTTAAGCCAGGCATGCAAGTTGCTTGATCAAGTTCTATTTTTCAATGCAGGTTGGAAGAAAAATTAGGCTTTCTAGTTTGAGTGATTCCAGTAGGCAGAAGGGAAGTTGTAGCTAAGATTTCTGCTAAGAAGATTCCTTGTTTGGCAACAAAATGGTTTTGTAGCAGTTGGAAGTAGTAGAATTAGTGCTGGGTGGAAGAGGAAGTGGACAAACAAATATAATTTCTCTAAAAGGGTTTCTAGTTTATAAATCCAATTTTCTAGTTGGAGTTGGCAGTGGTTGCAAAAAAAATTTCTCACTCCAGAAGGGAGTGTGAATAGAAGATTCAATAACCGAGGAGGAGGGAAGAGGGATATTTGTGTTCCATATTCAGATATGGCCACATCTGGGCTTAGAGATCATGATAGGTTGGAGGGAGGCTCCAACTTTGTCATCTGGAAGGCCAAGATGTCCTTCCTACTAGATGAATTTGGTCTGGAGACATATGCAAAGAACATGGTGGAAGTACCAAATGATACAAATTAGATCCGATAGTATAGGAAATATATTTATAAGGCCAAGTGGATGATCCTGGATGGAGTTATAGGACCATATAGTCTCACATATATCTAGCAAGAATATTTCCAAGGAGATGTGGGATGCTCTCGATCAGATATATCAGAATTATTCCGAGCAGGGGAAGGTGTTCCTATAGGAGAAGCTGAGAAAAATCAGGATGTAGAAGGGTGAAGGCATGGATCCCTTCCTCACAATTATTCATGAAGTCCATGATAAAATTGCAGTCATTGGGGAGGCTCCTCAACTGACAAAGCTTGTTCATTTAGCACTGAATAATGTCTCAGAGGAGTGGCAAGTCTTTGTCCAAAGTATCTTGGACTGAGAAAACTTAACAAGATGGGACAAGATGTGGTCAGATCTACAACAGGAGGAAATTAGGTGAGCCGTAGTAAAGAGCTCCATTGGCGGAAGCAACAGTAAGGGTTTGAAGGGTGTGAAGGAAGAGAAGAATGTGGCTCTTGCATCAAAGGGTTCCAGTTAGGGGTAAGAGACAAAGAAGAAGAAGGACCTATCTAAGGTCAAGTTCTTTAGGTGTGGTGAGTTTTTCCACTACAATACTCAATGTCCTATTAGGAATAAGCACAAGCAGGACTAGGCAGAAAGATTCATAGATATACACAAGTTGTCCTCCAGGCTGGAGGAATACTTCACCATGTTTGTAGCTATACCTTGGGGAGTGAGGTGGGGCGATATGGGGCTATAGTGCCAGAGTTGCACATATTTGGGAAGGGTCCATTGAGGTGTCTTCCTCATGAATCATTACCTTGCTACAGGGGCTCACAGTATTTAGTAGCAGGATGGATCAGTGCCAGTTGGTGCAGTCATATTTCAGAGTGACAGTTGCATACTAGTTGCAGTCAGGTGATAGGGAGCGTAGATGCATTGTTGACATAAAAGCAGGAGGCTCAGTGGCAGAGTCAACAGTAGCGAGAATTTCCTAGTGGATAAAGTGCAAAGGCTAGCAGCAGTCAGATTCCCGGGAGATAGATGTAACAAAATGACACAGTTGATTCAATATATCAGATGCTTCCCAATTACTGTAGTTTCAGTTGCAATAACAACAGATGGGAGGGAGTTACAGTGTAGATGTAGTGTTGGCAACAATATAAAAGTGTCAGCAGCAACACAAATACAACATCAAAGTTGCACAATGGTTGGTGGGTAGTGGCAGGTAGTCACGGTAGCCAGACATCAACAACATATACAAAGGGTGATGTAGAGATAGGGTGTTGTAGTGGTAGTGCATCACTAGAACACCTTCCTCGTGAAGAGAGAGTGTTAGTGTTTTTTAGCTTCGGAGGCGTTCTATTATTGAAAATTTATGGAGAGGCTAAAACACAGGAGTTCTCCATAACCCAAAAATTGTTTCTGGAAATTACACCTAGAAGTGTCTCAATTTTAGCCTATTTTTTAATATTTCCCAAGTTTAAACTTAGGAAATATGGATAATTAACCAATATTAATTGAGAAAGGTGTGAATTATCTAGAAAATCACACAAAGCGATCTCAACCATTGTTTATGTTTTAATCTTGGTCATTGGAGTCCCAACTAGATATTATAAAACAAGGCTGATGGGTAGATGGAGAAACATATTTGAGAGATCTATTTCCTTGGGAAGTTCGATTTCCAGAGAGTAGCAGAAGTTGCCGAAATATTTCGAGCCAGAGAAGGGAAGCATAGATAGAGAGGTCAGGGATAATGATTCGGAGGAATATTTTCCAGTTCCAGGGAGTACATTGTAGAGAGGCAGAGATAGCCACAAAGAGGTTGTGTAAGGGCTATGAAGAAGCCTTTAAGATACAATTCCATTTGTAGACTCGATAAGTCATTTCAGAGATTCAGAGGCAGGAAAATTTGTATAGGCTGGGAGAAACATTTTTAGAGTTAGTGGTAGGCTAAAGAGGCAACTCAATGTGAGATCTTGGCAACACAATTTGTGCCTGCTTAGAGCCTACGTAGAAGGTGACATAGGGAATTTTGTGGAGGGGTTTCAGAGGCAAGTCTTTAGTGTCAGAGTGCTTGTGGAGTGAGGAAAATTCCTTACTATATTTTTTCCAACATTTTTCTTTGTAGGGTCGCTAGTTTTCGGCATCCAGATTGTACTCAGATTATATCATTGCTTCTTAATAATAAAAACCCTCAACTATTGCATCGATTTTCCCAAATTGGGTTTTCTCTAGGGACTTTAGTTCAAAAACAATTGTGTCAAATTTATTGTGTGTGCTAGCATATTTTTCATATTCTAGTTTATATTCCCCAATATTTTATTTCTTATTTTTGAATATTTCAGTGTGATTCATTCGATATTTATCGCCACAAATAAACTGTTAATCAATTTACAATTAGAAGAATTAATTCCAGTTGTTGCAATAGGATTTCAGTGGTGAAATTTTCACATTTTGTGCATGTGGTTGTTATTATGTCCTTGTTTTTTGCATTGAAATGATGTTATGCTAATGTTGAAGAGTGTTGTCTCTTACATAAATGAGGAATGTCAATGATTTTAGTGTAAATATATTGTGAAATGGTTTATCTCTTGTGGATATTATGAACTAGAAATAACTTAATATTGGCTAAGCATGAAGAGACTGTAATATTTGTTAAGGGGTAAATTATTTGCACTGAATTGTAGGTATATTAGGTCTTTACGTTAATGAATAACCCAAATTGGTAATGAGGAATGTGGAGTTCCTGTGTAGAACTCTCTGGAAATGCCATTAAAAAATGTTGTATTCCTATAAACTATCTTGAGTTTATAAATTGGTCTATGTGACCTATGCCTAAGAAGAGGTGGATGACCTCTGTTAATTAATTTAGTTAAGTGCAAGTAATGACAAGGCCAATAAGCCTTAGTTTATAATTGTAGTCTCGTGAGAACTAACATTCATATATATATATATACATGTTTTGTAGGCCAAGTTAGGCCAAGTTCATCCAAGCTCATAAGGGATAGCGATGGTTACATATATATCTGTGTGTGTGTGTGTGTGTAGGCGCTAAGGGACAAGTCCCTTGAAAACCATCATATTCAATCTATCATGCATAATAATCAAGTAGGGTTGAGCCTCATTACTTGAGTTCTGGGCACTAAGTCTCAATAGACCCATGCGCATAGAACCACTATGACTGATCCTAAAGGCAGGGAATGATTCTCAAACTATTTATATCATAGTTTCGTGGGAAGCAGTTCAGGACCACGAATGCTTAGAAGGCCAAAGCCCCATAAACCAAGTGACCGTGCATAGTGACCAAGAATGTAGGCAGGGAGATCTAAACCGTCGAAGGACGAACGTCCCTAACCATTGGATGAATCTTGGCACATTTTCCCAAGAATTCCCCAAGGGAGCACCATAAAGGAACTAGTGGGATTAAATCCCTCGGATGAGGTGGCAGTGGGACCGATTGAATGCCCGACGCACAACGATGAAGGGAGTCTCGGTCAAAAATTATGAGAAACTCAGTGGTGGGACCAACATATATGTGGTGTGTTATGTGGAAGTTGTGACGAAGGATGTTGTTACCCGATTGATGGGACCGATGACGTCACCCCAAACCTTGTTCCCTCGAGATGCTTAGATGGAGCGCATGATAGAATGTCAGGGGTCTAAATCCTGGGGTGACGTAGTGTATGGGATTGTTTTATAGGGATGATATTTGTGTGTGACACAAGTGCATTAGTTATAAATAAAACGAGGGTGTCGATGTTTTAAAATAAAGTTTTTATTACTACATAAACCTAGAAGGATTTCCCACGATAGTTTTAAGGGGGAGCAGGATGGGGATCCACTGAGAATTTTATGCAATGGGGTGACGTGGCTGTGAGGGGAATACACCCATAATACCTCTTATATGGCACGTGGTGTTAAGGGTTGGGTCACACTTGCTATATAACAAGATTATCCGTGACCGATATGAACGAGTCAGTAGTTAAGGCAACACTGCCATATGGTGGTTAGGTGGTCGATTGGGATAGCCATGGAGGTGCCCTATGGGGACCATGGGGAAGCCATGTGGTAGGCTATTGAAGTGGCATTAGTCGAATAGCTAAAATTTAATTGGCCATATATTTTGATCCCAGAATAAGATTGGAACAAAATTTACATCACCAAAATCATTTTGAGGAGACAAACTATAACACCCCACCCCACATTTACCCATTTTTACAAGCTCACTGGGGTAACGTTAGATGAGAGTTACTATCATGACCCAACATCCAAGATCCAGTTATGGAAGTGGGGTCTACCATCTTGAAACTTTACTGCAACCTCCAAGAACACCAAATCACCTAGACGTCAAGCAAAATATATTGATAAAGCTTTCTAGGACTAGAATTACCTTCTTGACTCACCTTAAAACTCAAGTGAATGCATGCCAAGTTATTCATGTAGATAGAAGGCTCCAACCGCACTCATAAGCCTTCCTCCATGCGGCTACAGTCAAAATTTTGCAGTTACAAGACTGCGACCATAAGCCATGTTCTAGATTTTCAGGGCTAGCTACAAACCAATTGCCCATAACTTCCCAGAACCTTCTAGAGTTACCTTAATCATTTGTAGAAGTATTCATTCACTATTTTTGACTCAATTCTTGCTCAAACTTTTCCAATACATAATAATCAT
Organism: Pinus albicaulis; assembly: GCA_034641835.2. Taxonomy (NCBI): domain Eukaryota; kingdom Viridiplantae; phylum Streptophyta; class Pinopsida; order Pinales; family Pinaceae; genus Pinus; species Pinus albicaulis. The sequence continues at coordinate 943,095,225 of CM076574.1, forward strand.
TTAGAAAAACACTTTGTAGACAAGGTAACTGTAGCTTATGAATTCATATCTATACAATAACTCATTAGATTCATCATATAATCATCGAGAAGGCTTACTTCCCTCTCAATCTAGTTGCATCAAACACATATTAGCTCATGCATTAATATAATCATTCAATAATTTATCAAACCATGAACAAGATCCATAACAATAGCACATCATATACCAATAGTATACCATGCATGCAACTAAAATTTAACCATAACAGAACCATGAAAATCCAGTAATAATATCAAAATAATAACCAATACATGTGCTCATTGATCTCAATAAGAAAATAAAACAAAATAACATACGCATAAATCCACCCAAGTTAGGGACTTCCATGTACCACCTAACCATAGATTGGGCTTAACCAAATCTCTCTTTAAACCAATAACCCCCATGCCATATTCCAAGCATGAATGTGGGATCACATGGGATAAACCAAAACAGAACCAATTAGGTCTTCTAGAGGCTAAACTACCTCTACCCTCTACCACAGTGATTTCACCTAAACCAGTCTAGAAATCACCAAAACCAAACAAGCTTGGATGCCTCAGATTTTCTTCACCATACCTAGAGGACTTTTCATGTCTCCACCCACCTGTCAAGATCTTTAAGAGAAAAAAATCTCCACCCTAAACCCTTGGGAGTTTTCTTGAAACCACCGCAACCAGGATTCAAAATCTACTAACAATCCAAATCTTAAGTAAAATAGGGAACCCACTATATCACGTCTCTCCAGGAAATCACAAAGGAAAGGTTGTAAACCAATTTCAATCTAGGAAAATCCCATGCCAATGAGAATAACATACAAAATAAACCAATGCATAGATCATGCAACATATCCCCATATGGTAAATCACACATGCACACTGTCACCTGCAAATCCACAACTATGTTATGCCCTTACTAGTTATTGTCCAAACTTCCTCTTGCGCTGCCTTTATTTCCTTTGGTTTCCTTTTCTTTCTTTCTTTCTTGTGTACCAGTGCTCTCTCTCTCCTCTTGGAGTTTTATTTCTTCCTTAGAAAAAATAAATATGAAAACGGATCAAAAGCTATCAACTATTACTCTTTTTATCATTAATGTCTAGTGTCTCTTCATTTCCATTTCCTCTTTTCTTTCATTTTCATTTATTTTCTCTCTAATTTACCTTGCATGCATATTCTTGTCTGTTAATCTTCCTTTTCTCATATTTTCCTTTATTTCTTTAATTATTTCCATTTATTTCCCTTTTCATTTTTCTAATGCTAATTCCAATTTCCATACCCATTAATTAACCACAAGTGATACCCACTTTAATTTTTTTCCCTCCATTCAACTTGGAATATGTTTCCCATGACCTTGGTTTATTTTTTCCTTTTTACGTGGAAATATAGCCTAGGGTTCTTACAAACCCCTCCCCCTTGGGGGAAAATTGTCCTTGGTGTTCTATGACACTTATGACCAACAAAACATACCGTTTATGGAGCTTTATAAACCCATCTAAATGTAGTATTTACAATGACAACTGTTGAAAACATGACAAACATACTACTTATGATTATTTATAAACACAACTTGATGCAATATTTACAATAATATACACATATATACATATGCAAATTTGCTTCAACCAACAAATAAAAGGATACAATTACCGCATCAGCAATAAGGGAATCTAGAGGTTCACACCTCCACCATAAAAAATATTATCAGGGATTCATCTCCTTCCGAGGAAGTCCAAAAGCCACTGCTAAAATAAAATCCTACCTCAATGTCCAATGATACAATCCTTGCGCTAATTTTTCTCTTAGTGAACAATTATCGACTGATCGTTTGTGGGCAAACTCCTAATGTGCTTCTGATTCTAATCAACAATTCTATTGAACAAATTTTTTTATTATTCCTTGACCTTCCTTTCTTTTATTCCTATTCCCTCGGGCAATCCAATCACCCTCTTCCGTGTAGTCACTCAGCTTCCAAGTTCAGGCATCCCCTTCTCTGTTTCCCTGTCCTCCGAGCGTATTTCTTGGCAAGGTTTCCTCACATCATAAGGAACAAAAACCAAGTCATACTCCTTCCTCAAAAGCATCATACTGGTCATAGCATGCTTATGGAAATAAATGGACACTATTGGGTACCCATGTTTCATATTTTCCCTGCTCCTAAAGTGTTTTACCAACATATTGTTGCATGTTCCAATTCCTTTTTATTTTTGCTACTAACACTCCTGCAACCAATTCCAACCACCCAAATTCGACATTTTCCATGATTTCCTTACTAAGCATATAATTTCCAATAGACTCAAGAGGAATTTTAATAAACTTAAATCATACCTCATTGTTATCTCATCAATAAGGTGACACTTGCAATTCTGTTTGATTCCTGTCACAAAAAGTCAAATAAACTCCTCGATTCAGATCATAATATATAAAATATCACATCTGGTTAGCTAAAAGCTCAACCATCATAAATCATAATCTTAGATTATGTTCATAATTTTGAAATTAAAAAATGAAATAAAATATTGATACTTATCCTTCAAATTGTTCTTTGCTTTGGCCTTTTTTCTTTGTCCTTTTCATACACACGCTAAATCAATTTCCAAACTCGACAAGCACCTAATGGCTTCTTTTCTCTTGACCATTGTTGAACGTTTTTAATTTCTTTGAAAGCCATTCAATATTTAATTATAAACCAGGGGATTCGTAATCTCTGAATTACATTGCATATTGGTTCATATTCAAGATCTAATTACAGAGTACATGATTTCGTTTCAAAATAAATATTTAAGTACAAACTCCTATTTATTGAAACAGGATTAAACCTATTATTTCAAAGACTCATTGTTTAACAAATTCACTCACTGTTTGAAAGACTCATACATTAACCCTTATAAAATCCATTCCTATTTTAACTCTATCAGTCACCTATTTAAACTGGAATACTACAACTCAAATCTTCAAACCAATATTTTCAAATACTATCCCTCTAATAGCAAAATCACTTATGAACTAACTACAAAATTCTGATTATACTTGATAGAAATTACTCATTTATCTATTCTAATGCTGATCATATCAAAGACATAAATCTAAGTTAAACTTAATAAGCTTAAAAAATAAATCAAACTAATGAATGAAAAACTGACATCAAACTAATAATATGCAAGACTGAAATAAAATGAATGCAAGTCGAACTAATACTATGCAAGAAAGAGATCAAAATAATATGCAAGACTGAAATCAAGCTCTATATTTCTCTAATTTAATTCAACCAAATAAATATATTCAATCAAATTACTTAAACATATAAACTTCTAAGAATAATTCTTAAACAATCTAAGCTAATGATGCCTAAAGAATCTGAGATCTATTGTTAAATTAACCATCCTATTCAACACTAGAAAGAATCATGAATTGTGATTTAAATGAATCAAGGCCATTATTACATAAACTCGAACAACTTATTCAAAAAGGGAAATTGAATTTCTATCTATGATAACATTATATAAACAATCTAGTTAAAACAGAGTAAAGACAAGCACACACACTCTGAGATCAAAGACCTAAATTATAACTACAAGTCCTATGAGATTTTGCAATCATTTACAAGTCCTGTACTTAACAATGAAATTCGAAAGAACTAAGAATTTATTCACTCAGATCTCATCAATTTAAATCCACTATAAAAGACTTAAGAAATCAAACATGACTCTCACCAAAGTTAAGAAATATCATAACCCTGTACATGGCTCTAATTAAAACAACTTGGAATTCATTAACCAATCGAAAAGCATACTACCAGATCATCCATGTCCACTGTAAAACTCAAGAATTGCAAGATGTAAAGATCAGAATCCTTATGAAAAACTCATATCGGATCGATTCTTAATAAGATGAGGCTCTTTTGGAACATGAAATTAATCGTTAAAAACTATTACATAGTGTACATAAACCAATCAAACAACTCGTTCAACGATTCGATCTACATGAAAGAAATGAAACATTAAGTAAAAAATCAAAACAAACCATTTAAATTGATCAACCACACGATATATTCTGAGAAATCAGCACAATAAACTAGATCTAAATCTAAACTAACGATGAACCTGGTCCCATAAGTGGTGGGCCCTTGCCACACCTGGAGCAAGGTGAAGTAACTTAGTGAAGTGAAATTTAAAATGAAATCATAAATAACTCACAGTGGAACAAGTGGTGGAACTTGTATTAAATCAAAGCATTGGCATACAAAGTATGGAATAACCTAAGTTCGTAATCGAAAATTCTAGAGCATTACAACAATTACAATAGTATCATTACTCGGCCACTCGAATAACTCTAATCTCAGCTCATTGGGTCTTAAGAAGACAACCAATGGAACAAAGCTAAACTAACTAAGATCTTAACACGGTAAATTTATTAACTGATGACTATCACGGGCTCATGAAATCGATCCTAGATCAACTATGCATGGTTCAATTGGGATTTAGTTGGCTGCATACAATCTTGGAGAACCGCTTTCTATCCTCGGCCATATAAATCTCGGTGTATAATGCTAGAAGATTGATAAACCATTGCCATATCCAACGAAAGGATGGTTCACCGTTGACTGCCAAATTAAGTACAAGATTGGAATGAGGTTGTTAATTACAGGATTGGAACGAGGTTGTTTAGTACAAGATGATATCAATACTCAAATGATGAAGCATCCCCCTCTTCGTGCTTTGACTAAATGTTTTAAATTTCTTCCCACCTGCCAACAATCTCTTAGCTACGAGTCCAATTGAAATTTATAGTTAGAGATAGCTAAATAAGTATGATCTACAATCTATCCAAACTTTAACCAAAAACACTGAAATAATGTCAAGTAAAATTATTTTACCTCAAATCATATGATGATAGGTTTTAGCACTAAATGTCATGGCATAGAAGGTACATGATAGGTAGAAATGGTGAAAATGGAGGTAAAAATGTAACAAGAGTAGATATAGAGACAAAAATGGACTTCAACAACCATGTACACAAATTGGATCAATTTCCAAACTTGACAAGAACCCAATTCCTTCTCTTCTCATCTATTCCAAATAAATAAGGGAATCTCGATACTATATCGTATCTACCCTCAATATTAGCAACAAGGTAATCCTGAGACTGCACCACCTCCTCCCTCAATATCCACAAAAAAGGAATCTAGACAGTCCAATACCTGCCCGTCCCAACATGTTCTTCAACACATACACTTACACACGGTGTACCACAAAAATTTCGTATATACACATGATATAACACCACAATTACACAATACACATAGCACAGTACAACGCGTACACAACACAACATGTACAACATGGACATAATATTAGTTCTACAAATATAGATACCACACCGTCTCTACCATACATTATTGCCTCTAGTGTATTCCCCACTCCTTATTGTGTGCATTTGCAATCTAAATCTAGGATCTGTGGTGTCTTTAATTATCCATGCTTGTCCCAACATGCCATAGATCACATTGCTAAAATAAAAGCATAAACATTTAAATATTCAGAAATGACCTTGGTAGATATTAACTCAAGATTGGTCTCTTCCCAAGCTTTCTAAGGCTTTAGGGACTACTATCTCAACCCACAACCTCTAGGGAACCTAGGATGTTACAAGGCTCCAACCTACAACCTCTAGGGAACCTAGGATGTTACAGGGCTCCAAACTACAACCTTTAGGGAACCTAAGATATTACAAGGCTCCATAGATCCTAACCCAACCCACAGCCTCCAGGGTACATGAGAACCAACCCCTTTCACTTCATTGTTCATAACATAAACATAATCATAATTATAAAAACATAATATAAAAATCATATCCACATGATACTACAATCATATATCTTCTAGGGCTACTCTACCCACTTGATTCCTCACAAAACTAGGAACCTGTTCATGTCGTTCACCTACATAAAATAAGAATTCTTCCACAAGAATGATCCCTGACGACCCTATCAGACAATGTTAGTCACACACACACACACACACACAATAATTAACCTAATGATGATCACAACAAAATTACTAGTCTTCATAAGGTCAAGGTTAAGAGAAATTCCTTTATCAATGCAAAGCATGCACGACATTGATAACAATAGTTTCAAACATAGCTAAGGCATTTGTTATATCAAATCCATCTACTTTACCTTTCTTGATTACCTTTCTAATGATTTTCCCGCCACTATCCATTTATCCCAATGGACCTAACCAACCCAACTAATTGTCATATTCTTGCCTTAAGCTTCCCTTTATTCATGCATCGCACTTCATCCGAGTCTTACATTACCTATTGGGTACTTCTCAACTCTCCCTGAGATCCATTAGCTTTCCTCTTCCCCCCAACCAATTTCCAAGAACCTCAAACATAAGAGGAAAAAACAAGAATGGAAGATAAATAAAACATGGAAAACCAAAAAACAATACAACACCACAAACAAAGTGGCATTTCCATGCAACAGTCACAATAAAAGTGACAAATCAAGCACAAACAAATCATGAAACATCAAAATTACAAAACCTTCAACAAACACCATGACTCAACCCCCATGAGTTCTCAGTGCTTCCAAGGGTTATTAAACAAAAGATCGGCACGAGCCTTCTTCAAGATCTATGGAAATCTCTTTTTCCATGCAATTCTTTGGATAATACTGGGCCATAACACACAATTATTAGAGAATTAATAAATATAACCCTATACCAGTTGCCTTAGCATATTGTACCAAGAGAAATGCCTTGCAACTAAACAAATGCATACACCATCTCTCAAGGGATTCCAATTCCCTTGACAAATTCAGATCTAGATGGAAACCAACTATCATTCCTGCATCTGATCAACCATTTCCCATGTAGCTTCCTCGGCCCCAAAGTGATTCTATGCACTTTAACTTTCTATATTTCTTGGTTCCAGAGCATGAGTTTATTTTGCTACATGATGTATTGAGGCTTTGCTTGTAACTCTCCCTATGGTTCCACTTTCCATCTCGATAATGGATACCTCATGATTTGTCTTCCTATTATCCACTGCTACATATATTTGAGGAATTCTATGACCTACATCCCCAACTATTCGTGCCTCCTGAGCATTGTAGATATGAGGCCTTCCACCCTGATATGATGGATAATCCCTCCTGCGATGATCTCCACCATAAGTCCAACACTTCAATTGTTATTTTCCATTACCTTTATTCAACTTCTACTCATACTGAGACCCATCATCCTTTCTCAAACGTATCGATATTCTTATGCGAAGCAACAATTTCCTTGTCACCTGCATCCTGAGATATTCCTCGCTTCTTATGCCATTTTCATTTAGTGTACTCATTACCCTTCCAGACACACCTGAACTCAGGTCACACTTTAAATCTTGATAAAAATTCTTCAACTTCTTGATGACTTCCTCCAAATATTGAGGCTCATCAAACTCAATATGATCTTTTAATGACAAAGGAAATATACTAATGAACCTTTGGATATTTTATTTCTCGCCCTTGAGATATGGCACATATCTCAACAACTCCAGAAATATGCTTGTATACTCTTCATCTATCATGGAACCCATCCCGAGCTCATATAATTATTTTTCCTTTTCATCATAATATCTCTTAGTTGGGTACTTCTTCCTAAAGAGTCTTTAAAATAATCCCAAATCAAATCCTCTTCCTTGATGCCTCTGACATGCTTAACATATTCCCACCAGATGTATTCTTTTCCCTTAAGACTAAAGGTAACTATATTGGTTTTAATATTCTCAGAGTAATAATGAAGTTTGAATAATTTCCTCATCCCAAACAGCCATGCTTTTTCAACTTATGACTTAGTCAACTTATCATCAAAAGAGATAGGCTTGGATTTCTTGTACTCCTTTGGAAGGTACCCCCTCTCACTCCTCCTATAAGGATGTTGGTGGTGATGATGTCTCCCAAAAGAAGAAATAGAATAAAATCCACGAGTGCTAGCCCTCCTCTCAGGTGTATCCAAGAGTCATCCAATTTTCAATATATCATCCCTATCCAACCCGTGCCTTTTTTTGAGATCTACTTCCATTTGCACCATTAGTCTTTTCTTATTTTCGATCCCCATGATTGTTTCATAGTTGTCCCTGATTCTGCAAATTTGAAAGAATCTGGAGGGTGACTACATTAACATCGACTTGCTTCTCTTGAGCTTTTGAAAGCCTTTATTGTGCCTCAATCAAGTTCTCAATATATGCCTTGCAACTTACGATCTCTGCCTTCAATCTTCCCAATGTATCTGCTAGATTAGGAGAGTCTCACTATCCATGCTGCTCAACTGATCTCTCCCATCCCACCAATGTCTCTTTCAACATGTATGGAGAGTCATATGAACGGTACTCAACTATTCTACTCTTCATCCCTAGTCTTCTATTATCCCGCAAATATACCATGTTAGATAAACCAAATAGAAGACATCATTGAAACCATACCTCAATGTATCTTAGGGGAGGCTATTACATCTGCACAAATCATTCCATCTTAGCACAATACATAATAATATCGATAACTTAAGCAACCATAATTACCATAATCAACATGCATATAGCAACAAATTAATTATCATGCATGAATAACCAATGCACGTGCATAACATATTTTCGCACTAATTAACTAGCATCTATCATGCATGTAGCCCCAATATCAATAAAATGGCTGACATGCATGTTACCACAATGAATATAACAAAAATTAATTAGCATGAATACATTCCAAACATATAAACTTGCACAACAACCCACATTTACCCCAAGGTACAATGATGCAACCTCGCTCGGATACCACTCTGTAACACCCCACCCCAAATTTACCTGTTTTTACAAGCTCATGAGGCTAACGTGAGATGATAGTTATTGTGCATGACCCAAAATATTAGCTCCAGTTATGGAAATGTGGTATACCATCCTGAAACTTTATTACAACCTACAGGAACACCAGATCACCCAGATGTCAAGCAACATATGTTGGTAAAATTTTCCTGGATTGGAACTACCTTCTTGACTCACCTCACAACCTCGCTGCACACATGCCAATATGTGCATGCATCCATAATGCTCCAACCACACTCATAAGCCTTCCTCTATGTGGCTACAACCAAAATTTCTGAGTTAAGAGACTATGACCAGAAGCCATGTTCTCTATTTGCTCGCTACAGACTAGCTGCCCAAAATTTCCCAGAACCTTCCAGAGTTACCTAATCATCTATAGAAGTATTCATACACTATCATTGTCCAAATTACCACTCAAACTTGTCCAATACATACTAATAATTTAGATAAACAGTTTGTAGATAAGGTACTTGTAGGTCACGAATGCATATCCGTACAATAACTCATTAGATTCATCAGAGAATCATTAAGAAGGCTTACTTCACTCTCAAGCTAGATGTATCAAAAAAATATTATCTCATGCATTCATATAATCATTCGATAACTTATCAAAACATGAAAAAGATCCATAACAAGATCACATCATATAACAAGAGTATACCATGCCTAAACTAACATTTAAATAGAATAGAACCATGACAAACCAATCATAAAATAATCACAACAACCAATACATGTGCTCATTGATCTCAATAAAAAAATAACAAATAATAACATATGCATAAATCTAACCAAGCCAGGGACTTCCACGTACCACCCAACCATAGATTGGGCTGAACAAATATCTATTTCATCCAATCACCCCCATGCCATATTCCAAGCATGAATTTGGGATCACATGGGATAAACCAAAATAGAACCAACGAGGGCTTCCAAAGGATAAACCACCTCAACCCTTTACCAAAATGATTTCACCTAAATCGCTCTAGAAAACACCAAAATAAATCAAGCTTGGATGCCTTAGAATTACTTCACCATACCTAGAGGAATTTTCTATCTCCCCCCACCTGTTAAGATTTCCAGGAGAAGGCCATCTCCACCCTCAACCCTTGGGAATTTTCCTAAGACCACCTCAACCAGGATCTGAAATTTTCTGGAAATCCAAAGTTTAACCAAAACAGGGAGCCCATTACATCATGACTATCCAAGAAATAGAAAAGGCAAGGTTGTAAACCACTGTCAATCCAGGAAAATCCCATGCCAATTAAAAAAACATAAACAATAAACCAATGCATGTGTTGTGCATCAAATACACACATGATAAATCACACATGCACAATGTTACCTGCAAATCCACAACTATTTTTTTTCCCTTACTAGTTGTTGTTCAAACTTCTTCTTGCACTACCTTTATTTCCTTTGATTTTCTTTTCCTTGCTTGCTTGTGTCCAAGTATTCTCTCTCTATCCTCTTGGAGTTCAATTTCCTCCTTAGCAAAAATAAAGCTGAAAACTGATCAAAAATTGCCAACTGTTTCTTAGGTTCCTTTTTATCATTTATGTCTAGTGTCTCTTCCTTTCCCTTTACTCTTTTCTTTTATTTTCTCAATAATTTCCCTTGCATTCATATTTTTGTCTCTTCATCTTAATTTTTTGCTAATTTCCTTTATTTTTTTAATTAATTGCCATTTATTTCCCTTTGCCTTTTGCCCGTGATAATGCCAATTTCCGTAGCCATTAATTAACCACACGTGGTACCCACTTTAATTTTTTCCCCTCCATTCAGCTTAGAATACATGTCACATGACATTGGTTTATTTTTTCCTTTTTACATGGTAATATAAATCAGGGTTGTTACACAAACAAAATGGCATTATCCATTTCAAGTTTTAAGAAAGTCTTAGAAGGTCAAAAAATTTAGACCGCATTTTCATGACATGACTTTGGGAGTTGGGTCAACCTAATTACCTACCTCCTCCTACCATTGTTGGTGTTGGGATAGTAGGGGGGAGGGGGTTATCTTACAAAGTGGTAGCCATGCAACCCATGGAGAAGTGGAGGATATTTGAATGAAAGGGCACAATAGGAATACTTTGACGAAAATCCCATAATTTTATATAATATAATATAACAATAATAGCGATTTGGGTGTATCTTAGTGGTTGGGAGGAATGATTGTCATCTGCTCACCCATGTTTAATTTCTGCAAGTGACATGATGACCTTTTTTGTAATAGCTTCAAGCATTGTTGTTGAGTCTAAGAAGCCCCTTGAAGATAGAAACATGTATATTCCTCATGGAATATAAAAGTGTTTCTCATATAAAATTAACATAACAATAAATACAATAATATTTAGAATACTTGTTTAAAAGAGATAGATGAGACGAATTTTCAAGGCTTAAACCATCCAAGTAGATTGGGAAAGGCCTTTGTGAAAGTGCCCAATGGAAAGACCTGCTCATGTGATTCATAAGCAAATGTGCAGGGCATCAGTTGTTAAGGAAAGTGAAAGAGTTGTAAAATAAAAAGACTCAACTAGACAAAAAATACAAAAAATATTATATTATAGAAATATAATATATCATAACAAATTAATAATTATTAAATGAGCAGAAAAAAGTCCACATTAATTCTCAATTAAATAATAATTAAATAAATGATATAATATAATTAAATATTAATATTTAAACCTGTACAAGAGAATTATGAGAGGATACATCATGAGTTGCTGTTTAAATAACAAAGAATGCACTAATAAATGTTCAAAATAGAAGTTTATTAATAAATAAATTAATAATGATAAAATGTGGAAGAAGAAAAATCCAGTTCTAATTCATGCTCTATAAGGATTTTGAGTGAGTTTCAAAAATCTCAGAAGTTTACAGGCCACAACGGGCCATGAAAAATGCCATATACATCCATTCCAGTCGACCTATGATAAGCCCCATGGGGGGGGGGGGGGGGGAGGAGGGCCCTCCTCTTACCACAATGCAATGGACGACTCACAGAGGGTAGTGGGATGAACTCCCAGCTCTACATTCAGTGGAAAGGAGGTCAAGGAAATGCCAATGATGGGAGCTCAATGGCAAGCGAAAGCTCATGGGCGATTCTTGTCGAAAGCCTCACAAAACCCAAAATTTGTGATTCCCAATAAGCGATTGGAAAATACTTGTTAGTTTATGAAGGACCACACCCTCATTTGCAAGTTTATGGGTATATGGTCGAAGGAACAAGAAATCATGCAATGGATCTAGATGAAATGGAATCCTAAGAGACTAGTTGAGTTAAGGTTGAGAGAAAAATATTTTGTTATGGTTATTTTTTACATATTTATCAGATCAAAAATGGGTTTTCGAAAATGGGTTGTATTTCAAGAACAATGCGGGGTTACATTAGATAAATTTTGAGGTCTAAAATGGGCCTCAAAACAACATCGTACAACCAAAATCAAATTTATAAGAACCAATAGGATTCAATATGATGATTTCAACCATGGGGGATGATTCACCATTTTTGGATTAAAAAAGTAAAAAGATTAAAAATAATAAGAATAATAATAAAAACTACTTTTTCAACTCGTATTTTCAACTTATCTCCCTACGGGTTTACTCAAATTTAAAGTGGGAGCACGCATTTGATGATGAATTTAATTCCTCATCCAAGGAGTACTCATGTTGCATACATTATATGGACCCTGCTACACGAAAACTGAGAAATACATGAAAAACGTGATTGTAATCACGGTTTTCATGTAGCATGGTCCATATAATGTATGCAACATGGGTACTTCTTGGATTAGGAATTAAATTTTGCATCTAATGAGCGCTCTCGCTTGAACTTTGATTAAATCTATAGGGCGATAAGTTGAAAAAATAGTTTTTCCTTTTTTTCCTATAAAATTTGATGATGTAATCTATTATTATTTTATTATTTCCACTCTTATTTTATAATATTCCTTAGTAAGCCCATTTAAAACCTAAAAATTTCTCTATTGTTCATTTTATTTTCGAAAGAATGTTACAATCTAGAGAAATCACAATTCCTGGCAGCCCCAGTGTGGGTTCGCCTCTTCTCCTTGCTGGAAGACTTCTGGGAGCTGTTAGGTTCCCATGATTTGGCCGATTGGTGAGCCAAATGACGATGTAACATCAAACCAAGCTTTGGAGCCCAAGGACCTAGCCTTCCTGGACTCAGAGAGGGCTCTCTCTATAAATGTAAAAGATGTCGGTGTGTTTGCTTATGGTGTTCTGATATTAGGCTAGTTATGAAGTGAGTTTTTTGATTTTTGGTTTTTTAAGTTTGTGAGGGATAAAACTGATCAAAGATATAAAACAGGTAACAAGAAGTCAGATCAACTGGGCTATGGGGTCAAAAAGGTCAAGGAAGCTATCAGATGATGATGTAAGGCTGCTGTAGGGCCGATTTGATTCAAGGTAGAAAGGATCTTTGGGCAAAATGGAGTAAATGGACATCAAGTTTGTGAAAGACGAGGAATTTCAAGTGTAACTAGTTGATAGCAGACATAAACATGTTATAGCAAGCCATTAATCATGCTAAATGTAACTATGAGCTAATTAATACATAGAAATCAAACATTCCAGCCATGCATAGAAGTATAAGACCTTCTAACTTCGGGAAATGGCTATCAGACTTTGGGGAAAACAAATAAGACTGACTAACAACTCAAAATACTATGCCGGAACGCCTAAACACAGTCTCTAAGTTATTGGGCACTTTGACAAACAAGCTTTCATAGTTTTAGGCAAAGGGCTAGATCGGGACTAGGCCTCCTTGGTTCAACAAGATGATAAAATAATCAATCAAAGAGATAGTTTCATGGACAGAACTATGGACAGTCATAGGTAAGAAGGGCACACCATACATCCTACTCAACATGCATAGAACTTATGAATAAAACTAGCAACAATATCCTTAAGTTACTAAAGAGCAGTTAAGAATTCTTTAGTGCAACTAAGGAAGAAGAAAAACATAAAAGCTATGAAGATTCAGGAAATTTGAGGTGCCTCCATGGGCATATCTCAAATTTATTCTCCACTGATCTATAGCAAGCAAGAAGCATGTATCATGAATGAAAAATAGAAGACAACAACAAAGCAAGAAACACTATACCATTCTACCATGTCATGGAATCCATCAACAATCCTTCATCATTCATCAAAAGCATCCAAGAGGTAGTCCAAAATCATAACACAAGTATGTTCTTCAAAGCTCATATGACCAATATATTGATTCTTCTCTCAAGTTCAACCTTGTTTTACAATGAAGCCTTGTGGAATAAATAGGCTCAAGTGAGGAAAACCTCATGGTGCAACTAGCTATCCCATTGGCCTAATCAAAATATCTAAACTTGTCCTTGAGGCTTTGCAAAGCCCAAGGCACAAAATATCTCACAAAATATCTAAAAAATGCTAAAAACGGAAATTATATTGACTTTGCAACATTTTCCAAGTGCAAAAATAGCTAAACGCACATTTGGAAAAAGCAGATTTTTGAGGTTCAAAAATTACAAAAATACTTCAAATTTATATCAAGAAACGGTCCCCTGACTTGCCGGAAACATTTGGCAGCCTTCCCAGTGTCTAAATGAGGCTCATGATGGCCCTTTGGAAATCTCTCTGTGTCTACTTTCCGGCACAACTAAAATCACCTCAATCTGATGCCTGGAAGTCCTCCAAATCTGTACCTGTGTGTAAAAAGCCAGGAAATAGCAGACTGCTGATATGACGGGCAGAATGTGCAAAAAGTGAGCATTTTTCGCCGTTTTGAGGGGGCGAATGATCTCCAAATGCTCTGAAAATCGTTGAGGACCTGCTCATAGAATTATGGCATCAAATGGTATCATCCTTCTTACTTGACAAATCCTCAAACTGAAATGGCGAAATTATGAGTTTTCGACCAAAAACCCAAAAAATGCCAAAAAACAAAAAGTTGTCGAAATGGGCCCAAAATTGGCACGCATGACCCTCAAGGGTCCCTAGCAACATGCTCCGAAGTTGAAGCCAAAATATGAAGTCCTGAAGTGTATTTTCTCACTTTCTGTGCCGGGCGCTTCCTTTTAGCCTCCTTTAGCTTCTCTTGGGCAGCCTTGTCTCATGTTCGGCATTCTGGCTTTGGTGAAGAAGTCATGGCCCCTTGCCTAGGAGAGGCAGATAGCACATGCTTTGGAGAATGCCCTTCGCGATCCATGTTTTGTATTTTCTTGCCCTCATCAGGAGGCTACTGTGTATCATCTCTTGGTTGCCCTTGCTCATCACTGTCATGGCCTTGTTCACCACTTTCATGCTGCTAAGCAAAACTCTACCTTCTCTGTCAGTCATTGTTTTGATGAAGGAAACCATGGTTTCAAATGTTGGGTGTGATGCCTTCCTTGGGTATAAGGTTCCTGCTCCTCCCCAATGTTGCCTTTCCTCTCGACGTACAATTCAACAAATAAACTTGAAAAACAAAAACACAGTCAATCAGGACATACAGTCAATAGTGATTTGTTTCTGTGTTTTGTGGTGAGGGTACCTTGCCTTTGATGTTTTGAGGACATAAGACACCTTTGTCTTTTTAGAGGGAGGCAAAACACAGTCTCTTAGTTCAAGACCTTCTTTTTCCTTGTAGGCACTTTACCAACAGATTCAACAACATGAAAACAGTCAACCAAAAATGTATCTCTACACAGTCAAAGGTTACTGTGTGTGCAAGATAAAGTGGCAGAGCTTGCAAAGTTTGGTGTGAGCTCAAAGATCTGTAGGAGTTTTAAACAGTCAAGAATTTTTAAACCAAAGCACTGCTTCCTTTTGGTAAGCCTTTCCAACCAGTATGTTCAACACTGTTTCATAGTCAAACATAGTGTATACACAGTTTTAAAGGCCACTGTTTATAGGACAAGGTGACAAAATTTGTAATGTTTTTGATGTGGTCACAGAGAATCTTGTAACATTCAAACAGCAATAAACCCCTCCTCCAACAGAACACTGCCTTCCTTATACTCTGCTACTCTTCATACCGGTTTTAACAAAAACACCTCCAAATGTAATGGGATCTTTCACTCACTGATTGTGCTTTATGGAATGGAAGGTCACAGACACTTCTTTCTTGTCTTTTTAACATACAGAGGACATTTTGGAAGGTCACAAGTGTTTATCTAATGATCATTTAGACAAGTGACCCACTGTTCTCACCCTAAAGCACCTTATCTTTCCTTTCTGTTTTCAACAATGCACATAGCTTGACAGATTTTGACTTTGTTTTATCACAGTTTTGAGGGTATTTGCAATGGCTATTCATACTAATGCAAATTCCACCTTTTTATGTTTTACTTCTAGTCAATCACAACCATTCCGAACCTAGAACTTTAAACAAGAAGAATAACTCTTTTTGATGTTGTATTCAATCATGCACATAGCTGACAGAGTTGCAACTTTGTCTCATCACAGTAGGGTTAGCTCCAATGGATATTCATACAAATGCAAATTCAACCCTCTATAAAGTTTCACCACTAGCTAACATAAAACATCACAAGTCTTGATTTTTTCTTTAGACCAAATTATCCATCCTCTCTTGGTGATCTTAACAAAGCAAAAAGGCACATTGAATACCTTGAAACCGATGATGATGATTCTTGAGGAGCTTGAGCGGCGCTTACAGGCTTCTTCTTCCAAAATCTTGTGTTTATGCCTTCAAATAGTGCACCTGATCATCCTTTAGCATTGTTTGGGGGACAGTGAATGATTGAAAACTGGTTTAATTTCAATATAAACTTACCATCTTCTGTATTCTGTATGCTATAAACAACGCAAATCTTGATTTTTAAACAAAACTACAAGCCCTTCCAACCTTTGCTCTTCTTGTAAATGATGACGGTTGGCTTCGTTTTGTCATAGTAGGGTTACTTTCACACTTTTTATGAGCCTTTCACTACTGTGTATTTTGGACTTGCAGGTGTATGTTGATGCATTGTTGTGAGGGCAGTTTATATGCTCTTTGAAGCTAGAACCAACCCTTCACTCTCAACCAACTATAATTCTCCTTCAAAACATTCTCTTAAGAAACTTGACTTACACCTTTCAATATTGCTTTACCCTTTAGAAATTTGACAATCATAAATGAGGCATCATAGAATACCTTGAAAATTTGATGGCATTCATTACTGAAAAGTTTGAGCAGCTCTAGAAATAGCTTTGGAAATTTTTTAGGTAATTTTTTTGACCAGTTTTACAGGAGTGCCGCGGGCTGCTACAGGCGCGTCGCGCAGCAGTGCATTCCTTTGTAAATTTTGTGCACAGGCGCGTCGTGCACTTTTCCAGGAGTGTCGCGCAAGTTTGCAATCCATTTTGAAGGCCTTCCCGGTGTCGGAATTGGACGCGAGATGGCTCGTTGGAAAGCTGTGGAAGTAAAATTTCCAGAAAAACTTGAATTTTTTCATTTGGTGTCCATTTGATCCTTCAAAAATTGATTTTCCCAACACTGGTCAAAACTGGTGAATACTGGTGCAGAAATGCATCGAGCTGTTTGTATGCCATTTTTGAATGCCTTCCCGGTGTCGGAATTGGGCGCGAGATGGCTCGTTGGAAATATGTGGAAGTCTACTTTCCAGAAAAGCTTAAATTTTTTCATTTGGTGTGCATTTGATCCTTCAAAAAATGACTGTCCCATCACTGGTTAAAAATGGTGTATGCTGGTGCAGAAAAACATAGCGTTGATTGCAGGCTACTTTTGGATGCCTTCCTTTTGTCAGAATTTGGCCCAAGATGGCTCATTAGAAAGCTATGGAAGTCTATTTTCCATAAAAACTTGAATTTTTTCATTTGGAGTCAATTTGGTTGTTCAAAATCTGACTGTCCCATCACTGGTCAAAATGATGAATCCTGGTGCAGAAATTCTCCCGTGACATCTGAATTGTTCACGTTTCTCACAAACCATGATACCTGTGTAGAAAATGAAGGAGGTTTTTATTTTTGAACCTATGAGGGACAAAAACCTCTCTCAATTTTGTAAATATCATCTCTTTTTGATCAGAAAATCATTTTGAAACAAACTTCCTGGGCGCTCCTTAACCCTAATTTTGCTGTGGCAGAGGTATTATGATTCAACAACCATGCAAATTTTACTATCCTTTTATATTTGCTAAGATCAGATATTTGAGCCTCTTTTTGACTGTGGGTACACTGCTTCAGTGGAATTCACTTAAAATCTTTCATCCGTTGTAACAATGTGTGAAGGGACCTCCTTTTTGACAGTGGCATGCTCATTCTGTCTTTGGTGACTTTTAAAGCCTGAAGAATTAAACCAAAGTATTCTTGTATTTGCTGTGCTTTGAAACTTGTAGGGACCTTTACCTTTTAAGCTTGGTTTGACAGACTCTTGTAGGTGTCCTTTGACTGTAGATGCAAAAATACAATTGTATTGACTTTAAGTTCAATCATCCTCTGTCTACTGAAAAGTTACTTTTACAGTCTTTTTCACTTGGATTGTAATGAGTAGAGCGCCTCATGGGTTTTGAATCTTTTAATTATGAAAATTATTTCCAGACCTCCGTCTTAATCTGTTTGAAGGTATATGATGAGCAGACTTTGGCAAAACTTTCTCTTATACATGATGGCAGACAAGCCGGCTTTGACAAACATCAGCACATTTTTACACATCATCTTTAGACAACACTTTGCTTACTAGAAAACTTTGAAAATCCTTTGTTTCATTTTTGCATATGGGTTTTGAAGGTGATTCTTTGTTAGCTTTGTTTCTCTTGCTTTGATAGTTTCTCATCCTCGATTGCTTTTCCAAACTCTTTCCCCCTTTGTAGGTGCCCAAATTTCTTGACCTTTTTAGATTTGATCACGGCCCTCTTTTCAATTACTTCATTCCAAAACATTTTATATGATATCTCTGTTCATTGAATAATGAAAACCCATTTTTGCCTTGAACTTTCTAAAACACTGACAATCTATCAAAACAACTCTTTGTCTATTATGAACAATAGTCTCCATGGTGGTGTATCTTGATGACAGAAGCTAGATTATTTGTGCCAGTTGTTATAGCAATTTTGACAAGGCAACTGTTCATTGATGAAGCTGCTTTCCAGAAAGACATGCTTGATTGTAAATGAAACTGTTAGGTGTTTTTGAGCTTTCTTCTTTGAATATGAGTAGAAGACAAAACAGGGGATGATGCATGAGAGTTAGAAAGTGAAACAAGGAGAGCTGCTCTTTATGTTTCCTGTGGAGGAGCTCTTCACTGTCTTATTGCACCGCTTTTTGCTGAGGGGAACTGAAATGTCACCATTTTCCTTGGTCAACTTATGCCAAGTCATTTGAAGAGGATCTCCGTCAGTATGGAGTTTAGCACCCTTTGAAAAACAACCAGCCTTTCTTCTGCCTGTGTAATGACATGATTTGTCAACCTTTCTTCAATTTGGTCTTGTTAAAATAGCAGGTTGCTTATGATTAGAATTGTTTTCACTAATGATATGTCCCTCCAAAGTTTTAACAATTCATATGATTTGAAAACTTCAAATAACTTCATTTGCAAGGCCAAAACTCTGTTTTCTCTTTAACTTGCATACTTCAGACTGTAGCCCTGCTATGATTATCACTTACACTCAGAAAACCTAGAGTCTTTGTTTCACTGTTCAGTAAAAAGCAAACATGGGCTTTTGCAATATTTAAAGTCAATATTGGCCAGCGCCCTCTGCTTGTAGATGAAGGAGGCGCCCTAACCCTCTACTTGTAAATGAAGGAGGTTCTTGGCCATGACAAATTACCAGTTTGCTCTGACAGTGGTGTCTTTCTCTTACTGTGATTTTCATGCTGGAAAAAGGCTGCAAGATCTTGGTGAGTGACTCTCTGTTTTGCAGGTATATCTCAGGCTCATGCTACATTGTACGGCTCATATTGTTCTTCGAATGTAGATTCGAGGAATTTACCTCTGAGATGAAGTTATATTTCACGACTTTGTAGAGATCATGAAACCTTTGTAAAACACCTATTAAACAGGAGCGTGGTCTGTGCGGTGCTGAGACCTAGGAGTGTGTAAGTGGCGCGACTTAGAGCTGTGATCAACTTGATTTGCAGAGTGAGAGGTCAGTCATGATTGGTCTATAGCAGATGGAGGTTTTTTGGCCTTTTGATGGTTGCCAAGGGTAAAATGTCTTAAAGCGCCACTTCCTAACTTAGGGGAGGCTTTTTAAACAGACTTGGATTTTCCTTTTAGAGCTGATGGGAAGACCAGTAGGGCTAAAGCTAGAAAAGATAGTGATAATGGGTTTTAACTTTGACATGGGCAGACTAAAAAGTAAGAGGGCGAAAAAGTTTTATGAGGGTTTTCTAGATGACAAATTGACATATGGAAATCAGCTTCTAGAAAACTTAGCTATGGATCTATTCATCACTAACATGTGAAAAATATTGATGACTAACAGTGGCTCCATTTGGGGAGGGCAGCTCCTCGTCAGGAGGTGTCCAGAATTCATATTTTTGGCTTATGAAGACCAGTGCCTTATCCATTGGTGCAAAATTTCACCTTCTTTTGATGCTATTTCTGAAAAGTGACAGCATGGTTAACATCAATGATACCTCTACCTACCCCACTATCTTTCTAACATTTTTTCTTCTCTTTGGCGCATTTGAACTAGCAGCCTTTTGACGAAGTATATTTTTTCTTTTTGCAAAATGAACCTATCTATTTCTACTCTTATATACTGCCGGGAGTTGTTTAAAGGTTTGATGAACTCCATCATTACTCTACCTATACTAGATCAAGTTTATCCAAGATTAAGCGATTTGTGATTTATTCTCTAATCTAAAACAGGAAATTTAAAAGATGATCAAATCAGGATTAGGCAGTCTGATTTGTCATGCATTTGTGGCATAAAAGACAAGCTGCACACAAATATTATTTTGCATAAAGGAAATTTTAGACAAGCGAGGCTAAGATGTACAATGTATTTTTCATCCCTCGCTTCTCTCTTTGGTTCTGTTTTGGGCATTTGGAACCAGAATCTCTCCCTAATCTAAACTCTGTGATAAGTCAATCTTACACAATGTTGACCATCTTTTTCACTCACTAAATTATCATCAATTAAATTTAAACATGCTCAGCTATGATTAGGCTAGATAGCTGAACAAGACATTGAAGTACTAGTAGCGGCATTTAGACTTGCGCGCTTTCTGAAGGACTATTTTTTGGAACATGGGGCTTTACCATTGTTTTAGAAACTGCCCTCTTTTTCTACTGTTTACTGCTTTTGTATTTTCTGCTTTTTCACTTTTCTTCAAAAAAAACTAAAACTGAAAAGATGCTCGCAAGGCTGAGCTTATGTTCCACTGTTGTCTACGTATCCTTATTTAAACTGTACACAACATACACATTTGGTGAACTCTTCTTTCCAATGTAACCAGTCAAGTAGATGATTGCATGGGTGACTCTGGTTTAGTTCTTTCATGATGCAGAAACAATGACAAGGCCACTCCCATTTGGCAGGTTTTTGGACGGTAGTACTTAAGCCCTTTCTCATTCTTGGTAGCAACTTGTTTATGATAGAAACTACTACTCTTTTAGACTTTTTAAGGAAAACAACAACTGGATCTTGGAATAATACCTGATCTAGAGGATTTGAGATATAGGTTTCATTCAGGATTACTCTTTCTCCTACTTGACCATATTTGGGACCCCCTTGGTACAGCAACTCTTCCCCTTGCTCATGATTACTTGAAATGACAGGTTCATCATATATTGCAGTGTAATTCTCTTACCAAGCTGATGTGTTTTGATAGGGCGGGCTGAAAATTGTGTGAAGGTCATCAGGTTGATGAGCAGGGATATACTTTGACAGTAAATTATCTTCAAAGGATAGTGTGACAACTATCATTTGTTTCTCAACCTCTACTTCATCATCTGCAACTTGTAAGTCAATGGAACTTGGTGGCTGCAGATCTGGAGTTAAGGAAGATTCCATGTCCAAAATTATTTCTTCAATCATTTCAGGAAAAAGCTTCTCATTTACAACATGCTCAAGAATTTCACCATCTTCCTCAACCTCGTCATCAAAGCTGAAAAACTGCTGATTTCCAATTATGTGAATGTTATCTCTGACGGACTGAAGTGAAGTAGAGCAAAGAGTCCGAGACTCTTCACTTACTTCTAAACTCTCAATGCTCTCCTCATCAGTGTCATAGATGACCTGTAATGGCTGCCCACTTTTCTCAGGTTTATGAAACTGAGCTTCCTCCCAAAAATCAAAAGCTGAGTGTTCTGCAAAGTTAGTTTCTGTTTGGAAGTCACAATCATCAACATATTGATCAAACCTTGGAGAATCATTAACATAAGAAATGTCATCAACCATGCATATTGGACTATCAGATTGCTTTTCTTCAAATTGATCTACACATCTATTTTTGACTTATGATATGTCGAGTTAACGGAGAAGATCGGAAAGTTTGGTTATTAGTTTACTGCGTGCTTCTCCGGAAAATGCATTTACGATGGTTTGAGCTTCTTCCCTTTCCATTATGTTTGCTTGTTTATATTACTTTCATTGTATAAGATAAAAGAATCTAAATTGGAATGAGTGGAATAAATGGGAGTATTGTTTTCCATGGCTTGCTTGAGTTACAGGGTTGAGTCACTTCTAGTCCCAGTTTTTCTATGACTGCTTTAGGCATGAGGTTATGGGAGGCACCAGAATCTAACATGGCATTATGTAATATCTCGTCCCGTATGTTCAGGCTCACATAGAAAGGAGAAACAGATCCTTCTTGGTATTGACCTTCTACTTTCGGGGTGAATAAGAGCTCAGGTTTGCCGTCAGTTAGATTTAAAGTATCTGCCTCGCTCCCTATGTCAAAAAATTTGAAGATTTGAGATCTATACCTATCTACAGTTATTAGCTCAATAAGGGGTATGGTAATTTTTATTTTGGAAACTTCCCCTTCGAAACTAAAAGGAGTTTGTAGTTTGGGCAGAATTGTTTCAGCGTTTTCGGACATGACCTTTTCTATGCTCTTAATTTTTTGATTCTTGTTTGAGACCTTGTTTGACACAGTCGCCTTGGGATTCTTTGTGGAGGTACTAGGAGTATCAGAACTAAGACTTGTTTGAATAGCTTTATCTTTGTTTTGGACAATTTTCTTGGCGACAATTTTGTTGCTATCCATGGCTTTTTTAAGGATGGTGTCAGAGGTTTTAGCAGTGTCAGGGCTACCCTTCTTGGAGTGGTCTTGGTTTTTTCTGCTTCTAAGGTTATACTTCCTATGAGCTTCTATAATGGCATTCTGAAAATCTATGGCAGGATCTTCGAGATCTTCATAGTTGGTTTTGTCCTGACTCGGAGAGCATAACTCTTGCTCTTCTACTGTGAGGTAAACCTTACTCTCATTATCAGAACCTATGAGGTTCCAATGATTTTCATCAATGGGTTCAGTATCCTTATCCTCTTCATCAACATAATTCTCACTAAAGGATGGTCTCATCTGCTGATCCTTTCCTCTTGGTTTATTTTGAGACTGATCTTTTCTAAAGCCAGGGTTCCGGTTTTGAGGGTTTGGTTGGTTGTCCCTAGGAGGCACTTTTTCACTCATTTTTTCCCACATCTTTGTCATGGATTTGACCAGGCCATCTATTCTAGGATCTAGGGAAGGAGATGAAGTGGAGACCTCATCTCTATATGGGACTTTTCTTTCTGATCTAGTCCTAGCTCTTTTTTCTTCTAAGTTGGATTCTGTTTTAATGGCTATTTGTTGCATTTCCTCTAGGGTAGGGGGGTCCTTGTCTCTTAGCTGATAAGTCATGTTTGGATCAAAACCTTCGGGAAACTTTTCCAAGGCTAAACCAAGTGGTGGTTTGAAGTGAGGTGGGAGGGCGTTATACACACTGTTAAACCTAGTGCAGTATCCCTGGACACTTTCCCCATTTTCCCGTTTTAGATTGTTATATTCTGACAGGATTTGAATAGGGTTCTTTCAGATTTCCCACTTGATTCTGAAGACTTGATATAGTTCTGGGATGTTGTGGATGTTGTTTGGAGGCAAGCTTTTAAACCATGTTTTGGGTTCTCCACCTAGGCTTTGGGCGAACATTCTCATTCTGACGGTTTCGTCTTGTACTTCCAAGTATTCAAAAGCATCGCTAATCCTACTTACATGCTGTTGAGATGTGGCAGTCTCTTCTCTGGTAAAGTGTGGGATTTTGGCTTGATAATTATCTAGTAGGGGAGCCAAAGGTAGCGGCAACACCAAAGGTGCATACCAGGCTGCCATGACAGGAGCTAATGGACAATGTACGAGATGAGGGCTGGTGGGATGGCCTGAGGTGATTTGAACGGGCGTGGCGGATGAACTTGGACAGTGATCTGGTTTTGGCTGACCTACGGGATAGAAGGAGCAAGGCCCGATGAGAAAGTGAGTCAGAGGAGTGGTTGAGTGAAGGAAAACTTCTCTACTAGGACTCTGTGGTGGGTTTAGGGGTTCAAGATCGTCAAAGTTTATCTTACTATATGATTTGCTTCTGGGAAGAGTATGTGATGACTCTAATTCAAAAGGTGAATCTAGTAGGATAGTGCGATGTTTGAAGTGCGGTCTTGTTGTTTTACGGATGGATGTTATCGAAGCTAGATGGTTAGTTTCGGAAGCTTGCCACAGAATCTTCTCTGGGTCATCTACTATGATAGGGGGATTTGGGTCTGGATGGGATCTGGTGTTGATTCTTCGTGAAGCCAGATTTTGGATCTAGAGTTTAGAGAGAATGGTCTTGGTGAATGTTTTGGATGAGTGGTCTCTCTAAAGTTCTACTAAGGTGAAGGATGGTCAAAATAAAGGGATGGACTAGTGGAGTCACCAGGTGGAACTTGGTTGTTTTGTGAAGATAGCTATGGTCCACCACCGGTAACTAATCTGGAAATATTTTTTAGATTTTCTGAATTTATGTGCAGCCTATGGTTTGTGAAAGTATCCTAGACTTGTTTCAACACTTTGCTAGGGTGATGAGAACAAAAGAGTTTACTCTAAATGGGTCTATGGCTGCTTGCTTGTTTAAGTATCTAAAGGACCAAAGAGTCTATAAGAGTTTTCTAGACTATCATGTACTCAGTGTCCCACCATCTCCTGCTATGTTAGTGAGCGATGGGATAGGTCTATCGGATAGTAACCTAGAGTTCGGTAAAATAGTAAGGCCTACTAGAGGTTAGTGGAGTCGCCAGGTGGAAATTGGTTGTTTTAGAGATATGTGTGTATGGTCCACCACCAATGTTGACAAAAACCAATCTAAGGGAGTTTTTGGGGTTTTTTTGAGTTTTTATGTAATCCTAAGGTTTGGAAGAGTTTCTGCACCTCGCCCGACTCATCATTTTCTAAGATGGTGAAAGAGCTATTTTACTCTTCGGACAATATCTAAATTTACTAAGCAGTTGAGACTTCGAAGTGCACTAAAGGTGTACTTGAATTGTCACTAACTCGGAAGGTCTCATCGTGATCGCCACTATGTTAGTGAGCGGTGGGATAAGTCAATCAGATAGTATTTTTAAGGCTGCTGAAATGTTTAGGGAATCTAAGTTTTTTTATCATTGAGGGTCCCACCGTGATCGCCATTATGTTAGTTGGTGATGAGGTGGCTGATCGGATAGTATTCTTAAAATTTAACAAAGTAGTAAGGCCTACTGGAGGCTAGTGGAGTCGCCAGGTGGATTTTTAGTTGTTTTGAGGTAATATTTGTATGGTCCACCACCAGTAATGACAAAAACGAATCTAAGGGAGAATTTTTGTGGTTTTTTCTGAGTTTTATGTGCAGCCTAGGAGGTAAGAGTGTTACAAAACTGATTCATCACTTTGCTAAGATGGTGAAGCAGAGATTTTACACTGAATGATTCTAAAGGCTGATGGTTTAAGTTAAAATTTGAAGGACTAAGGAGTCTATAAAAGTTTGCTAGACTATCATGAAATCAATATGTCCCACCGTGATCGCCATTATGTTAGTGAGCGGTGGGATAAGTCAATCAGCTAGTATTCTCAAAAGTCTCTAAAAATGAGGGAAACTAAGTTTTTTGTTACTCAGAGTCCCACCGTGATCGCCATTATGTTAGGTTCCTGTGATTTGGCCGATTGGTGAGCCAAATGACGATGTAACATCAAACCAAGCTTTGGAGCCCAAGGACCTAGCCTTCCTGGACTCAGAGAGGGCTCTCTCTATAAATGTAAAAGATGTCGGTGTGTTTGCTTATGGTGTTCTGATATTATTCTAGTTATGAAGTGAGTTTTTTGATTTTTGGTTTTTTTTAAAGTTTGTGAGGGATAAACTGATCAAAGATATAAAACAGGTAACAAGAAGTCAGATAAATTTGGCTATGGGGTCAAACAGGTCAAGGAAGCTATCAGATGATGATGTAAGGCTGTTGTAGGGCCGATTTGATTCAAGGTAGAAAGGATCTTTGGGCAAAATGGAGTAAATGGACATCAAGCTTGTGAAAGACGAGAGATTTCAAGTGTAACTAGTTGATAGAAGACATAAACATGTTATAGCAAGCTATTAATCATGCTAGATGTAACTATGAGCTAATTAATACATAGAAATCAAACATTCCAGCCATACATAGAAGTATAAGACCCTCTAACTTTGGGAAATGGCTATCAGACTTTGGGGAAAACACATAAGAAGGACTAACAACTCAAAATACTATGTCGGAACGCCTAAACATAGTCTTTAAGTTATTGGGCACTTTGAAAAACAAGCTTTCATAGTTTTAGACAAAGGGCTAGATCGGGACTAGGCCTCCTTGGTTCAACAAGATGATAAACTAATCAGTCAAAGAGATAGTTTCATGGACAGAACTATGGACAATCATAGGTAAGTAGGGCACACCATACATCCTACTCAACATGCATAGAACTTATGAATAAAACTAGCAACAATATCCTTAAGTTACTAAAGAGCAGTTAATAATTCTTTAGTGCAACTAAGGAAGAAGAAAACATAAAAGCTATGAAGATTCAGGAATTTTGAGGTGCCTCCATGGGCATATCTCAAAATTAATCTCTACTGATCTATAGCAGCAAGAAGCATGTATCATGAATGAAAACTAGAAGACAACAACAAAGCAAGAAGCACTATACCATTCTACCATGTCATGGAATCCATCAACAACCCTTCATCATTCATCAAAAGCATCCAAGAGGCAGTCCAAAATCATAACACAAGTATGTTCTTCAAAGCTCATATGACCAATATATTGATTCTTCTCTCAATTTCAGCCTTGTTTTACAATGAAGCCTTGTGGAATAAATAGGCTCAAGTGAGGAAAACCTAATGGTGCAACTAGCTATCCCATTGGCCTAATCAAAATATCTAAACTTGTCCTTGAGGCTTTGCAAAGCCCAAGGCACAAAATATCTCATAAAAATATCTAAAAAATGCTAAAAACGGAAATTATATTGACTTTGCAACATTTTCCAAGTGCAAAAATAGCTAAACGCACATTTGGAAAAAGCAGATTTTTGAGGTTCAAAAATTACAAAAATACTTCAAATTTGTATCAGGAAAAGGTCCCCTGACTTGCTGGAAACATTTGGCAGCCTTCCCGATGTCGAAACGAGGCTCATGATGGCTCGTTGGAAATATTTCTGTGTCTACTTTCCAGCGCAACTGAAATCACCTCAATCTAATGCCTGGAAGTTCCCCAAATCTGTACCTGTGTGTAAAAAGCCAGGAAATAGCAGACTGCTGATATGGCGGGCAGAATGTGCAAAAAGTGAGCATTTTTTGTCGTTTTGAGGGGGCGAATGATCTCCAAATGCTCTGAAAATTTCTGGGGACCTGCTCATAGAATTATGGCATCAACTGGTATCATCCTTCTCCCTTGACAAATCCTCAAACTGAAATGGCGAAATTATGAGTTTTCGACCAAAAACCCAAAAAATGCCAAAAAACAAAAAGTTGTCGAAATGGGCCCAAAATTGGCACGCATGACCCTCAAGGGTCCCTAGCAACATGCTCCGAAGCTGAAGCCAAAATATGAAGTCCTGAAGTGTCTTTTCTCACTTTATGTGCCAGGCGCTTCCTTTTGGCCTCCTTTAGCTTCTCTTTGGTAGCCTTGTCTCATGTTCAGCCTTCTGGCTTTGGTGAAGAAGTCATGGCCCCTTGCCTAGGAGAGGGAGATAGCACATGCTTTGGAGAATGCCCTTCACGATCCATGTTTTGTATTTGCTTGCCCTCATCAGGAGGCTACTGTGTATCATCTCTTGGTTGCCCTTGCTCATCACTGTCATGGCCTTGTTCATCATTTTCATGCTGCTAAGCAAAACTCTACCTTCTCTGTCAGTCATTGTTTTGATGAAGGCAACCATGGTTTCAAATGTTGGGTGTGATGCCTTCCTTGGGTATAAGATTCCTGCTCCTCCCCAATGCTGCCTTTCCTCTGGACGTACAATTCAACAAATAAACTTGAAAAACAAAAACACAGTCAATCAGGACATACAGTCAATAGTGATCTATTTCTGTGTTTTGTGGTGAGGGTACCTTGTCTTTGATGTTTTGAGGACATAAGACACCTTTGTCTTTTTAGAGGGAGGCAAAACACAGTCTCTTAGTTCAAGACCTTCTTTTTCCTTGTAGGCACTTTACCAACAGATTCAACAACATGAAGACAGTCAACCAAAAATGTATCTCTACACAGTCAAAGGTTACTGTGTGTGCAAGATAAAGTGGCAGAGCTTGCAAAGTTTGGTGTGAGCTCAAAGATCTGTAGGAGTTTTAAACAGTCAAGAATTTTTAAACCAAAGCACTGCTTCCTTTTGGTAAGCCTTTCCAACCAGTATGTTCAACACTGTTTCATAGTCAAACATAGTGTATACACAGTTTTAAAGGCCACTGTTTATAGGACAAGGTGACAAAGTTTGTAATGTTTTTGATGTGGTCACAGAGAATCTTGTAACATTCAAACAGCAATAAACCCCTCCTCCAACAGAACACTGCCTTCCTTATACTATGCTGCTCTTCATACCGGTTTTAACAAAAACACCTCCAAATGTAATGGGATCTTTCACTCACTGATTGTGCTTTATGGAATGGAAGGTCACAGACACTTCTTTCTTGTCTTTTTAACATACAGAGGACATTTTGGAAGGTCACAAGTGTTTATCTAATGATCATTTAGACAAGTGACCCACTGTTCTCACCCTAAAGCACCTTATCTTTCCTTTCTGTTTTCAACAATGCACATAGCTTGACAGATTTTGACTTTGTTTTATCACAGTTTTGAGGGTATTTGCAATGGCTATTCATACTAATGCAAATTCCACCTTTTTATGTTTTACTTCTAGTCAATCACAACCATTCCGAACCTAGAACTTTAAACAAGAAGAATAACTCTTTTTGATGTTGTATTCAATCATGCACATAGCTGACAGAGTTGCAACTTTGTCTCATCACAGTAGGGTTAGCTCCAATGGATATTCATACAAATGCAAATTCAACCCTCTATAAAGTTTCACCACTAGCTAACATAAAACATCACAAGTCTTGATTTTTTCTTTAGACCAAATTATCCATCCTCTCTTGGTGATCTTAACAAAGCAAAAAGGCACATTGAATACCTTGAAACCGATGATGATGATTCTTGAGGAGCTTGAGCAGCGCTTCTGGGCTTCTTCTTCAAATACTGTGTTTTTGCCTTCAAATAGTGCCTTTCATCCTTTAACATTGTTTGGGGGACAGTTGGCTTGGTTTTTTTACCTCAATATAAACTTACCATCTTCACTGTTCCACCTGTAGCCAACATAAAACACTGCAAATCTTGATTTTTAAACAAAACTACAAACCCTTCCAAGCACTGCTTTCTTCACTGCAAATGATGACAGAGGTTGGCTTCGTTTTATCATAGTAGGGTTACTTTCACACTTTTTATGAGCCTTTCACTACTGTGTATTTTGGACCTGCAGGTGTATGTTGATGCATTGTTGTGAGGGTAGTTTATAGGCTCTTTGAAGCTAGAACCAACCCTTCAATCTCAACCAACTATAATTCTCCTTCAAAACATTCTCTTAAGAAACTTGACTTACACCTTTCAATATTGCTTTACCCTTTAGAAATTTGACAATCATAAATGAGGCATCATAGAATACCTTGAAAATTTGATGGCATTCATTACTGACAAGTTTGAGCAGCTCTGGAAATAGCTTTGGAAAGTTTTTAGGTAATTTTTTTGACCAGTTTTACAGGAGTGCCGCGGGCTGCTATAGGCGCGTCGCGCAGCAGTGCATTCCTTTGTAAATTTTGTGCACAGGCGCGTCGCGCACTTTTCCAGGAGTGTCGCGCAAGTTTGCAGTCCATTTTGAAGGCCTTCCCGGTGTCAGAATTGGACACGAGATGGCTCGTTGGAAAGATGTGGAAGTCTACTTTCCAGAACAACTTGAATTTTTTCATTTGGTATCCATTTGATCCTTCAAAAATTGATTTTCCCAACACTGGTCAAAACTGGTGAATACTGGTGCAGAAATGCATCGAGCTGTTTGTATGCCATTTTTGAATACCTTCCCGGTGTCGGAATTGAGCGCTAGATGGCTCGTTGGAAAGATGTGGAAGTATAATTTCTATAAAAACTTGAATTTTTTCATTTGGTGTCCATTTAATCCTTCAAAAACTAACTGTCCCATCACTGGTCAAAAATGGTGTATGCTGGTGCAGAAAAACATAGCGTTGATTGCAGGCTACTTTTGAATTCCTTCCTTTTGTCGGAATTTGGCCCGAGATGGCTCATTGGAAAGATATGGAAGTATATTTTCCATAAAAACTTTAATTTTTTCATTTGGAGTCAATTTGGTTGTTCAAAATCTGACTGTCCCATCACTGGTCAAAATGATGAATCCTGGTGCAGAAATTCTCCCGTGACATTTGAATTTTTCACGTTTCTCACAAACCATGATACATGTGTAGAAAATGAAGGATGTTTTTATTTTTGAACCTATGAGGGACAAAAACCTCTCTCAATTTTGTAAATATCATCTCTGTTTGATCAGAAAATCATTTTGAAACAAACTGCCTGGGCGCTCCTTAACCCTAATTTTGCTGTGGCAGAGGCATTATGATTCAACAACCATGCAAATTTTACTATCCTTTTGTATTTGCTAAGATCAGATATTTGAGCCTCTTTTTGACTGTGGGAACACTGCTTCAGTGGCATTCACTTAAACTCTTTCATCCGTTGTAACAATGTGTGAAGGGACCTCCTTTTTGACAGTGGCATGCTCATTCTGTCTTTGGTGACTTTTAAAGCCTGAAGAATTAAACCAAAGTATTCTTGTATTTGCTGTGCTTTGAAACTTGTAGGGACCTTTACCTTTTAAGCTTGGTTTTACAGACTCTTTTAGGTGTCCTTTGACTGTAGATGCAAAAATACAATTGTATTGACTTTAAGTTCAATCATCCTCTGTCTACTGAAAAAGGGGATTCCCTTTACAATTCTTTTTCACTTGGATTGTAATAGTGAAGCGCCTCATGGGTTTTGAATGCTGCCCCAGAGCTATGAAAATTATTTCCAGAACCTATGTCTTAATCTGCTGAAGGTTATTTGATGAGCAGGCTTTGACAAAAGCTTTCTCTTATACATGATGACAGGCAAACCAGCTTTGACAAACATCACTGTTTTTACATCTGTCTTTAGACAACACTTTGCTTTAGAAAACTTTAATCACTGTTTCATTTTTGCATATGGGTTTGAAGGGTGATTCCTGTTGGCTTTGTTTCTCTTGCTTTGATATTTTCTCATCCTCAATTGCTTTTCCAAACTCTTTCCCACTGTAGGTGCCCAAATTTGCTGACCTTTTTAGATTTGATCACGGCCCTCTTTTCAATTACTTCTCTGTTCAAAACATTTTATATGATATCTCTGTTCATTGAATAATGAAAACCCATTTTTGCCTTGAACTTTCTAAAACACTGAAAATCTATCAAAACAACTCTTTGTCTATTATGAACAATAGTCTCCATGGTGATGTATCTTGATGACAGAAACTAGATTATTTGTGCCAGTTGTTATAGCAATTTTGACAAGGCAATTGTTCATTGATGAAGCTGCTTTCCAGAAAGACATGCTTGATTGTAAATGCAACTGTTAGGTGTTTTTGAGCTTTCTTCTTTGACTATGAGTAGAAGACAAAACAGGGGATGATGCATGAGAGTTAGAAAGTGAAACAAGGAGAGCTGCTCTTTATGTTTCCTGTGGAGGAGCTCTTCATTGTCTTATTGCACTGCTTTTTGCTGAGGGGAACTGAAATGTCACCATTTGCCTTGGTCAACTTATGCCAAGTCATTTGAAGAGGATCTCTGTCAGTATGGAGTTTAGCACCCTTTGAAAAACAACCACCCTTTCTTCTGCCTGTGTAATGACATGATTTGTCAACCTTTCTTCAGTTTGGTCTTGTTAAAACAGCAGGCTGCTTATGATTAGAACTGTTTTCACTAATGATATGTCCCTCCAAGGTTTTCACAATTCATATGATTTGAAAACTTCAAATAACTTCATTTGCAAGGCCAAAACTCTGTTTTCCCTTTCACTTGCATACTTCAGACTGTAGCCCTGCTATGATCATCACTTACACTCAGAAAACCTAGAGTCCCTGTTTCACTGTTCAGTAAAAAGCTAACCTGGGCTTTTGCAATCCTTAAAGTCAATATTGGCCAGCACCCTCTGCTTGTAGATGAAGGAGGCACCCTAACCCTCTGCTTGTAAATGAAGGAGGTTTTTGGCCATGACAAATTACCAGTTTGCTGTGACAGTGGTGTCTTTCTCTTACTGTGCTTTTCATGCTGAAAGGAAGCTGCAAGGTCTTGATGAGTGACTCTCTGTCTTGCAGATATATCTCAGGCTCATGTTTACATTGAGAAGCAGCTGTTCTTTTGAATGTAGATTCAAGAATTTTCTCCTGAGATGAAGTTATATTTCCTGACTTTGTAGAATCCATAAAACACTGTAAAACACCTAATAATCAGCTTGAGACTGTGGTCTATGCAGTGCTGAGACCTAGGGGTATAAGTGGCACGACTTAGAGCTGTGATCAACTTGATTTGTAGAGTGAGAAGTCAGTCATGATTGGTCTGTAGCAGATGGAGGTTTTTTGGCCTTTTGATGGTTGCCAAGGGTAAAATGCCTTAAAGCGCCACTTCCTAACATAGGGGAGGTTTTTGAAACAGACTTGGATTTTTCTTTTTAGAGCTGATGGGCAGACCAGTAGGGCTAAAACTAGAAAAGATAGTGATAATGGGTTTTAACTTTGACATGGGTGGACTAAAAAGTAGGAGGGCGAAAAAAATTTTATGAGGGTTTTCTAGATGACAGATTGACATATGGAATTCAGCTTCTAGAAAACTCAGCTATGGATCTAGTCATCACTAACATGTGAAAAATACTGATGACTAACAGGAGCTAAATATCTTAGAGGGCATCGAAAATGACATAGGAGAATTTTTCAAGATATTTGAGATCAAAAAGAGATGTTGACATGCATCTTATGCACAAATCTGTGTCCACATGAACATTTCCCAAGCTATGTCAGATTCAATCAACTTGGAATATCGTGACAGAATCTAGAACCAACTGATAGAATATGAGCATGTGTCATTTAAATGTCATTGATGCCATGAATATGGTCATCTATTTTGAGAGTTTCCACTCACAGTAGCTGAGGATGAAAGAAATACAGAGATGAATGTTTAGGAGGGTTTCCAACCTACAGGCCTACAAAGAGGTAGATTTTCCTGGAATCAATAGAACCAACAAGGTAACCGAACAACCCTGACCACTATGATTACACCAATGCCAAATGTAGCTCAAGATAATATTCCAAAGGACACAGATAAAAAACCCTTCATAGTCTTGGAGAAAATGGAAAAAATAGGAAATGTTGAGAGCCATACAGAGCAAATGGAAATCCAAATAATGGATATAGATAAAAAAAAAAAAAAGGATTGGAGAAGACAAATCCCAAGTGAAAATAACTAGAAGATCCGGAGGAGGACAAAAAAATCAAGGAGGTCCTAATCCACTCCAACAAGATACTAGAATTTGAAGAGAATCCTAATAGGCCAAGTGCTGATGAAAAAACAATGTTGGAATTCTTCCGAGTTTGGGTCAAGGAAGATGCCAAGTTCATTCCATCCAATTAGTTTGTGCACTTTCAGAACTTATTTGGGAAATGGTGTGAAATATTGGCTAATCTGGATGGGGATATGAAGCCAACAAACTCAAGTAAAGAAAACAAACAACTAAGACTATCCCAAGTAGAACTTCCACTGATTGAGAAAGGGAATTAGGGAAGAAAATCATCGAAGGAAGTGTTGAGGGAAGTAGGGGAATTATTGCTGAACTCTAGTCATATGAGTCAACTTACAAAGTATTATCCCATAACTCTCGAGCTTACCCAATGAAAATCATCTCCACAATTTAAGAACAAAGATCAATAAGGAAAAATCGAAGATCATCTTGTTGCAAGAAACTAAAGTGTTAGGTGACAAGATAGAAGGACTATTGTGAAAATGTTGGCGAGGAAGTGAGGCAATGACCATAGATTCCCATGGACTCCAAGGTGGAATTGCAATGATTTGGGACCCAAATCTGGTGGT
The DNA here is from genome assembly GCA_034641835.2 of Pinus albicaulis. Lineage (NCBI taxonomy): Eukaryota > Viridiplantae > Streptophyta > Pinopsida > Pinales > Pinaceae > Pinus > Pinus albicaulis. The sequence continues at coordinate 943,129,721 of CM076574.1, forward strand.
CTTCCATGCCTGGGAAGGCACGATCCATAGTTTTATAGGACAATATAGGTGCATAGGAACAGAGGGTTGGACTAGCTTGACAACGATATATGGACCCCCTATTCCAAGTCAAAAAGAATAGTTCTTGAGGGATCTAAGGAAGATTCAAGAGTCCCTCCAAGACACTTTCTAGATCATGAGGAGAGACTTCAACATGACTCGTAAATTAAGGAGAAACAAGGGGGCGTGTGAATAGTAGACCTAATATTTTCCTTGTCCAATGATACCATCCAAGATATAAAGTTCATGGATGTAGATAATCACAATGGAATCTGTTATCACTCCACTGGATTACTAAGGTTGAGAAAGAGTCTAAAAAGAGGTAACCACAAACCAATCTTTTAACTTGGTAACTAGCCCTACCAAACCAGAGAGGGTTCTCTCCACAAAATCATAGGCAAGAGGGCTAGATGAATTAGGGTTTTAGGCTAGGTATGAGTACAAGGGTTTGTTTGTTTGAATTTATTTTGCTGGATGGATGAATTAGGTCAAAGAGGTTAGGTCAGAAAAAATAAAATTACGGTTGCAGAGATTCAATGGGGCAAGGTAGGTAGGAAGGCTAACACTTTAGGGTTTCAGGGTGAGATGGATCAGACTGATGAGGACCTAGAAAGAGCAAGGCAAAGCATGTATTCTTTCTAAACTGAAGAAGATGAACAAACTATGAAGGTTTTCCCAAAACATAGCATGAGAGATGTATTCTGTTTATCAAATTGAAAACCAACATATCATAGGAATTAAATGGATCATGAAATAAAACATTCATACATAATGAGACATAAGAATAAAAATGCTAAATTTCCATACCACATGTATCCCAAACAAATAACTGCAACCTTTTCATTAATTTCCTGCCAAATACTAATTACACTAGAGTTTCTGATCAATTGAACAACATACAACCTCTGAAATGAATAAAAAAGTACAAGATATAGACCAAAAAACAACTTCTCTCGTCCTCAAGGGTCGAATCCATGAGAGGAGGATTAGTTCCACCAAAATTTGAACTGATACCTACAGTGTAGGGAGGTCAAACTGACTCATCCCTCAATTTTTGGAAACTGATTCATTACATTATCATCAAAAGTTTTAATCTAATGTATTTACCCTAGGTAAGTGTAAAAACAACATAATTACATTTACATAATTGATTTACAGAGATAAAAACTCCATTTTCCAAGTGAAACTGGAAAACATTCAGAAAATTCAGAAATATCAACAAACTGAGAAAATGTGTCAAAAGCGCAGCACCACTACTCTAAGCGCAACACCATCTTCAACTCCACTTTTGAGGGGTTCTAGGTGTCCAAATTGAGCTCATGATATCTCATTGGAAATCCTGTCCAATCTAGTTTCCATATCTATGCTTGGTTTCCAAAATGGTGCTGATTTGACCCTTCAAAAACTGATTCACCCAAGACTGGTCAAAGGCGCAGCGCCAACCTCCAAAATAGGGCAGAAAGGTCATTTTTTTGAGTGTTTTATGACCTTTTGGCTGCCACTTTGACCCAAAAAATCTTAGAAAATATGTTTTCCCGACTATAAATTTCCTTTGAATCCAATGGTACCTTCAATTTTTCCATTGGAGGTCCCTAGGAAAAGCGCAGCGCCCTAGTGCCACTCTACAAAATTGGCAAAAACACAAAAAATTCCAAAAATTTCAAAATTTTTCCAAATTTCTTCAAATTTTCTGTTGTGGGATGCTATTGAGGTGTATTAGGCAATGATAGATGCCTTAACAAAAATATCAAACTTTTCCCCTTCATTTTTCTTGGTTAGGGTTTCAAGTCCCCATTTGGCCTTTTTGAGCTTTGAGCTTGCAATTTGATTTTTCTTGAAGTAATGCTTGGCCCTCTTTCTCAATATGTCATTGTCCTTGTTTGAATTCTCCATGAGATTCTCAAGATGATGGTTGGACCTTTCAAGCCATTTCTCCTTGTTCTCATTGACAATGATGGCAAACTGTTCATTCAAAGTAAGCTCATTAGCAAGCCCAACCTCCTTTTGCCTCTTTAGTTCTAGAGCTCTTTTCAACACTCTAGTCCTCGGTCTTCTTCTTAGCACTTGTTCTTATGCCTCATTGGTTTCACCATACCTTTCATAAGCCTCATCAAGCAAGGCCTTTGCCTTATTTTCTTTTCCTTTTTCCTTGAGAAGCTGAATCTCAATGATGGCTTGCTTGGTCTTGAGTTGTTCATTTTATTGCTCATAGTATGCAATGAAAAACTTAGATCTCTCTAAGTTGGTTTGAAGCTCCCTGATTAGGGCATCCTTCTGCTTGATAATAAATTTGGAGACCTCATCATCATGTTTCTCATCTAAGTCTACAAGGTCAAAATCAGTCTTTGTTCCTCTGTAATATTCCCAATTAGCTTTTAGCTATTTCTAGTATTATATGTTGCCTCTATTCACAATCTAGATGAATAAGTGGGGTAAAGAGACCCTTAAATCTCTTTAGTAGGAATAAACCACCTCTATTATGGATGTGGATCAGTTTAGCTAGCCAAAATAAAGCCACCTTTGGTGTGGAAGGGGGCAATGCATGTAGACTGGGTCAAGATTGACCAAATCAACAATGCTACCATAGGAGAGAGTGGAGCTAGTGGGGACAACACAGTTTTGGAGGAGGAGTCTTTGCATGGGAGTAGCATCATAAATGAGTGGGGCCAAGGGTGAGGAAGCTTACCAAGGATATAAGGAAAGGGATGGCAGCCATGAGATGCATTTAGAATATTGTTTATGTTTGAGTCTTATGACTTCTTGCATGCTTCAACTGTTTAGTGGAGTTTGTTGTACTGTTTAGTACAAGGGCATTTCCAGGTAGGAATCCCACACTCTACCTAGGGGGACTTCAAGTGCCCACTCAGGTGAGATATTTTGAGCTTCATTTCCACCATCTAGCATTGGGCCAAGCAACCAACTTCAGCCACAACACAATATCCTTGAGGAACTACGTCATTTTGCAGTGTGTTGCAGTGGAGGGTTGAGAAACCCTATTTATGAGCTAGTTTCCTAGTGAAAGGAGCACTCTTTCACCCAGAAAGCTAGGGAGGAGGAGATACATCCATATATTTTTTATTTCAGATATATTTGAACAGAGCTCTAGTGTATAGCGTGATTCAGCCACAGAGTTGTCGTCTCCACTTTTTGCATCTTGTGTATTTCAAGAAACCCTTGTCAGGTTATCTTGGGATTGTGCTTGAGAGACTAGTTCTCCCTTTTCAGTTCCTTTTGAGTATCATATAAGTAGATCCAATTGTTTCCATTTTACAGTATTAGTAACCCTCACTGTGACTACGCTATCATGTATTTTGTCATTTCTGTACAGCATGTTGGAAATACTGAGAGGGGGGTGAATCAATATTTCTGTTCAATTGTTAATTTTACCAGATAGATCACTTATATTTAGAACAAAAAATAAATAATGATGGAATATATATTATTATTAATTTATTCTTTATAATAAGTAAAGTACAATAATGATATAGGGCTCCAACCCTAGATAAAGACTCCAATCTTGCAGGCTCCAACCTGTATTGTGCCAAGCACCGACTTGGTATTTCCAAGGCTCCAACCTTGTCAATTTGAGGCACTAACCTCTAGGGCCCCAACCCTATCTTCCAAGGCTCCAACCTTGTCACTTTGAGGCACCAACCTCTAGGGCCCCAACCCTATCTTCTAAGGCTCCAACCTTGTCACTTTGAGGCACCAACCTCTAGGGCTCCAACCCTATCTCTGGTACAGGCTCCAACCTGGTCTCTTGAGGACTCATATCCTCTAGGGATCCAACCCTATCTTCCAAGGCACCAACCTTGTCTCTTATGAGGCTCCAACCTCTTGGGCTCCAACCCTCAGCTTCACTTCATCAAAATATGTTTGGTTATTCTTCACGGCTCCCAATGTCTTCTTCAACGAGCCCTGACAATCTTCAGCAATGCCTTCACTTAGTCTCCATGTCACATCATCAATGACAACCTTGATCTGTTAGAAGATGTCACCATTGCTCTTCATCGTACCCAATCAAATTCTTCAAGTCACATCATGATGACATCAATGATGTATCATGATCTTCAAAGTTCTCCATAAGACTTCTTAAGGTTGAATGTCTTCAACGAACTTCTTTACTATTCTTGGTTTGTCCTCGACTTGACTTGTGCTTGAGCTTGACTTTAATGTCCCAAGATGACCATTGTTCCTTGTCTGGGTTCTGCAATATTCATCTAGCAATAAGCATCATTATTCCCGCATCACTCTTCATCACCAAATCTGCACCATACTGTACCAATGGTTTTGCACCACACTACACTAGTACTTTACAGCTCACCAATTCTGCACCACCTTGTACTAACAGTACATCTACACCAACACTTTTGCACCACCATGTACTAACACTACAACTGCACAAACACTTTTGCACCACAGATCAATGCATCACCACCAAAAACTGAAAGACACAACAAGTGCTGGAAGGATCTGAGTCACTGCAATAAGAGTCCAAGACTGTTATGTATATTTCCACATGTTGAGATTATCACAACTCCAAGATTGTTGTGTGACAGAGGAGATCCGAACCACATAATTGAGCTAGTGATGATGATACAACCACTGAAAAGAAGGTTCCTACACTAATCCGAGTCTCTTTCCATGTTTAACCTAAGGTCTGCCCACTGTTAGCTCCCATAGATGAATGATCACACCTACAATTCAATGCTGCTAGATGATCGAGTTGTAGTGAGGTCAAAAACTGCTGTAGAGTGACATGAACTCCAAAAATATGTAATTGTGGTGTAGTCCGAGCTTGAGAAAAGGCTTCAAGAAGTCTGCAATTCGTAACACATATTTGAGGGCTAATTTCATAACACAGGTCACTAGTCCAAGTTTTATCACTGTCCAACACCGAGCTTTGAATTAACACAGGTGAAAGGTCTGTCACAAATTAGAGATGAGATCCATCCGGGCTCCAAAGGTGTTATGTCACAGATATACCACCACAGAACCAAGTCCGAACTATTTTAAGCTTATCTCTATCCCTCCAACAAATGATCTAAGCCTCCCACAAATTCTTCAAATGCCGCCCACAGGTCCGAGCTACACACCCTTCACTGCACTTGTTTTAATTCTTCAAAAACGTCTCCACAGGACTACAGTTATTACCACAACTCCAAAGTATCACAAGTATGAGCCTTTTATTGGCTATAATCCAAGTTTCAACAAACCCAAATCCAATTTTCTGACTGTTCCAATATACTACTATTCCATAGAAAATAATATTAGCCCAAAACGTTAATCTCAACGTCTTCTTTAAAATAGTTCGAGTTTTTATGCCTAAAAATAACTGTTCTTGATATCCTTGCTATTCTGAGTTGTTTCTATGTATTTTTCACCAAATTCTGTGCCGAAATGGACGAATTCTATTGGGTATTTATACTTGTTTCCACCTATGAAAAGATGTGTATGTTCATGAAGGAGAACTGACCTATGCACTGGAGACGACATGTATGTATTAAAATGTTTATTATGTAAATTCAATTTTAGGCCGACCTGTGTACAATTTCATGCCAATATTTCCTTGTTGTAATGGAAGACATTTTTAAATACTTTTCTTCTTTTTTTTCAAAAAAATAATCTTCTTTAAACCCCAGTGGAATACTACTCTTTGGAACTTGAAATATGCCTGTTCATGCTTATGGTATTTGTGGTCATGATAGTGATAACCAAATCCATGTAGTCTCAGATTATTAGAATGGTCCTTTTTATTTATCTCCCTCTAACAATGACCTCTATGGTAATGGTGATGATAATCAACAAGTCAACCATGGTCTTAGTGAAAGACTTGAGTATCCTTCAAAACTATATGATATGTCATTAACCATATGTAGCACTCATTAATTTGTTAGATCAAGGGCTAGATCATCACAAGGGGAGGTTCTTCATCAACAATTACTATGAGCATCCATAAGGACTCCTTCATCAAGAGTAAGGCCATCATCATTATTTCTAGGGCTTCTTCATCAAGAGCAAGGATACATGAGGTTATGTCATCAGAAGAATATTTTCCATCTCAATAATGCCATATTGACATCAATGACAAGCTTGACTAACAATCTCCCCCTTTGTCATTGATGGCAATATTATTTTCCTTCCAACACTTCCTCCCCCTTTGACATCAATGGCAAACAGGGTGCCCAAATACTTCCCTTATCAAGCTGCTCCTCTTCATCATATTTTCTTCATCAATAATAATTCTTCATAGGTATGTTGCTCCCCCTGTCAAGGTGCTCTTCCTTTTGGCAATGTGGGCCATGTAGATTGCATTTCTTCTGCCTACATAAACTCCTCTAGCTCAAGAAATAAATATTGTTTCCCAGTGATTAAGCATAAGACATCTTCACAATTTCATGATTTTCTTCAATGGAGTTACTCCCAAGATATGATCTTTCAAGATTGTCCATGTGTCTGCAAGGATTTCTTCACAGATAGCATCTGCAAGTATGGTTAAGAATCACAAGCTCTCCTTAGCAGTATTCATGGTCTCCTTTCTAGAAGAGTCTCATCATCAAACACTTGGAATATCAAGAATGTCTTCATCAAATCAACATGTGTTGTTGGCTGGAGTGTTCAATAGACTTCCGGATTCAACTTGTTTCCTTCTCCATACTTGTGTAGCTTTCTTCTCTGGCATGGTTCTAGCTTGTGCAGGGGCCCAAGTCGAGTTAAAATCACGTGCCATATGTCCAATGTTATGGAAATTGAAGCACTCTATCTTGTTCATGAATAAGAAATCATGACTTCTTCTTGCAAAATTGCTTCGAGGAGATTGACGGGGACCATTATATTTGTCTTTGTGATATGCTCTACAATATTTTTCCATGTGCCCAAAGTTTGTACAAGAATAGCAATATCCAAGAAATATACTTTGGTACCTGGGAGCTGAAGAGTTCCTTGAAGTACTCTTGAAGTCTTTTTGCCTTGGTATTATTTGATGATATTCATTGCCTTTTGTATTCTTGACACCATATACAAGTCTCCTTAGAGTAGAATTTCTTTCGTTTTTTTCTTGATTCTTCTCCTTGCCTTTGTTGGAACTGGGAGCATCAACATTTCTTTCCAGGTTCCTTACATCTTTGTTGTTTGAAGCATTATCATTCTTGCTTGAGGATTCACCTACATAGCCAAGACTTGATTTATCAAGGGGAGACATTTTCTGACTTAGGATTTCATCTAGGGTTTGAGAGATTTTCAAGTTTTTATTCAACAATTCAACTTCTTTTTCAAGAAAGACAATTTCTCCTTTCAAATTTTCACAATCTTCATCTTTCATAAGTAGTTGCTTCTTCATTTCTTCCATCATCCTTATTGCTTCATGTGCTTCGATTTTAAGGGATATGATGTTTGATTTCATTATGAAGAATTATTCATTCTCCTTTGCTAGACTTCTCTCCATTTCTTCTTTTATTATTGTAGCTTCAAATTTTTCGGCCTTAAGAAGATTAATGTCTGATTTTAGTTTCAAGATTTCTTCATCCTTTTCATCTAGTTGGCATATCATGGTGTTTCTCTCTCTTTTTGCTCCATTAAATTGTCCTTCTATGAATGCCAAAGTTTCCATCACCTTCTCAGCTCCTTGCACTTGTTTCCTTTCTTCTTCTAGTTGAGATCTAAGAGAGGAAACCTCTTCCTTGTATTGACCAATCTCTGCTTCAAGATTTTTCAAGCTCTTAAGTCTTTGTTCAAGGCAGCTTGACAAAGTTTCTTCCCTTTTCTTTGCCTTATCCAATTGATTTGTCATAGATATGACTTCTTCATGATGCTTTCTTTTATTTTGATGAAATTCCTCTTTAAGTTTGGCGAGCTCCTCATCCCTTTCTTGTACTTGAAGCTTGACAAAGTCAAATTCCTTCCTTGTCTTGTCTTGGTTACCATCTTGCACTTTCCTATTAAGTTACTCATTTTAATTTTTCAAAATTTTAATCTCTTCCATGGAAGCCATAAGTTTATTCAAGAGATCTTCTTCAAAGTCTTCTTTGTTCTCTTCATCTTCTAGGTCTTCTTTAGCCTTGTTGTCATCTCTCTTATCTTCAACTTCCTTGATGGATTATGGACTTCTTTCTTATTTTCCATCATCTTCTTGACTAGAGATTATTGTAAATGCTCCTTTTGAGTGAAGATCATGAAGTTTGTCCCATATGACTTTTGCTGACGAACATTTTTCAAAATTGGCCTTCACAGAATTTGGTAATCCATTCAATATTGCCTTCATTGCTCTTGTATTGTACTCCTTGGATTCTTCATCCATCGTGTCATTAGTAAGCACTGATTTCCAAACTTCAATTCCTTGAGTCTTCAAGAAATTCCTCATTCTTGCCTCCCATATATCAAAATTTCCATTGAAAAATGGAGCCTTCACAAATTGATTGACTTCAATTTCGATGGTTGAGGAAGACACATCTTTCGGAGGATTGGAGACTTTCGTCCTTGGCTTTTCCATTTGTTTCCTAATGATAAACCTTCAACCTGTTAGGCTTTGAGTGAAGGTACTAGCTCTGATACCAATTGTTGGAAATACTGAGAGGGGGGTGAATCAATATTTCTTTTCAATTGTTAATTTTACCAATTAGATCACTTATATTTAGAACACAAAATAAACAATGATGGAATATATACTATTATTAATTTCTTCTTTATAATAAGTAAAGTACAACAATGATATAGGGCTCCAACCCTAGATAAAGACTCCAATCTTCCAGGCTCCAACCTGTATTGTGCCAAGCACCGAATTGGTATTTCCAAGGCTCCAACCTTGTCAATTTGAGGCACCAACCTCTAGGGCCCCAACCCTATCTTCCAAGGCTCCAACCTTGTCACTTTGAGGCACCAACCTCTAGGGCTCCATCCCTATCTCTGGTACATGCTCCAACCCGGTATCTTGAGGAATCCTATCCTCTAGGGCTCCAACCCTATCTTCCAAGGCACCAACCTTGTCTCTTATGAGGCTCCAACCTCTTGGGCTCCAACCCTCAGCTTCACTTCATCAAAATATGTTTGTTTATTCTTCACGGCTCCCAATGTCTTCTTCAAAGAGCCTTGAAAATCTTTAGAAATGCCTTCACTTAGTCTCATGTCACGTCATCAATGACAACCTTGATCTCTTAGAAGGTGTCACCATTGCTCTTCATTGTACCCAATCAAATTCTTCAAGTCACATCATGATGAAATCAATGATGCATCATGATCTTCAAAGTTCCCCATAAGACTTCTCAAGGTTGAATGTCTTCAACAAACTTCTTCACTGTTCTTGATTTGTCCTTGAATTGACTTGTGCTTGAGCTTGACTTCACTGTCCCAAGATGATCATTGTTCCTTGTCCGAGTTCTACACTATTCATCTAGAAATAAGCATCATTATTCCTGCATCACTCTTCATCACCAAATTTGCACCATATTGCACCAATGGTTCTGCACCACACTGCACCAGTACTTTACAGCTCACTAATTCTGCACCACCCTGTACTAACACTATAGCTGCACCAACACTTTTGCACCACCATGTACTAACACTACAACTGCATAAACACTTCTGCACCACAGATCAATGCATCACCACCAAAAACTGAAAGACACAACAAGTGATGGAAGGATCCGAGTCACTGCAATAAGAGTCCAAGAATGTTATGTATATTTCCACATGTTGAGATTATCACAACTCCAAGATTGTTGTGTGACAGAGGAGATCCGAACCACTTAATTGAGCCAGTGATGATGATACAACCACTGAAAAGAAGGTTCCTACACTAATCCGAGTCTCTGTCGAAGTTTAACCTAAGGTCTGCTCACTGTTGAGCTCCCATAGATGAATGATCACACCTACAATTCAATGTTGCTACATGATCGAGCTGTAGTGAGGTCACAAACTACTGTAGAGTGAAATGAAATCCAAAAATCTGTAATTGTGGTGTAGTCCGAGCTTGAGAAAAGGCTTCAAGAAGTTTTCAATTCATAACAAAGATTTGAGGGCTACTTTCATAACACAGGTCACTAGTCTGAGTTTTATCACTGTCCAACATTGAGCTTTGAATTAACACAGGTGAAAGGTCTGTCACAAATTAGAGATGAGATCCATCTGGGCTCCAAAGGCGTTATGTCATAGATATACCACCACAGAACCAAGTCCGAACTATTTTAAGCTTATCTCTATCCCTCCAACAAATAATTTGAGCCTCCCACAGGTCCGAGCTACACACCCTTCAAGGCACTTGTTTTAATTCTTCAAAAACGTCTCCACAGGAACACAGTTATTACAGGCCTGAGAGTATAATACTGCCACAACTCCAAGGTATCACAAGTATGAGCCTTTTATTGGCTATAATTTGAGTTTCCACAAGCCCAAATCCAATTTGCTGACTGTTCCAATGCATTACTGTTCCATAGAAAATAATATTAGCCCAAAACGTTAATCTCAACGTCTTCTTTAAAACAGTTCGAGTTTTTATGCCTAAACAGAACTTTCCTCGATATCCTTGCTATTCTGAGTTGTTTCTATGTATTTTTCACCGAATTATGTGCTGAAATGGATGAATTCTATTGGGTATTTTACTTGTTTCCACCTACGAAAAGATGTGTCTGTTCGTGAAGGAGAGCCGACCTATGTACTGGAGCCGACATGTATGTATTAAAATGTTTATTATGTAAATTAAATTTTAGGCCAACCTGTTTGCAATTTCATGCCAATATTTTCCTTGTTGTAATGGAAGACATTTTTAAATACTTTTCTTCTTTTTTTTCAAAAAAATAATCTTCTTTAAACCCCAGTGGAATACTACTCTTTAGAACTTGAAATATGCTTGTTCGTGCTTATGGTATTTGTGGTCATGATAGTGATAACCAAATCATGTAGTCTCAGATGATTAGAATGGTCCTTTTTATTTATCTCCCTCTGACAGTGACCTCTGTGGTAATAGTGATGATAATCAACAAGTCAACCATGGTCTTAGTGAAAGAATTGAGTATCCTTCAACACTATATGATATGTCATTAACCATATGCAACATTCATTAATTTGTTAGAGCAAGTGCTAGATCATCACATGGAGAGGTTCTTCATCAAGAGTTACTATGAGCATTAATAAGGACTCCTTCATCAAGAGTAAGGCCATCATCATGATTTCTAGGGCTTCTTCATCAAGAGCAAGGATACATGAGGTTATGTCATCACAAGAATATTTTCCATCTCAGTAATGCCATATTTACATCAATGAAAAGCTTGACTAACATAGCAGCATCATTTGGGATTCTAGTGTATTTGGGATTTGGAGGTTTGCTTGCCTAGTTTGAGTGATTTGTTCCTCAACACATTGTATATTTTGCTGCTTTCATACATAATATAATGGATCTATGATTTTCTCATGTGTTTGCATTAATATTTGTTATACATTCTAGTTTTGTGTTCAATATTATTGTCTTTCCTAATTTGGAATATTACAGTGCTATCAAATCATAATCTTGGCTCAGCTTGTGGGGCAATACATATATAGAAATGGAGGAAAAGGAGATCCAAAAAATTCTTCTTCAGACCATGCAGGACATTGCTAAAGATATCAAGGAGATGAGATTAGAAAGATAAAAGGAATCCCCTAGAGGTTTTCATCATGGATAAAGTTTCGGCACTTAACATTTATGGTGTGAGCAACCAATAGTACAACCTTCCTCACAATGGTCCACTATGCCCACATTCCTATCTTTGGGGAGTGAGGTGGGAGGTCCATTAAGAAAATAAACCTTTGGTGATTATTTCTTAGAATATGAATCTCAATCTCGGAGGTTCAAGGAGAAATTGACCTTCCAAGAATTCTGTCGGATCAAGGATGGAAGAAGATCCCACAATCACCATAAAAGTGGAGGGTACATGCAGAACCAAGATCTATAGTGTACTATGGGTAGGTTATTTTTTCCCTCTTATGATGGATCACCCAAGTGCACAAATAAGGCTTGGGTAGAGAAGTTGGATACCTATTTCCAACTAAACAAAGTTTCAGAAATGGAGGCCATTAAGATAGCAGTGCTGCACCTAGAAGGTGAAGCATGTGAATGGTGGTTTCATGGTTTATATACACTTGGGCATGCTAGTGTCACTTCTTATGAAGACTTCACCTAGAGGTTGGTGGAGATATTTGATCCCAGGAATCTAGAAGCAAATTTTGTTGAGCTAACCAAGCTCAAGAAAATAGGAGATCCAGAGACTTATATCTCTGAATTTATAAAGCTTTCAATCATTCCTCCTGACCTTACTGTGGCCAGGAGAGTGTGCATGTTCATAGATGGGTTGGTTGAACCATTACATGGTTTGGTTAAATCCACTGGACCAACTACGCTCCAAGAAGCTATGGAGAGGGCTAGAGACCTACATCATGCTTTACCCAAGGCAAAAGCCCCTTTTCAATAGAAGTTATCCTCTCAAACAAAGGAGAATCATGAGAAGAAATCTCTTGATGATCATGTCTGGGTAGATATGAGGAGAAGAAAACTTTGTTTTACTTGTCGAGAGCCATGGGTACCAGGCCACCAATGTGTTGAAGGGAAGGCACATTGTATTGAGATATTCTCTGATGAAGAGAAGGAGACCAACACTGTAGCATCAGGAGAGGGTGCACCAGCAGCAGGAGGTGTGGTGGGAGCATTTTCTCTAATGGGAGGGACTCTTGTAGCTTTGCGGGGAGTTCCCAAGTATCTAACATTGATATTCAGAGGCACTATTCAGGTAAAGAGAGTATCGGAATTGATAGATAGTGGGGCCACCCATAAATTTATTGATACTCAATTGGTGCGGAGGAGCGTCATTCACATAAAATACTTTGAGGGCTTCTCAGTTTTGGTTCTAGGAGCTAGAACCATGCAGTGTGCCAAATATGTTCTGGCATTAACCATCACTATGGGGATGTACACATTGACATACCACTTCTTTATGGTTGATATTCTAGACACCAATGTGATATTGGGTGTCCAGTGGTTAATCACCTTAGGGAAGGTTACCACAGATTGGGAACCTTGGAGATGGAATGGAAAAAGAAGGGGAGTGGTGAACATCAGAAAATCAAAGGTATACACACCTATCCACCCCAGATTATCTCAGCACACAATATGGAGGCTGATTTGTGCAGAGGGGACATAGAGTGGGAAGTAGAACTGCGTATGTCAGAATCAGGGGGCAAGGATGCACCAGTACACCCGGATGTACAGTCTATTTTGGACCGTTACTCTACAGTATTTGGAGATATTCCACCAAGGAGACCCCCTGACCGAGGGTTTGAGAACACTATTAAGTTGGAGTATGGGATCCAAGTAGTGATCACCACACCCTATAGGCACCCCAAATCCTACAGGGATGAGATTGAAAAGGCCATTCAAGAGCTTTTGGTTTTAGGACACATTCGACCAAGCACCAGTCCTTTTTCTTCTTTAGTGGATTTGGTGAAGAAAAAGGATGGCACATTGAGGATGTGCATTGAATATAGGGCCTTGAAGAAAAAGAAAATGAATAACAGGTACCCAATCCCTAGGATCGATGAACTGATGGATGAGATAAGAGGATCCAAGCAGTTTTCTAAGATTGATTTGAGATCGGGATATCATCAAATCAGGGATCAAGACATTCCCAAGACAGAATTCTGATGCCACTATGGTCGTTTTGAGTTCTTGGTGATGCCTTTTGGGCTAACCAATGCTTCGGAAACATTCCAGTCTTGCAAGAACCACATTTTTTGTGGTCACTTGAGGAAGTTTGTATTTGTCTTCTTTGATGACATTCTTATTTACAACCACACATGGGAGGAACATCTACAACATATTGAGACAATATTACACATCCTTAAAGAGCAGAAATTCTATGCTAAGCTCTCCAAGTGTGAGTTTGGACTCACATAGATGCTCTATTTGGGCCACATCATTAGATTAGATGGAGTCAGATTTCATGAAGAGAAGATCTATGCTATTAAATATTGGCCTGAGCCAAAGAATGTCATAGAACTTCGGGGGTTTGTAGGCATCTGCACCTACTACCGATTTTTTTTTAAAGGGTTATCTCAACTAGCAGCACCACTCATAGATCTGACTAAGAAGGGAGATTTCAGTTGGACAACGACAACGCATAGAGCTTTTGATAGGCTCAAGGAGGTGATGAGTAGCTGCCCGGTATTAGTTCTACCAGATTTTACCCAACCCTTTGTGTTGGAATGTGATGCTTCAAGAGAGGGCATTGGAGTAGTGTTGATGCAAGGGGGACACCCATAGCTTTTGAGAGTTGGAAGTTGTTGCCACATGAGAGATTATATCTGATATATGATAAGGAGATGTTGGCTATCATGCATGCCTTAGCCAAGTTCTTGCAATATTTGGTGGGTAACAGATTTCGAGTGAAGTCTGATCACAATAGTCTTTGGTTCTTTCTTGAGCAGAAGCAGCTACAGGAGAGGCAGAAGAAATGGGTGAGAAAGATCCAAGCCTATGACTTTGACATTGAATATGTCAAGGGGAAGAGAAATGTAGTGGCAAATGCTCTATCTCAGAGGCCAACAACGCTGTCCTTAATGAGCATGGATACAGATTGGAAGGCTTAGTTGCTAGTGGAGTATTCCAAAGACTGCTTTGGATGTGAGATCCTAGATGGACAGGTGACTGATGTGAGGTATAGAGTGATGAATGAGGTCATCTATTACCGAGATCGGGTCTTTTTGACTAGAGATTCTAGACTCAAGAAGAATATTTTACAGGCATCACATGATTCACCGCTTTCTAGGCATCAAGGATTCACCAAGACATACCGGGCTATTCGAGAGAGATTCTCATGGAAGGGATTCAAGGAGGATGTGCTCCAACACATCAAGGAGTGTGTAGTTTTCCAGCAGAACAAAGGGGAGAACAACCATCCCGCAGGATTTTTGCAGCCACTCCCTCTTCTGGATGGGAAGTGGGAGAGTATTTCCATGGAATTCATCACCATTCTACCTACGGTTTAGGGTAAGGATTGTATCTTTATATTTTTTGATTGACTAACAAAGTATTCAAATTTCTTTTCTATTTCTGCACGATATACTGCTTCAAAGGTAGCCGAGCTCTTCTTTAGATATGTATTTAGACTCCATGGTCTTCCAAAGACCATAGTCAGTGATCGGGATAGCTGCTTCATGGGTGGCTTTTGGCAGGAGCTTTTTCGGTTAGTGGGCACTGAGTTGACACCGAGTACCAAATATCACCCACAAACCGATGGAAAGACAGAGATAGTAAACAAGTGGCTGGAAGGCTACTTGCTAAACTATGTTTTGGGGAAGCAAAGAGCATGGTTGCGCTGGCTCCATTTGGGGAAGTATTTCTACAACACAACCTTTCATATGTCCATTGACATGACCCCATTTCAAGCTCTTTATGGGTATTATGCTCTATCATTTTATGATGTGATGTTTGGGGCAAGAAAGGTTCCTAGAGTAAAGGAGTGGATTCAGGAGAGTCAAGATATACTCCGGGCCCTCAAGGAAAACATTGCTACAGCACAAAACCAACAGAAGTTGTATGCAGACCGTGGTCGGGTAGAGAGGTAGTTTGAGGTGGATGATTTGGTCTATCTTCGTCTTCAACCATATAGACATTCTACGTTAAAGGAGAAGGGGGCTGAAAAGCTTAAGCCTTGGTTCTATGGGCCATACAGGGTGATCTGTCATGTTGGGGAAGTAGCATATGAGTTGGAGCTTCCCATTGGAAGTAAGATCCATAACATTTTTCATGTCTCATGCCTCAATAAGGCCATTGGAAAACATGTGGTTGCCACCCTGGATCTCCCACCTATTGATGATGAGGGCCATCTGGTTTTACAACCAGAAGCTATCTTGGATACTCGGGAGAGGCAGCTAAGAAACAGGGTGATTAGAGAGTATCTGATTCGATGGAGGAATCTACCTGATGAGGATGCCAATTGGGAAGGAGAGAAGATTTTGTAGCATCCTTATTTACTATTTCTTGAGGACAAGAAACATTTGGGAGGGGAGGACTATAATATTCCCAATTATCTTTTAGCTAGTTGGAGTATTATATGTTGCTTCTATTAATAGTATAGATGAATAAGTAGGGTAAAGAGACCCTTAAATCTCTTTAGTAGGAATAAACCACCTCTAGTATGGATGTGGATCAGTTTAGCTAGCCAAAATAAAGCCACCTTTGGTGTGGAAGGGGGAAATGCATGTAGACTGGGTCAATATTGACCAAATCAACAACGTTGCCATAGGAGAGAGTGGAGCTAGTGGGGAAAACAAAATTTTGGAGAAGGAGTATTTGCATGGGAGTAGCATCATAAATGAGTGGGGCAAAGGGTGAGGAAGCTCACCAAGGATATAAGGAAAAGGATGGCAGCAATGAGAGGCATTTAGAATATTGTTTATGTTTGAGTCTTATGACTTCTCACATGCTTCAGATGTTTAGCGGTGTTTGCTGTACTGTTTAGTACAAGTGCATTTCCAGGCTGGAATCCCACACTCTACCTCGGGGGACTTCGAGTGCCCACTCAGGAGAGCTATTATGAGCTTCATTTCCACCATCCAGCATTGGGCCAAGCAACCACCTTCAGCCACAACATATTCTCATTGAGGAACTACGTTATTTTGCAATGTGTTGCAGTGGAGGGTTGAGAAACCTTGTTTATGAGCTAGTTTCCTAGTGAAAGGAGAAACCTTTCACCCGAAAAGATAGGGAGGAGGAGATACAACCATATATTTGTTATTTCAGATATATTTTAGTAGAGCTCCAGTGATACAGCGTGATTCAGCCACAGAGTTGCAATTTGCACTTTTTTCATCTTGTGTATTTCAAGAAACCCTTGCCGGGTTATCTTGGGATTGTGCTTGAGAGACTAGTTCTCCATTTTCAGTTCCTTTTGAGTATCACATTAGTAGATCCACTTGTTTCCATTTTCCAGTAGCAGTAACCCTCACTAGGAAAACACTATCATGTATTCCAACATTTCTGTATAGCAGCATCATTTGGGATTCTAGTGTATTTGGGCTTTGGAGGCTTGTTTGCCTAGTTTGAGTGATTTGTTCCTCAACACATTGTATATTTTTCTGTTGTGATACATAATACAATGGATCTATGATTTTCTCATGTGTTTGCATAAATATTTTTTGTACATTCCAGTTTTTGGTTCAATATTATTGTCTTTCCTAATTTGGAATATTACAGCAAGCCCTCTGCGCGCATGCCAAAGAATGTCGATATAGTCCAAGAATACCTACAAATGCCATTAATCCCTGAGGACATTCCCCTTTCAGGTGAGATGTTCGACAAAATCCAGTATATTAATTTTGATGACCATGACTTGGAAAATGTAGAAACGTTACCTGAGCTCGCACTGGAGAATTATTTAGAACGGGTGCTCTACGAAGAGGTGCCAAAGGTTGAGCCAATGCCTATGGTACGCATGCTGAACAATGCCAGAATCCCAAATCTGCTAAAAATTCCACATTTTGGAAGGTACCCCATCACCAACATCTATGTGCACCAACTGCTAGCCTTAGTCCATGAGAGTTGCCTTTGTATTCATGGCATAATTCCAATAGATGTTGCATTGATCCATCGGATCACCGAGCTTCCCAAGAAGGGGCCTCACCCAATGAAGGGATTCAGAAAAATTAATGATCGTAAGGTGACGATATATGTCAAAACGAAATACAAGGTGGGAGGGAAAAAATGGGATTCTTGGTTTAGACCATCGCTAACAAAGGAGTGTGCTTGGGCAGTCTAGTCCTTGGGTGCAAATTAATGAGAAATTGTCGACCAAAGATGGTCCCAACACACATCATTGCTTGGGAAAGGCAATGCAAGAAGGGGGTCCATTATAACTGGTCCCAGTTTCTTTGTGAATAATTTCTGGATAATGTGCACGAGTCGTAGGAGTTGGGTAAGCAATTATGCTACTTGTGGCTTCTGTTACTAATTTTTTTGGCAA
Source organism: Pinus albicaulis (assembly GCA_034641835.2). Classification (NCBI taxonomy): domain Eukaryota; kingdom Viridiplantae; phylum Streptophyta; class Pinopsida; order Pinales; family Pinaceae; genus Pinus; species Pinus albicaulis. Next base: position 943,147,741 of record CM076574.1, read on the forward strand.
CATGGGAGACTCCGGCAGATGTAGTCCTCCGTGAGATAGATCAGTGTGTATGTGAAGGAGAACACTATGCTAATATGTGGGATTCCCCTGATCCCCTACCTATCAAGGAAAATAAGATCTTCCAGGTACTTTTTGAAGGCGTGATGGCTACCACTATCCATTCTTGTCCCAGACTCTTGCCAACTATGTATTAAAAATCCAATAGCGTTGTTGAGTTCCACGTAACTATGCACAATGTGCAGATCAAGGTGCACAAGGACTATACATTGTATACCTTGCTGTTTATGGTAACAGAAGAAGAAGTTGAATAGGTCATGGTGACTTGGTTGAATGCATGGAAAGTCAGGCTTGGCTCCACCCAGCCCATTACGCCATCCACATCAGGCAAAGAGATAGATCTTAAGGACACAACTGAGCTCCACACTGATACAGGCACTGAAAAGACCGGCGAAAAATACATTGAGGCTGTAGAAAAGAAGGAGCCTAAAACATTGAAAGATAAAAAATGGGATTCGGGAGGTGAGCAGGATGTGGACCTCGAAGGTTTAGATGGGCTAAATGGGGATGGTCCTAAATATCTACGCGACACCAAGAGAGGCGCAAAAAATTCGAAAAGTCCACAAAAAAATCGAAAGGGGTCCAAGGCCGGAGGAGATGAAGAGGTCACTCTTACATAAGAGGACCTCGACAAAATAAAAAACACAGTCACTTCTTTGTTTGAGGACAGGTGGACTGCTATGGAAGAGCAATACAAGGCTGTGGTGGAGGCCTTGCAATTGGGATTACAGGTGTTACAGCTAAAGACAAACATTTTACAAGTGAGTGTGGATCAAGCGAGGCTAGTACAAGTGAGCCTACCAACCACCACGATCATCACAATGTCCAAGAGCAGAATCTACCCCTTCTCAGGTGGAGCCGTGACCCCGGAACAACCTGAGATGTACGCACAAGTGAAAACCTACCCTGAGGTCGGCATTGACCTCACGAAGCTATTTAGTGGAAAGATGCATGCACTCCACATCTTTATTTCCATTGAGCTGTAGAGCAGGGAGGTGTGTGCACAATACTAGCTAAGTGAAGCTAAGTAGATTGCAAGCACGAAAATACTAGAATCAATCCAGGCATAGACAATGCAACAGGTGGTCGTGGCTCAGCACGTGGAATTTGAAAACCTCATTGATAGATTGTGTGGAGAGATTCCAGAAGTAGTTATCCCAGCATATGCCATTCTGCAAGCGGAGATTGAAAGCCTGTTTTGCACGCTCAAGGCTTCCAGATCAGAGATCCAGACGGTGAAGGCAGAATTTAAGCAACAAATTTTTACATTGCAGGCTAAGCTGCAGCTTGAGACCACTCCAAAAGTGTGTGCACAATGGGCCGCCCTAGTTAAAACCTCATTTTCAAGCATCTCTACCAATGTTGACGAGGGCTTAGAACTTCTAGAGACTACCATGGGATTGTGGACCTCTATGAAAATAGATCCACTTGTCAAAACGATTACCCAGGACTTGTGTGTGGTTCTAATTGATGATGTCAATTAGAGTTTAATTTAATGTCAACCCGGGAAGGTAAACTTAGAAGTGCTTATCTAAATTATATATATCTAGAAAGATTCCTAATTTTTCCAAGATCTTAAAGTCCCCTTACAAGAACATATTCATTAAGATCTCTTTCAATAACTAATCAAACCTAGATCTAACAATTGTTTGAGATCTATAGTTCTCTTACAAGAACATATTCTACAAGATCTCTTCCAACATTAGAACATCTAATAAGAACTTAAAAGCTGAAATGAAATAAACCTAGATCTAACAATTGTATGAAATCTTACGGTTCTCTTACAAGAACACTTTCAAATAAGAATCTTCCAATATTAGAACATTTAACAAAAACTTGAAAACTGAAATCAAACAAAAACATAAAATAAATTATACCTAAAATAAACAAATAAGCATGCAAGTGAGGCCATGGGGGCCCTCCATAGCTCCACAAGCACACCACTTCAATGGAGACTCAGATGTAGAGGCAAAATTGAAGTATGATCCTTTATTTCAAAATCTCCATTACAAACCAACTCTAAGATTACAACTCTAAGCTTCTAAGATTACATACTCCAAAATTATAAGATTACAAAACTTCAAGATTACAAATGGAGGAGATTGTACTTCTATTTATACAGTGGGATGAGTAACAAACTCATAATGATCATCCACTAATCTCTCTTTAGTTCCATACATCTCTCAACCATCTAGACACATAACCCCCTTTTTGTCCTTGATCTTCTCCATGAGGTTTATCTCTTCAAATTTGAATTTGATCATTCAAGGCCACATAAAGGTGTCTTGGAAGCTTCCTTGGCACCTACACATGTGTTACACAACAATTTGTCACCGTCCCTACCATTCCCCATCCCGCACATTGGAGGGCTCATTCTGTGACCTGTGAGCAGAGACAAGACCTGAAAATACTTTCATTGCCATGAAGACATCTCCCTGCAAAAAACCCTAAAAATAGCTCTTTTTCCATTGGCACGGTTCCACAGTTCAGCCCTCGCGCCAAGGGGGCAAATCCTCCAAAGAGGGCGCGCCAATTGGCGCTCTGTCATAGAGCCGCACCCGCGCCAACCATATTAATAGGTGTTTTTTAAAAATAAAAGGCAGAAGTTTCGTCCTAACAAATTCTTGGACTGATATCTATCTTGAGTTGGGAGGTTTGGCTACGGATCTCCATAGAGAGGAAGTGGTTTTCCACCTCTCATGGAAGCTTCCTTGATGATAGAGCCAATCCCATAATTATAGGGATCCCAACTCCCCTTCCTCCATCTATAAAAGCTTGCTCATCTCCCTTGCAAGCTAATCTCCAAGTTCCCAAGAGCTTCCACATCCTTATGCTGCAAGAGCCTTCTTGATTCCCTTAAGGCCAAATCCAAGCAAGGAGACTATTTCCAAGTATCCGGAGAGAGAGGCTTGTCCCATCCTTGACAGGCTTTATCGAGACATGTTTTGCTGATGACCTGCCAAAGGAGAATACTGCGTTGAAGCTATGGTTGTATTCTTCTTTTGACTCATTAATGATAAGCGACTATTGGTTATGGTTCCACTCTTGTTCTTGATCATGTTCATGAGTTATGTCCTCTTCAACTGACATATAGTTGTATATACTAGATTTTATGCTTGCGTTTGTGTTGTTTCTTGTATGTGCAGGTGTCCGATCACGGAGATCGTGAGGATTGTGATCTGCCAGGGCAAAGGAACGGGAGCACCACCTCTTCTTCAAACGACAGCGTTGGATTCCAGGTAAGCCTTCATCGCAAGTCGGTTTATTTGCAATTAGGAACCTGCACTGTAGCGTGTTTGATTGTTGCTAGACCCGATCTGGGCTAGTAGGGATCGCCTCTGTCCGCAGAGGGGATTTACCTCCTCAACAATTTGGCGACTCCGTTGGGGACTCAACTTGTTGTTCGATTTGTAAGCTATAGATGGAGCATGAAGCACAGCCAGATAGCCTTCGAAATGCTTTTTCTCTGCATTAGTGGAGTAGATCAACGCTGCTTCAGTCAATCTCCAGTTTGGTTTACGGACTGAACAACTTGGAGTATTGTCTTCTCTTTTCGGTCAACTTCTTGGCCTTGCTTGCTTGGTCAGCTCTTTGGACTAGTTTTTTTGTTTGTTTGGCTTTGTTTTAGCCTTGTCATCACTTGTCTGTGTCTGAGATTGCTTGTTTTTCATTTTCCCATAGTAAAATCGGCTGGCGCGCTTTTTAGTGCAACAGCGATGCCCATTGGCACAGGTTGCGTGTGTATCACCCACGCCATTTCCTTTCTGGCGCTAATTTCAAGCTCACAGTCGCACTAATCCTGTGAGCTATTAGGGTTTGCTGTGTTTCATGCTTTCTTGGACTGACTTGTGATTTTGATCTTGTTTTTTCGGCTGTTTGAGTGCACTGGAGCCTAGTTTGACTGGTTGTAACCTCCATCCTTTGGTTGTTTGCCTATTTCTTTCGATTTTTCATTTGAGCCCTAGGGCATCTAGGTGCTTTTGTGAGTCGAGCCTCCCTTGGGAGTTTTTGGTTTTCGTTTGTTCAGTCGACTTTGGGATTGCTTCCTTGCATTCGCTTGACAGTTGTCTATCATCTTATTGCGCTTTTTGAGTGACTGATTTTGTTTTCATTCAAATTTCGCTTTGCTTCATTTTGGGCCTAGATTACACGACTCATTGGTGTCTTTGGGACTTTTCTTGGTCTTGAGAGACTTTTGGTCGATTTGAGATCTGATTGTTTGTGCCATTGAGTGAAATCTGCTTGTTTTTTCTCTCTTATTATCATTTCTCAAATTTCTTTTCATTTGTTTTCAGTTTGTTTAGTGCATCTAGCTATCAAACATTGAAAATAAAAAAATCTCTTTTGCTTTTGGTTGATTAGTGCAAATTGAAATCTGTTCGATGATTTAGTAATTAGTGACTTTGGAAGAAATTTTTTTAATTTCATTAGCTGCATTAGAGATATCACTGATTGTCTTCCGATCATTTTGTTTGTGTAAAAATCTCTTAACTCTTCTGTAGCTAGCTTTCATCGAACGAAATGATATACTATGGCATGTAGTTTTGCATTTAGGAGATTTTTGAGACAGCACATTCGTTAGGGCCTGAAAACTGAAACGTAATTGAGGATAAACTTTAAAATTTACTCAATTTACACTAAGGCAGCATTGAAATCTAACGAAACACATTTAGAGGTCTAGGCTAGAGATGTGTTCCGGCGTCTTAAAACCTACTAGCTGTCATTCGCCTCTTGGCTTTAGACAGCACTAGTACGGACTTGTGCTCCCCGTACCGTCGTGTATATAAAGGGAGACCCCACTAGGTTTCAATCTTTTATCCATGGGAAGCCGAGTCTGCCGCCCTATACCCGTGATACACCGGACACAACATTCGAGGAGATTTCCTGCACGTACGGAAAGTCCTTGGTTGATTTCTCTTTCATTATTGAAACCAAGGTGTATATTGCAGTTCACGGTTATTTGGTACACCCTTTTGCCTAGTATTCCTGAGTAGTCATTTGATCTTTTCTGACTCCCTAAATTTGAAAGGATCACCAAGCGCTTGTCCTTTCATGCTTGTGTCAAATCTGAAAGAGATAGTCACCTTTTTGACCATTTCTCGACTCTTAAAACATGAAATGGTGAAGCTTCTTATTTTTCAATGTGGTAAAAATTAATCACCCACGATCACACGCCCTGTTAGAATTTGCTTATTGACCGTTTGATCGTGTGTCTTGACTCTTTTTTAGCCCGTGTGTGTGTTTGATCTTTTTCTCTTGTCATTTCTGTCACAGTGGTGGAACCCTCTGTTTCGTCTACTGGTAGTCCTTATACGGACGATTCATCAGAGGTTTCCCAATCCTCTGCTGAACCAAAATAGCCCGTTGTTTCCGAGTTTCCTGACAGGGGACCGGTTCTTTCTGAGCAACCCTTTGGGGGACCAGTTGAGTTCGATTGGCCCTTTTCTAACCCTTGGTCTAAATTGAGATTAGGATCTGATTTCCTTTCTCTTAAATTGGGTTCGCCTTTTATAGCTGCTGTCTTTCCTCCTATTCCTCGCCGTCTATTGCAAGATCTAGCGGCAGGCTCAAACATGAGTGATTCTGGTGAGGAAATCCCAACGTCTGGTGAAGACTATCAGCTCTTCCCACGAAGATTATTTCCAGGAGACAACTCTGAACCAGTTGCTATGTCATCTAGTCACTCTTTACCACCAGGGTATAAGTCCTTGGGTCAGATCATTTCTGCTGCAGCCTCTATGGGAGTGTCAGCTCCTTCTCCGAGGCCGGCTGCTCCTTCACCGAGGGTGTCTCCTCAGACACCTGTCACTTCTGTACCCGTCTGATCCACTGTCTGTGTGGATGCATCTGCACCCGCTGTCACAGCACCCTCTGCGAGGGCTATGCCGCTTCCTGAAGATGTCTATTTAGCGACTGCCATGCCGGAGAACATTTCTCCGGAGGAGTATCGGTTGTCCGTACAACAGCCGAACCCCGAGGTTGGACCATCCTCCCAAGATCCCAACCGCTCTTATTTTTCGCACTATGCACAGGATGGTACACTCGTGTATGATTTTCCAGGTCAGTATGATGAGCACGGGGACATTTTGCGTCTACCCGCTCCTGAGGCTCACCTCCATGCTCAAGGTTTACCTTATAACCAGGCTTATAACCCACAAGGGCAACCTTTCCAAGGCCAACCTTCGGGCCAACCTGGCTATCCTTATGACCCACAGGGGAAGCCTGTGCAAGGCTACCCTACGGGCCAGCGAGGGCCATCGTACGGTCCGTAAGGACAGTATTACAACCCTTCCGGTCAACCTATGCAGCCTCAGCTGGGGTACCAACCGGGACCGGTCTATGGTCCCGTGGGGTAAATCCAACCTTCTCAACCTATGCAACTGCAATATCCTGTTGTTTCCAACGTTGCATATCAGCCAGGATCATCCTTTGGTCTTGCTCCAGGTCAAACCGGTTACCAGCAACCACCTGGCCCTATTCCTCCACTAGGCAAACCGGCCCATCTGGTACAACCTGGTGTTTCGCCTCCAGGCCAACCGGCCCATTCGACACAACCTGGGGCTCCTTTATAGCCAGGTCAACCTGCGCAACCGGTGCAGCCTGTCTATCCGAGTCAACCTGTTCATTCAGGGCAACCTGCTCAGCCGGGTCAACCTGTTCACTCAAGGCAGCCTGCTCATTCCATTAACCCTGCCCAACAGCCAATTCATTTGATGCCACAGCCAAATCAACAGCTGCGCCCTAGTTATCAGGCTTCGCAGGGTTCCACCTATAAGCAGCCGACTCATCCTCAGGGCGGTTATTATCCTCATGGACAATCTCAACCGAATTATAACCAGCCCCGAGGCTCTTAATATTATCCTCATCCACCCAGTTCTACCTATACTCAGCAACCAAATCCAAATGCTACTTACACTGGGCTGACATATAATCAGGGTCCGTACTCTGGTTATCAAGCCCCACACACTGGTTACCAGCAGCCAAATCAGTCTGGTTATACGACCTACACCCCCTACAGTCAGAATCCTATAGGACAGAACCCATGGGGGCAAGGATATTCTCAACCAGCGTGGAGTATAGGTACCAGTCCTCATCCCGGGCTTGGCATGCCGGTCAATCCGCCATTGTCGTTCTTGGCCACCTTGGAGTTGTCAGATGTTTCAAAACTGACCAATGATCCGATTTTGCATAATCCTTATTGGCCTCCGGTTCCTACCAAGATACCAAGTGATTGCCCCAAGTTTGAGGGTAAAGCTGGGGAGGACCCCCAAGCGCATGTGATGACGTATCATCTTTGGTGTTCGTCTAACTCTTGGGTCGATGATTCAATTCGTCTGCGCCTCTTCCTGCGCACTTTGAATGGAGCTGCTGCTAAGTGGTACATCTAGTTATCCCATGGCATCTTCCAAGATTTCAATTCCTTAGCCATGGATTTTCTAACGCACTTTCAGTTACCGGTTCGCTATGAAGCCGGGACGCACCTCCTGACTTCTTTGAAGTAGGATAAAGCTGTTAGCCCCCCTATGAAATTTTTGACAAGCAAATAGGGGGCTAAATTGTTTTTGAGCCTTCAAGGAATGCATTTCCTCTGAAAACACAGTCTCCTTGAAGCCTCCATGTGTCTTTTACCCTTTGATAAATTCCCCTCTGCTGATTCCTATTATAAAGCCTCTCTGTTTGTGAAGAAATGCCCAAAGGCCCCCTTTTCCCTCTTATTTCGACCCTCCACTTAGCTTCTATGTTGCTCCCCTTTATTCCCCTTTATTTTTCCCTTCTTACCCTTTTGTTTCCCCAGAATCCCCTTTTCTCCCTTATCATTACCCTTTATAGGCTTTAAAATCCATTAAAGTGCTATAAACCCACTTCCCCATATATAAAAGGGCTTAGCCCCTTTTTCCCCAGCCCCGTTAGCTTTTTCCCCCATGTAACCGAGCGTTGTGATTGAGCGCTGCTCTTTAAGGCGCCCATCGCAAATCGCAGATCGCATTTTTTGCGGGTTGTGTTCATTAGATCCATCGCAAATATTTGCGATACAATCTGATCGCATCGCAAATATTTGCGATGCGATCGACCGATCACGCCGTCGCAATTCCGCCCGTCGCACTTATCGCATATCGCAGTTTCATTATATGTATTTGATTGATCCATCGCAAATATTTGCGATGTGATCTAATTGCGTCGCAAATATTTGCGATGTGATTGCCTGTCGCACTCGCCGCCATCGCACTTTCCGCCGATCGCATTTTCCCCATCGCATTTCTGCTCCATCGCAGAGCGCAAAGCGCAGTTTTCTGCTTGGTGTTGATTTATGCCGTTGCACTTTCTCCATTTGTGATTTGCGATCTGTGCCCTTGGGTCCCACCGTACTATACCTTCTACCTTTTCATATAATAAAGGGTCTTCCCTTTGTAAACGGGAAAAACATTATTTTAGTTTTACAAAGGATTTCCCCCATCGCATCGCAGACTTTGTGTTATCACTCTGCTCCACTCCCGTCTCCCTTTTTTGCGATTTGCGATTTGCGATTGCGTTTTAGCCCGGGTCCCACATCCGTGGCTCTGCTCCATTGTTTTTCTCCATTTCCCTTTGCAATTCACTTAAGTGAAAACCTTTGGGCCTTTACACTATAATCATTTCTTCCGCCACTTCTCATTGTTTCCGCTGTTCCCACTGTTCTGCCACCACTCCTCCGGGCCTCCAAAGCACTTCTCCACCACTACTGCCCAGGTTTATAATAGGTGTATTTTATTACGCAGACAGCACAGAGAGGCCGTTTCAGAATTTGTCAGCGGACCAGCAGAAGGAATTCAAAGGGGGGTTGGTACCTGTTATTAATGAAGTTAATGTTTAAACCCCGCATTCGAAGGGAAAGGGCACGGTTTGAAGAATTAAGCACGCAAAGGTCATATCCGCATTTTAATATCAGTAGAACGCATTTCCTCCAGGAAAGACGTTTACCTACAGCATTCCTCATATCTCCTCGAGCCCTGAAACGATTAATTACACTGACTGAAGCCCATTCAAGACAGTCACGCAGCAGTTATTGAGGTATGGAGCGGCCTTGCAGACTTTCATCCAGTTCATTTATTCCAAAATGGCAACGCAGAGTTCCAGACTGCCGTAAGGACTTAAAGAACATATCAGAGGTCAATCTCGACCTGAAAAACGTCTCCAACCAATCTACAGAGTACAGCACAACACCATTAAGTAGAATGGACTCGGTTTCCTCCACCATTCCATCTTAATGAGACTCATTTAATTGTTCACCTACTTCTGTTTCTTCCTCTTCTTCTATAAGAATCCCCGAGAACATAATGTAAAGGTTGTTGTTGGCTGCTACCGTTGCTGTTAGAGGGATTCATTCTAACTATTAGAACAGTATTGGGAGGGATTAGCAGAGTAGTTGTATGTAATAGGCTGGGAGGAGAAGTCCGGACTGTATTAGCCATTGAGCTTATTGTACATGACTTGTTTTGCATCGATTAATCAAAGCACATTTCATAGGATCCTGGTCTATTACTATTGGTGATGTTTTCCTCACTCTGTTAATTACATTTTTCATGCTGTTTCATGTTCTTCTGGTAGGCAACAGAAGTATAACATAGGATTCACCCTTGATAGGTGCCCTATGTTTCCTTCTCTCCCTACCTTTAATGTTTTCTGCCTTATGTGCTATCTAAGAGTTGATTTAACCAGTGTAGTGGATGTTATTGCCAACTCTCTGATGTATGAATTGGTTGAATCAGTTCTTAGATGTTCTTGTTGGGTTTAAGCTGGAAGGTTTGGGAACACTGGGGATGAGTGTTAGCCCTATCCACTAGGATCCTTGCGCGACCAGCTGGCCTTTCTAAGATCCCTTCTGTTTAACTTATCTCTGTTTTCCTTTAGAGTTGCTAAAGAAGACCTGGAGTTAAATGACCTCTGGTCTGATCTATAAGCTACCCCTTTGTCCCTTTTTGAGAGTTGCCTTTGACTATGTCCAAGCAGGTCTGGAGTTAAATGACCTCTGACCCGATCTATAGACAGAAATTTGGTTGTCTCTCCTTCTTCCACCTTCTTTCCTTAATGTTCCATCCCATCATCTATCTAAAAGATCCTTTAGTATAGATGACTTGCCCTCTGAAAGCCTTGGCTAGTGGTTGCAAGTAATTCTCCTTTCATGACTCCATAGCCCAATGGATGGCACTTTCTTGGCCTATCCCCTTTGCTGAAACATCCTGCTGCTCTGTTTCCTTTCTTCCCATTACTTTCCCAGTCTATGATCCCATGACTCAATCCAGCAACCAACCAACCAAATCATTTTAAACCCCCTTTGTGCTTCATAACTAGCCTAACATTTCATTTGAGCTTCAAAGATATGTCACTCTTTGCTCTATTGAAGAGATCCCTCTCCGGGTCCAGGAGGGCTAGATCCTAGGGCCCCAAAGTGGTTTGATGTTGTCTCATCTTTTGGTATTGCCAAATCTGCCAAAACATGGTAACCCAAACAAAAGCCACTCACATTTCCGATCACATTCATGAGTGGCGGCGCCGTCGCAGACTGATCAAGTTTCATATACCTGATCAGATACTAACTCACTGGTTCACCACCTCCTTCGTGAACAAAATCGCCCAAGATATTGCGATGGGAGTGTGTGTGATGGAGGAACAAGCCATTGCGCGTGCCCAATATCTAGATCTTGTATATTCTCAGTCTGGCACGCTTTACGATATCTTGCCTGATGCTCCACGGTCCGGAACCTCTAAGGCCCCACCTACCCCTGCAGTGGATGGTGTCATTGGTTCCGTGTCTCAGAATTTGAAGAAATCTTCGAATGGGAAGAAGAAGTCTAATTCTTCCAACAATACTCCTGCTCATCCCGCCTCGTCAGATTCTGGCAAAACCGTGGAGGTGAACACCGTTCAAGCCAATCCTACGGAGAAAGCCTCCAAAGGGAAAAATAAGCGCAAAGGTAAATCCAAATCCGACGCCCCAAAGCCAGAATCCAAATCTCGTACTGAGGATGGTTCTCAACGTAAACCGAAGCACCCTTGCCTCATTTGTGAAGGAGAGCATTATACTAAGGATTTTCCATGACGATCTGAAGTTAGTCAACTTCTCAAAGGCTCCAAAGGGACTTTGGCAGTTCTTAAAGAGCCAGTCCCATCTCAGCAGACCCATATGGTTGAACATCCTTCACCATCTGCACCATTTGGGTCCCAAGTTTTTATGATGAATGGTGTTGCACCTATCTCTGTCGCTACGCGTTCGAAGGATTACAACGAATTGCGGCAGGCATCCGGGAAGGCAGTTGCGGATGGACCACCTCCCCCACCTGTCTCCGGTTCGTTGGAAATTGAGAAGCCTAATTCTGAACCTGTTGTGAAGCCACCTTCTAAAGGTGTTCTTCGAAGATCTTCTTATAATCTGAATGCCCGTGCCGCTCAGTGCTACAGTGTTGTTGAGGATTTGGCACAGGCGCCCTCTGCTATGTCTGCACTAGAAGTTCTTCAAAGTTGTCCTTCACAACGGAAGTCTTTATTGTCTGCAATCGGTGGCATTGATCCCGCTGATTCGAGTCTTCTCACCTTCGATTTAGAGAATTTCACCCCCCAACTTCCACATCATATTGCTCTTGTTATTCAAGTCGGGATCAACGGTCTTAACATCCGTAGGGCCGTTGTGGATGAAGGTGCCTCTACCTGCGTCATGTCGTCCACTTGCTGGAAGGCCATTGGCTCTCCAGCCCTTTCGTCATCTCCCAATGCCCTAGAGGCATTTAATGGTCAGGAATCTAAACCCCTGGGTGTTCTCGAGAGTTTAGCGATCACTTTATAGGGGAAGACTGTCAACGTAGAAGTAGAGGTGGTTGACACCAGGCTCAACTACAATATACTTCTCGATCGCAGCTAGACTCATGCCATGCTATGCGTGCCGTCCACCATCTTTCAACTTCTTAAGTTCCCTCACGAGGGCAAAATCGTTACGATGGATCAGTTGTCCTTCTTCACCTCCACCTCCGAGAACAACGTTCCATACGTGGATCAGATCCCGAATCCCACTGACAGTATAGGACCCGGTCTCTTCAAAGACCCCATCCTCATGGGTATTTTTTCCTCACCACCACCGCACACCACTCAAGCTAACATGATTTCCAGGTCTGATGACCCCTGGCTCATCCCTACGCCTGAGCAGGTGTTTGAGTTTGGAGAATCAATGCCCTTGAATCCAGTAGAGATTAGCTACTGTGAAATTGTTGCTGCATCTGATCCTCCACCTCCTCAGCATGCTCCTTTGAGCATGGCTCTAGATTTCTACTCTCAATCCCCCTGGCTTGGTCAGGCCGATTCACCTGATCCTCTCAAAGAGACTTTTCCTTCCGATGAAGCCATCATTGAAACTATGTCTCTTGAGGAGCTGCCTTGAAGCGATGGACATCATCGTTCCTCTTTCATGCCCAGCTTGGGGGCAATGTCAGATTGTCTAGAGCGTTATGCATCTCGGGTTCCTACTCCTCCTCTCCAGACGCCCATCTTGACGCACGAGGTTCTTTCGGAGGGAAACCTGAGTAATATCACTCAAACCATCCCGATCAACATCTCCGTTAAACCGGGGATCGTTGAGAATATACACGTGGGAGTGACTTGTTCTCTTGATGAGATTCAAGTCTATACTGATCTTTTTAAAGAATTCAGAGATGTGTTCGCCTGGTCCTACGAGGAAATGTCGGGGATTGATCCCAGTATCGTAGTGCATGAGATTCCAACCTACCCTGGTGCGAAGCCCGTGTGCCAACGCTTACGCTCGATGCATCCTCGTAAAGCCGCTGCAATTAAGGCAGAAGTTGAAATTTTTTTTAACGCGGGCTTTATTTATCCCATCCCCCTCACAGAATGGGTTTCTAACATTGTCCCTGTCAATAAAAAGTAGGGTAATATTAGGGTCTGTGATGATTACCGCGACATTAATCACGCCTGTCCGAAGGATAACTATCCCACTCCGTTCATAGACCAAATTATCGACGAATGTGCCGGAAGTGAGATTTATTCCCTGATGGACGGTTTCTCTAGGTATAATTAGATCACTATTGCACTGGAGGATCAACACAAGACTACATTCATCTGTCCGTGGGGTACTTTCACCTATAAAAAGCTCCCGTTTGGCTTAAAGAACGTTGGAGCCACCTTCCAGCGTGCGATGTCTTACGCTTTCCATGAAATTTTCCATATCGTTCACCCTTATCTAGACGACTTGCCAACTCACTCAGCTAGGCGAGAGGACCACCCTGAACACCTCCGCCAGATTTTCCTTTGTTGTAGACGCTACAATATTAGGCTTAATCCTCATAAATGCGTCTTTTGCGTAGATTCTGGCCGTCTTTTGGGATTCATAGTCTCCAAAGACGGAATTTTCCTTGACCCTTTAAAAGTCGATGCTATCATCAATCTCCCATCACCCTCTTCGTTATATCAGTTGCAGAGTCTGCAGGGAAAAGCGAACTTCCTTTGATGCTTTATCCTGAACTACGCCGAGGTGGCCAAAGGATTCAGGTGCCTATTAAAGTAGAACGTTCCCTTTCATTGGGACGAAATTGCTCAACAATCCTTTGAGAAGCTGAAAACGTTACTTGTTAATGCTCCTTTACTTCATCCTCTGGACTATCACCGCGATTTTACTTTGTATCTCGCCACCGTGTTTAGCACCATAGCTATGGTTCTGGTGCAAGATGACGATGATGGTGATGAACATGTTGTTTATTACCTATCATGGAATCTTCTCGACACAGAAACGCGTTATGCTCACGTCGAGAAGTTGGCGTTAGCCGCAGTACACGTTGTGCAGCGTTTTCGCCATTACATCCTATTGCGTATGATAACGGTGGTTTCGGATTGCAACCCCATGACATATATTCTCTCTTGACAATTACTGGGGGGAAAATACTCCAAATGGATCATTATCCTGCAGGATTTTGACTTAGATTTCACCACTGCTAAGTCAACCAAATCACTTGTTTTCGTGGATCTTATATGCTCACTCCCGATAGACTCCACTCCTTCACACTCTGAGGATCATATCCTGGACGAAACTCTTTTCCTTATTAGTACTCGCGACCCTTGGTATGGCGACATAATTGTGTATCTTCAGACCTCCACATTTTGGTCTAAGTTGACTAGAGATGCCTGACGTCGGATTCGGCATCAGTCTCAACCCTACCGCATCGTAGGAGATACCTTATACCGCATTGGAGTATATTCGATGCTCCGTCGGTGCCTAACCTTGGAAGAGGCTGAAAGGGTTCTAAATTACTACCACAACGGCGCCTATGGTGGACATATGTCTAGATATGCTACTGCCCAGAAAATTCTGTGAGCAGGTTACTTCTGGCCGTCAATATTCAAAGACTGTATCTTTACAGTCCGTAAATGTCATGCGTGCCAGGTGTTTCAGCGCAAGATGCGCGTGCCGCCTCTCCCTTTGCATCCTGTTATTACCGTCGACCCTTTTGAAAAATGGGGCATGGATTTTATGACGTGTAACCCTCATTCGGCCGAGGGGCATGTGTATATAATTTTCGCTGTCGACTACTTCACCAAGTGGGCCGAAGCGATGCCTACACTAGCTGCCGACGGTAAGACAGCTATCCAATTCATCTTCAACCACATCATTGCACATTTTGGGGTCCCTCAAGCCATCGTTACTGATCATGGTACTCATTTCCGAGATTATATGATGGCCGAGTTGACTTCAAGGTTGGGCTTACGTCATGATAGCTCAACGCCATATTACCCTCAGGCAAATGGCCAGGTTGAAGCAGTGAACAAGGTTCTGGTCACTATGCTTCAACGAACAGTTGGTATTCACAAATCCATTGGCACCTCCAACTGTTCTCAGCTCTATGGGCATACCGGACGTCTGCAAAGAGTGCAACTAGATTCACACCATTTCAATTGGTGTATGGTCTGGAAGCAACTCTTCCAGTTGAATGCGAGATTCCTTCGTTGAAATTAGCTGTGGAACTTCTACCCGACACTTTTGCTGAGGAAGAGCATCTTTTGTATCTGGAACGGTTAGATGAGAACTGCCGCTTGGCTGCTTTAGTCATTGAAGCACAAAAGAAGCGGGTCAAATCTCACTTCGATCAATCGGTTTCTCCTCGTTCCTTTGTCGAAGGGGACCTCGTCCTCCTGTATGATCAAGCACATGATAAGCTTGGGGCTGGTAAGTTCCAACCTATGTGGCATGGGCTTTACATAGTAAAACGCATTTTGAAGAATGGGGCTTATGAGCTTATAGATTATGAAGGAGTTCCACTGGCGCAGCCCAGGAATGGGCTGTACCTGAAAAAATACTACGCTTAAAGTCATTTTGGTGTGGTTTGTGTACATAAGTGTGTGTTTTTCATTTGTGTGCATGTGCGGTGTGGTGTGTGATGTAAACATCTTTCTGCTGATCGGGTCTTCCTGATTGTGCAAATTTCCATTCGTCCGTTTGTTGGTTTTGCGGATGGTGCCTCCCGTAGTACCAGGAATCTGTCTTCAGCGTCCTGGGTAATCTACAATCCTGCTGGTGAGTTGGTCACCCTGAAAGGAGTGTGTCTGGGATGTACTACAAATAACATCGCGGAATATAGTGCTGTATTAGAATTATTAACTGAGGCTGTAAACCTTGGTATCCGTGAATTGCTTGTGTATCTAGACTCACAACTTGTAGTATTACAGCTTAATGGTCATTATTCAGTCAGAAACCCATCCATTTTACGTCTGTATCTATGTATTCGTTTACTGGAAAGAAATTTTGACTATATTACATATCAACATATACCCATGCATATGAATACGTTAATAGATGCAGTAGCCAATTTGGTGCTAGATAGACATTTTCACAATTTGTAAAACAACATCACATGAAAAAGAAAGATCCATCCAGAAATAGATATGTATAAATATAGAAATCGAAATTTTTACATAGTGTGCGTCGCATAGAATCAAAAAAAAATATATGTTCGTCTTAATACATCCAGAGACGACATGTCTCTCAAAAAATATGCATGATAAAAACGGATCCCTAGTAATAATCCCCTTGAATGATTTGGATTATCCCCCCCCCTCTCACGGTAGACTCCCCCCCCGCCTCGAGGATCAAAAAAGGGAAGAGGCCTCTTCGAGTATAGTACATTGCCCCTTCGTCCCACGTCTGCATCCATATAAAATGTGTCAGGACGAACGTGTATTAACAAAAAATCATAAAACATAAAAATCAAAAAGAGAAGAGGTCATACCCAACTCCTCATCCCAATAATATCCCTCCGGAAATGGGAGATCTAGGTCTCTAGTGAAATCGGTTCCTGCATATGGCCAGTCTTCCACTATGATCAACTGACGCCGCAACCACCCAAAAAACTCCAGCCTCCAGGACATCTGTTGGCCTCCTCCAGCTCTGGGCATCAGTGCTGCCCAGCGAGCCATTCTTGGCTCTCGTGGAATCAGCTCAGCTACTATGGCCCCTTGGCCTTGGAAGATTGGTAATCGTTCCAGGATGAACGATACCAGGATGGAACCGTAGCCAAATTGTTTCAATTTGGCCTGCTTACACTTCATGAGCTGTCTCTTGATATTTATTGTCACTTCTATAGCCCAGTCGAACAATAGGGGACTCATGCACTCTAAGGCCAGTAAGAGTTGGGCCTTTGTTGCCTCATGCGGTGCCTGCAATCCCACAGCCCACGTGATGGTATGAAGCACTACTCTGAGTGCTAGATCAAGAATAGTATGGATGTCCACCTTTCCACTTCCCGATCCCAGTTGTGCCCCTCGGCACACTCGTGCCATCACTTGCTCCATATTCTCACCAGATGGTTTGCTCCCTGTCAATATGGGCACCGGACCTCTGCGCGATAATCCGGTTATGAAGTATATGTCAGAAACCTCCAGTTCTAATACTTGGTCCCGTAACTTGAACACTTGTTCCTGTTCGTCCCATATGCTGATCAGGTACTGTAGGAGCTCGGGCTGAGCTCGTAAACAAGGTGTCAGGAAGAACTTTTTAAGCCCACAGTTCTTAAGGGCATTCATGCAATTTTCATTCTCCATGGCTTGTTCATCCTCTTCACCGTGCTCCCTCTCTTTCCACTCAATGACCATTTTGATCAGTTGCCTGCATTTACATGGTCAAAAAATTCAATTAGACCTCTGCTATCTCTAGAAAATCATGCAATTCATTCATTGTATGAAAATTTGAAGCGGAAAATTAGATTGTGCCATTGGAAAGACTGTTTTCCTAACAGTTATGCCAGTTGGCGCGGGCCCTTTGGAAATAAAATTCCATTGGCGCGGGTCCGTGCCAGATACCCGCGCCAATGGGCGGAGCCCTAAAAATTCAAAATTTCCTCACAAGAAGTCTAATATGCAGTAAAATCTATGAAAAACGGATTGAAATGGAGTACAAAGAAGAGCCTCTTACCTGGAACAGACGGGAATCTGAATGGTAGCCCGGATCGGTCGCAATCGCCGTCAAAAGTTCGCACACAAAATGGACCATTGCTGCTCTTCGGTGAGGTAAATAGTAAAAAGTAATTTTATTTTTACCTTTTGACATATTTATAACTTTTTGAACTCAAAATAGGTTTTGAAAGTTATTTTTCTGAATATTTTGATATGTTGTGTCGAAAATGGGTTTTACACTTTATTTTTGTGCAGCAACAGGTCTTTTACGCGATTTAAACGGTGAAAAGAGTTGTATTTTATACTTTTTCGGACTCAGTAAATACACGAAAAAGTCACTCTGGAGTCATATTTCAGCTCTTTTCTGACTCTCTAAACATGAAAATATTGCCGAGGCCCTTGTCGGTTCGATCTCGTTAAAGTGGACACGAATCGACATCTACCCAGTATACGTTTACCCCTATTTTGGGCTGGGATGGGTTATTTACGAAAAAGGAATACCCTAGCCTATCGCGACTAGGAGGTTTTCTCGGATATTGTTTTCTACCTTTCGAGTTCGAGGAACTATCTACGAAAAGGGACCGCTGGAGTTTACTTTTCTACTATCTTTTCAAACTCTCTAAACATGAAAAGATGCCGAGTTCTCCCTTTTTCAGACTCGTTAAACCCTGATGACATTGGATTCAGTCAAAATGACGTTCTCCGAGTTCCTCCTTCCTAGGGCTCGTTAAATGTACTAGGATGGATTCGCCCGAAGGGCAGATTTATATTACAAGCATATGTTATCCCCTTCAAGCTTGTTATCAAAAATAATTGGGGTACTCACTAGAAATGGTGGGGAAAATGGAACCAGTATCATCGTCGTGTCAACATTATGTCACTCTTGAACATGGAACTTGTCTGCGTTCGTGTCAAGTTGGGGACATCTCATCTCATGATCTGTTTGCCTCCGTGGGTTTGGGTAATCCTTTTTGACCTCTCATCTGCTCTTTGCCTTGTCATCATGACCTCTGATCATTTGATGTCAAATACTGCCAAATACACTGTCGTGCCGCCGATATGTTCAAGATAAGTTGACCTCTGCAAATTTTCAACCCTCCTTTGATTCTCATCTGATCCTAATTCACAAAAGATTATGTTCCTCTGTCTTGTGTCGATGATGTGGGAAACGCTATGGCCCACCTGCGATCAAGGTTACTTCCTATCGACTTCAGCTCATTTTCCAGGAAGCTGATCTAGAGACTCCCTTCTGGTACCTTGGAGCCTGCATGCCTCAATGGCGGGTTCTTCGCATTCGACGTGAGGTTTTCATCCGCCTGGACCGAAAGTGATTTCCCACGGGTAAGCCCGACGCCAAATTTCATTGATTCACATGCTGTAGATTGTACCTATAGTACCTTGAGGGCCATTGTCATTTTTGGTGGTTCCTCTCACGTCTGTTAACAGCTTTCATCATTGGCTGGTAATCAGACGATGTTCTTGCATGTTCGACTTCAGCTCACATATTCGCATGCTTGAACTTGTACTTTGTTCAGTTCGAGATGGAGCGTGAGACCTTGGATTGTGTCTAATGTAATCCAGGTTGTGATATTGTGGATTATTATGATTATTTACATGACTCGCTGATTGGATGGCTGCTACCATACCTGAGTCTATTTATCGATCCTCACTGGATGGCTGCGTCCATGCCTTGGATCTAGATTATTATATACTCTGTTATGGATGGTTGCGCCCATACCGCACATATATATAATGTATCTAAGACATCAGTTGTACTTCGCTCCGCAGGTTTTCCGATGGCAGTGTTTTCAGTCGGCATGTTCTCGTAAAGCATTTCACCCCTCTCTCTCTCTCGGGCCTCATGCTTTAGGGGACATCTGTTACACAGCAATTTGTCACCGTCCCTGCCATTCCCCATCCCACACATTGGAGGGCTCATTCCGTGACTTGTGAGCAGAGACAAGACTTGAAAATACTTTCATTGCATCCCTCTGAAGATGAGCTTTCATTGCCCTGACGACATCTCCCTGCAGAAAACCCTAAAAATAGCTCTTTTTCCATTGGCGCGGTTCCACAGTTCAACCCTCACGCTAAGGGGTCAAATCCTCCAAAGAGGGCGTGCTAATTGGCGCTCTGTCATAGAGCCGCACCCACGCCAACCATATTAAGAGGTGTTTTCTAAAAATAAAAGGCGGAAGTTTCGTCCTAAAAAATTCCTAGACTGATATCTATCTTGAGTTGGGAGGTTTGGCTACGGATTTCCATAGAGAGGAAGTGGTTTTCCACCTCTCATGGAAGCTTCCTTGATGATAGGGCCAATCCCATAATTATAGGGATCCCAACTCCCCTTCCTCCATCTATAAAAGCTTTCTCATCTCCCTTGCAAGCTAATCTCCAAGTTCCCAAGAGCTTTCACATCCTTATGCTGCAAGAGCCTTCTTGATTCCCTTAAGGCCAAATCCAAGCAAGGAGACTATTGCCAAGTATCCAGAGAGAGAGGCTTGTCCCATCCTTGACAGGCTTTATCGAGACATGTTTTGCTGATGACCCGCCAAAGGAGAGTGCTGCGTCGAAGCTATGGTTGTATTCTTCTTTTGACTCATTAATGATAAGCGACTATTGGTTATGGTTCCACTCTTTTTCTTGATTATGTTCATGAGTTATGTCCTCTTCGACTGACATATAGTTGTATATACTGGATTTTATGCTTGCGTTTGTGTTGTTTCTTGCATGTGCAGGTGTCCGATCACGGAGATCGTGAGGATTGTGATCTGCCAGGGCAAAGGAACGGGAGCACCACCTCTTCTTCAAACGACAACGTTGGATTCTAGGTAAGCCTTCATCGCAATTCATTTTATTTTCAATTAGGAACCTGCACTGTAGCGTGTTTTATTGTTGCTAGACCCGATCTGGGCTAGTAGGGATCGCCTCTGTCCGCAGAGAGGATTTAACTCCTCAACAACATGTCACAAAAACAACCCACTTTCCATATATAATGTAAAATATATTATTTTCTAATATTTAATCAAGAATTTCTCTTAAAAATGCTTAAAAATAAATAATATTTGGAAAATATAAATTAGACCCATTAATGGTGAATAATAGGGAAAATGAAGTGACATGGTGGTGAATAATGGGTGATATAATGGAAGCATAGGTGAAAAATGTATGGTAATGAGTGAAATTTTGAAACCCAAACATACTCCCCAACTGAAGCTCTTGCATGTCCTCATGCAAGCTACTACAATGACTTATCTGATTTGATTCTTAGATGAGCTTCCTTTTACAAGATGTTTGGTTCTTGTGTAACAAGCATCTTTCAATCATGGACTTCTTTTTAACTTTGCACTTCTTTGGATAACTTTTATTTTTGCAAAGCATTTGATCTTTTAATGATTGGTTCTTGTGTTACAATCATTATTTACTTTGTTGAGATCTCTTTTAATGATTGGTTCTTGTGTTTACAATCATTATTTACTTTGTTGAGATCAATCATTTTAAGAAGTCATTTAATATGCTCATCATATTTAATAAGTCATTTAATATGCTCATCATTTTGTAGTAGTTTTTATTGTGGGAAGACTATGTGGGTTAAGATGTAATATGAATGAGGGAAAAAAAAATGAAGTGTGAAATTCCCCCCTCCCCAACTGATGGTTTTTGGAAATTTTTAATGAGAAAGGGAATAATGAAATAGTGGAATATTTTCCAAATATCATCATTTTAGCATCTAAAAATAATTTCAAGATTAAAGGTTAGAAAAAATCATACCTTACTTACCTACAGAAGTGGATGAATCATGCATGTTTAGTTGCTGCAATTCTGATCTGAAGCTTCTTCTGCAAGTTGTGGATGAAAGATGGATCTGTATTGTCGTATCTGCTACTAGATAGTCTGATGAATCTGATGAGTCTGCTGAATATGGCTGAAAATATATAAGGCTTGGAAGGTATACAAAATATATAAGTTACATTTTCCTCCCCCCAACCTTATTTATTGACTTGTCCTCAAGTCATGACAAGCTGAAAAAGAAATGAATGGAAATCTGCTTCATCTGCTACAAAATATGGGTCTTCAAGTCTTCAACGGTCGATGGCACAAATCTTACTATGTGATTAAATGTGTTGGTGTCAAACATAATAAGAATTTGTTGGCTTAGTGGCCATTAATGAATGCCACTAGCCAACACGAGAGCTCCCACCATTGATTCCAATGGGAGTCAAGATGCCTAACACATCTTTGTAGGTACGAATATGTTTGTTGTGGTCGAGTCACCTACAAGATCCAACGAACAAGGGATATTAATGTACTCCCATTGTTCATTGGCAAGAGTACTTTCCATTAGGGCATGCAAGCCTCTAGGTGTTTTTACAAAGATAATTAGACTCTAGGACTTTGACTCAATGATATACATAGAAGCAGGGTTTTATTGGCAGAAATGAAAAATGGTAGAAAAAAGGAAATGGAAATGGAAAATGGCTTTTATTTATGAGTTAGGAATAGATGAAAGGAAATGCATGGTGAATGAAGAAGAACTCTAGCTGTGAAAAATGGACATGGAAATGGTATGCTTTATGGTTTGACAATTGGTGGAATTCAAAATCTTTTGCAAAAAGGGAGGTGCAAGGTAGTGGTTGTGGACATGGATTTATCTTTAGAGTTTTTCATGAATTTAGTCTTTGGAAGACTAATTGTCATCACAATGTAATCTCCTTAATGATCACTTGATTATCCTGTAACCTGTAAAAAAAACTTGGCAGAAAGAAAACATAAGTGTGCTCTAGAAGAAATGGCCAGTTCCTTCATGATTCTTATGCAAAAATTTCATACCAAATAAAACAAATTAAGGACAATAAAAGTGTTGAAATTGACTCAATCATGATATTAATATCAATCCATTATTAAAAATAACCATGAAAAGTAATACTCCCTATTTGTGTCAGATGAAATATGCTCGGCAAAAAGATTGGCATTAGAAAGATCTGTTGTGTTCTGCATATTAGTATGTCATATAAAAGCATTCAGCAGAAATATTTTATGAGTGTAATTCCATATTGAAGCTATTGAAACAATATAATCATCATCTATAGAATCCTCCAAATGTTTGTAATTTGTTTCCAAGTGTTCCATTATTTATTTTCAAACCTGCGTGAATTTTGTGAAAAGTGTTTTTAAATGAAATTTGCCAAATCATGTATTGGTCATTGAACCTGCTGGGAATGTCGATATTAGCAGAAAAAGGCATTTTTATGATTGCAGGGTCAAGATTCAAAACATATTCTCATATTATAGACACCTTTGTGTGAGAAACAAGCTGATATAACAGCCTTTTCTTACCACTTCCTGCCAGTCCAATTGTTAAAGAATGGTTATCACGGCATGAATTTCAAGTGGGTTCTCCCTAGTAGTCTTTCATTTCTTTGCAAAAAATGTCATTGAATAATTTTCCTTCTTATTTCACTGGTGAGAAAAGCTTAGTATTCAAGTTAATATTTATCCTCCTATAGCATTATTCCCTTCATCTGAAGTTCTGTTTGAGAGTATCTTGATGCACAACCTTAAAATTGAACCACCACTACAAACAAAAATTTCCACCTTCTTCCTTCCACTCCCAACATATTTTCTCTGCGTGTTTTCGTTCTTGGATGCTGCATCCTTTTTGGATTCCAATGATCTGCATTCAACGATCCTAACTATGGCTAGCCAAGGGAATTTGAAATATGATCTATTGGGTAGCGGTCGAAAGGTGGAGAGGGTAAGAGAATTTTGATGGTGATGGTGATTGTGGCAGGGACGCTCAAGTGTGTAGATTTTTAAAATGATAAAATTCCTGCAAATGATGAATAAGAATGAGTGGGTGAAAGCAACAAAGACGCCTTTGAGAAACTGCCCATCCATACCCCAAACCGCGTTGACTGCAAATGGAGGATGATGCGGAGATTAATAATCCAACGAATCTGATAAGATATGTATACCTTAATCTCAAAATGGATCACCTGTCTATGTGGAAGGATCACCTCAAATGCCACGATCCCAATGGATATTCACTTAATTATAGCTGGAGAATTGTGCTGGAGTCCCATCATTTCAGCATCACCCCACATTAGTTGGGATTGATTGTAATTTTCTTGGATTTGAGCCATACAATGCCAATCGATAGGTTCCTCTTTTGTCTAAAACAGATACAATCCTAGGAATTCTTGTCGAATATATCTAATCACAATGCTATTATGATGGAATGGATAAAATATTAAAAGACTGTTTAAATTTAATCCGATGTTGCTCGATGATCCATAATTTATTGGTCCACGATTCTTGGTCTTCTCCGGTGATTCCCACAATCAATAATGAAGGTGGATTATTTGAAACGCTAAAATTGTAAAGTAGCTGCCCCAAATCTTCTCTTCGAATATTGTGATCTTATTTTTCTCAGCGTCGCTGCTCAAACTATCCCTACTGTATCTTAGATTCTTAAAAACTTCCATAATGGAAATATTTTATAAATTCACAGCATATTTATTTCCGTAGGGATGTCATTTTGTGATTCCTTTTGTTTTCCGTGACGGAGCCTGCGAATATATTCCAAGACAGACTATTAGTTTGAGAACTGGAATTGCAGAATGTTTGCATTAGGGGATTCAAAAGGCCAGCTAGGGTTTTGGAGTCATAGATACGGAAAAAATTAAATTTGTGGGCATAATGATCAGTGTTATAATTCAATCCAAAGGGATCTTGCGCTACTGGGCATCATGGACATGGATTGGAATTAAAAAATGCCTTAACAGCTTCCGTGTGAGCAACAAAAGACCATTTCTCATCTTTTCCAACTTGAGACAGCATGGAAAATATCGTGTTGATGAGGGAGCAAGATCGTGAGACACGAGTTATTCAAGAAGGGAACGAAGACTTTGCTGAAGAATTATCAGTCACGTTGGTTCGATACTGGTTCAATTTCCTTTGAAAAATTCATTCCCTTCTACGTCTTGGTTGACGTCAATACATTTAAATGGTGCCAAATGCTTTGCTGAGACATGGTGAAACACGTTTAACTTGAAGACTTGCACAACAAGAATCACGTACCAAGCTGATCGATTGAATTATTTCTCGAATCGCGCGTGAGGAGGGCTTTATTCTCATTATCATTGAGGGTTGATGAATGAGAACTGGAAATTTCCCAAAAAATAATTAAAAACAACATACAATTCGTTATGCAGGCCGGGTCGATTTTGCTCGGAGAACCCTCACGTACAAATCCTGTGCTGTCTATTTTTCTTTAATTTGACACAGTTTTTTTTTTTTTTTTTTAATTTTAATATGTGTTTGGTGCCATTGGTTTTATTGGTTGGATTTTTATTATTTTTCTTATTATTTTTTATGATTTCGTTTTGTTGTGTTTTGTATTTCATTTTTTTTTTATTAATGCTTTGTTTATTGTGAAAAAAAAAATTATTAAAAAAAATGAAATGTAACCTATCAAAAAAATGGCTATTTATTCAAAAAGAATTTTTTTTTAATAATAATATATATATGATATATATATATTATTATTATGTGGGAAAATTTTTTATTCTTTTTATTTTTTAAAAACTAAAATTTAAAAAGACTAAGTTTTACCTAAAATGTTCTTTTAAGATGATTTTTTCACATTCACAAAATTCTTTATTGTCATATCACAAATCAATTTTCCAGCAAGAGTATTTTTATTTGAAATAAATCAATAGATTTTTTGATCTTCCTGTTCGCACGAAGCGCGGGAAGAGAGCATACTAATCTCCTGATTTTTTTATTTATGCAGGTTAGTGTGAATAGATAAAACACAATTAAGATTTGCAACAAAACCTTGCATTGTCTATACTCTTTCTGCAATGTCACGGGGGCATTTAGACTCTCGGAAGACAAAGCTTTCCAATAATCAAGCTCCTGGCTCACCCGTGATACAGAAACAAGACATAGAAATGCAAAGATGAAGTAGCTCTTTTTATTCATGATGATTTAAAATAAGTCTAAAAGAAAATTCTAATGAGAATGACTTCTAATCAGATCTCATTTTATTTTTCTAATCTATTCTACATTAACTTGAAAGATGTTTTATTTTCTAAGTAAAAGAATGCTTCCAATGAAGCCATCTACGGACTAAAAATTAAAAAATGCTCACATCAAGATTTAAAATTTTTACATTATGTTTTACAAGTATGTGAGAATATTGTCTTAGAGTTGGCTCAAGGTTATTTTCCTTGCTCTCCAAGAAGTACCTGTTCAACATTGTCAAATTCCTCATCCGTAGATGGATTAGTGAGAAATGGGGGGTTTAAAATAAAAACTGAATTAACTATGTGCGAAAAATAAAAATGCTCCAAAATTTGAACTCCTTTATGAACCTGATGTCACCAAGTTCCACAAATTAGCCCATTAAAAACAAATGCATAAAATAATTACTAAATCCTTCTAGTTGCACTTCCCTGGCAACGGCGCCAAAATGTGTGGTTCCAATTGATGATGTCAATTAGAGTTTAATTTAATGTTAACCCAGGAAGGTAAACTTAGAAGTGCTTATCTAAAATATATAGATCTAGAAATATTCCTAATTTTTCCAAGATCTTAAAGTCCCCTTACAAGAAAATATTCATTAAGATCTCTTTCAATAACTAATAAAACCTAGATCTAACAATTGTTTGAGATCTATAGTTCTCTTACAAGAACATATTCTACAAGATCTCTCCAACATTAGAACATCTAATAAGAACTTAAAAGCTGAAATGAAATAAACCTAGATCTAACAATTGTATGAAATCTTACGGTTCTCTTACAAAAACACTTTCAAATAAGACTCTTCCAATATTAGAACATTTAACAAAAACTTGAAAACTGAAATCAAACAAAAACATAAAATAAATTATACCTAAAATAAACAAATAAGCATGCAAGTGAGGCCATGGGGGCCCTCCATAACTCCACAAGCACACCACTTCAATGGAGACTCAGATGTAGAAGCAAAATTGAAGTATGATCCTTTATTTCAAAATCTCCATTACAAACCAACTCTAAGATTACAACTCTAAGCTTCTAAGATTACATACTCCAAAATTATAAGATTACAAAACTTCAAGATTACAAATGGAGGAGATTGTACTCCTATTTATACAATGGGATGAGTAACAAACTCATAATTATCATCCACTAATCTCTCTTTAGTTCCATACATCTCTCAACCATCTAGACACATAACCCCCTTTTGTCCTTGATCTTCTCCATGAGGTTTATCTCTTCAAATTCGAATTTGATCATTCAAGGCCACATAAAGGTGTCTTGGAAGCTTCCTTGGCACCTACACATGTCACAAAACAACCCACTTTCCATATATAATGTAAAATATATTATTTTCTAATATTTAATCAAGAATTTCTCTTAAAAATGCTTAAAAATAAATAATATTTGGAAAATATAAATTAGACCCATTAATGGTGAATAATAGGGAAAATGAAGTGACATGGTGGTGAATAATGGGTGATATAATGGAAGCATAGGTGAAAAATGTATGGTAATGAGTGACATTTTGAAACCCAAACAACTTGCGTGCCAAAGAGCAGGAATTTGATGATCTAGAGGAGGCCTTGCCCACGTTCATTCCTAGCCAGCGCATGGCCCGCCTTCATACCATTCAGGCACTATGAGATGAGTTCGAGGAGCTCCACCAGAAGAAGGATATTTTCATTGATCACATGAAGCCATGGGAGAACAAGGAAATGAAGTTGTCTCAGGACCTAGATGTTGTAGTAAGGAACCTCAATCGGACCTTGCAGAGTGTCACTTTCGCCACAGAAGGGTTGACTTCATTGAAGCTAATCGAGATCGTTCAGAGCACAGCGGACCAGAGTGCAGGTGTATTGGCACCCTTTATTGCTACTATTTATGAGTTACAAAACAAGATGAAGAACCCATTGCCGCTGTGACTTTGGATGAGTCACAAGATTGTGTTGGTGGCCTGTTGGAGGAGGTCCCCTAAGTCCAAGCTTTGAAGACTATTTTGATATAATTTTGTAATAGATATTGTACATTTAGTCATGCGCAGCACAAGTCAAGGGGCTTTAGGGTGGGTCAAAGCCCCTCATGAGTTATAAGTGGTAAAAAGGGTAGAACAAGGGGCCGCAAACCATGGTTTGCAGACCCTAGATTACCGCAGGCTAAAAGTGTAAATAGGAGTCTAGATCGAGTCGAATAATTTAGTTTTGGATGAGAATGAAAATTTAATGATAGATCTGACTGTGTTGTGATATTTTTTGCATATTTTTATGGGTAAAAGGCTCTTTCTGGCTATGTGTGCGTATACCTTAATCCTACTATGTCCAGACCCCACTGAGTGTGCATAGGTGAACTGGAGGGTTCTATATGAAGGATCTGAACTATTATGAATAAAGAACTGTTGTTGCAGATATTTGAGTTTGAAATGCATCTATTGTTTATGTTATGATTGCTTCTGCATATTATTTTCGATTCCTGTATTTTCTGTGTTTAGATCTCTTGTGCAATTGCTTCTGGTTTTAGATGAATGGTTAGTGAATTGATCTAATGCTATTGGGTGTTAATATTATCTGTTGAGAGATTATAGAATTATTTTAGCTTGCATGCCAGGTATTCTGCATAAATGACCTAAATATTTCTGTTAAGGGTTTCCTGGTTGGGGCTTTTGTTGAGAAGGTTTTTTCATGGTTTTTTTAGATCTAAGGGAACCCACATCATTTAAATCTCTCTCAGGGTATGGAAACCTAGTTCGAGCACCCCCCCATACTGCTTCAGGTGAGACTTTGACTTGCACAAGAAGGTCACTACTGAAAGGGCCAGTAGTAAGAGGGTTTTGTTGGTTAACTTCAACTATGAACTTGGTTTAGGACCCCTCAAGCCAACAAATTCACAACATGAATAATCATGCTCTTCCTTGGTTTTCTTATCTTCTTTGAAGGCTGACTCTCTTTTTGTATGTTTTCCATTGGAAATTATCATCTGTAATATTCCTAAATTAGCATGCAGCTAATTGGAATATTAATTTTTTCTCTTGTCATTTAGATAGATGAATAAATGGGTAGGGAGACCCATAAATCTCTTTAGTAGGAATAAAAACCCTCTTAGTGTGACAAGGGATGATATTAATAGCTATATATAGCACCCTCATGTGTGAACAGGGGCTAATGCATATGGACAAGGTCAAGTTTGACCAAATCAACAGTGCTGGTATGGAGGGAGTCGATCATCAATGAGAGACAACGCAGTGTGAATGGGAGAAAGTCTCCATGATAGTAGTGTCTTTAATTAGTGATACCAAAGGTGAGAAGGCTCACATTGTTTATAAGGAGGGAAAGGCAACCATAGATGGGGAGATTATTGATTATTGATTTTGTGGTCTGTACGACTTATTTCTCTCTCCAGCTGTTTAGCACAGGGTGTTCCTGAGCAGGGATCCCACCTATTTCCTAGAGGAGCCTCTAGAAATTATATTGCACTACATTTCCACATTCTGGCATTCTGG
Organism: Pinus albicaulis; assembly: GCA_034641835.2. Classification (NCBI taxonomy): domain Eukaryota; kingdom Viridiplantae; phylum Streptophyta; class Pinopsida; order Pinales; family Pinaceae; genus Pinus; species Pinus albicaulis. Next base: position 943,176,740 of record CM076574.1, read on the forward strand.
CCAAGCTTCAGTCTTCAGCTACAATACAGTTTCTATTCAGAATTGTGTTGTGTTGTAAGGTGTTGCAATGGAGGATTGAGAGGGTCATTTTCAGAGTTGTATTTTCAATGGAGGGGAATCCTTTCCATTGGGAGGCTAGAAAGAAAGGCCTTGGAGCTTCATTTCATATTTTTGCACTAGGCCAATCTATTTCCACCTCCTACAATGTAGTTCCATCATTAAACTTCTTTATTTCTTTGGGCATTTGCAGAGGAGGTTTCAGTGCTTCAGTTGGAGGGTTAGATCTTCAGTGCTAGGATTAGTCTTTCACTTGGAGGATCTATTGGAGGATATATATACATTTCTACATCAGATTCAGCCACCTCCATCTAGTTATTTAGTTGCTTATGAAATTCATCCCTAGGGCTGCATTCCGACATTTTTGTGTTTTGGGTATTTCCGGAAACCCTTCCTGGGTTATCTAGGACAGGTGTTTGGGAGCCTAGATCTTCACTCCTGGCATTTTTTGAGCTATATAACAATATATCCATATTTTTATATCTTCTTTTAGCATTTTATTCCCTAAAATTGTGCTTTCATGGCTCATGGTATCTGTATAGTAGTGTATTTCTCATGAATTGACATATTTTCTTAGAGGAGGCTTGTTTTGCATTGCTTGAGTGACTTGATCCTCAAGATATTATGCCTGTTATTTGCTTATATGTTTAATAATATGGATTTACATTTTTTTCATGTAATGGTGTATTTATTTATTCACTTCTATTTCCTTGTTTATGCACTCTATTCCTGATTTTCCCATTTGGGAATATTATAGTGGTATCAGAGCATAATCTTGGCTCATCCTGTGGATCTCAGCCAATACGCTATAAGAAGAGGAAGAGAAGAAGAAAGATATTAGAATGATGTAAGGAATGATCTTTGCCTCATCAATTTTAATATCTATGAAGAGCCTCTCCCAAGAGGTCAAGTAGATGAAAAAGGAGATATGCAATGAGATCTCTAGAGGGTTTCAAGATGAGGAAGGTCCATGTACTTCCTATCAGCAGAAGAAAGAACCGGTATTACATAGAGATCCAAAGGAATATACTATGCCCTTTTCTTTTGAAGAAGAAGATAAAAGGCATGGAGATGGGGGACACTTATATCATGAGATTCTATGTGAGTATCTTGCAGAATGTAGATCTAAAGCAAGAGCCTTCAAGGATAATCTAACTCTCCCACAGTTCATTTAGCTTAAATAAGAAAGGATCCCTTGCAGGTATGGAAGGAGAAATTACAATAGATTTATATTTTTTACATTTGATGGGTCATCCACATGCAAAAAAAAGTCTTGGGGAATGAAGTTGGATGCATGCTTCCTACTACATCCAGTAGTATAAAGAAAAGCTATTGATATTGCAGTGCTACACCTTGAGGGTGAAGCAAACATTTGGTGGTTCAACCATTTGAGTCATGCAAGAGTGACTGCATATGCAGATTTTAATCAAAGGTTGATCAAGAGGTTTGATAAGAAGAAATAAGAGGAGAAACTTCCACCACCACTTACTGTAGGAGCACTTACATCAGGAGAAAGAACACTTGCACCTTTGCAAAGTGGTCTTGATATCTTGACATTTAGAGTGCCATGCACTATTTTGGAGATGCATGAGGAGGAGGAGACTTATACCGGTGCTGGTGCAGCTATAGAGGAGCAGCCATCATCATCAGTATTTGGGGAAGTCATCACATCGAAGGAAGGAACCCTTGTATTAGTGCAAGATGTTCCCAAGCTTTACCAAGTTATGCACATATTTCCACTTCCTATTATTTCTACACATCATATTGAGGATTGTGGGAAGATGCCATCAGGGAAAATATATGTCCTAGGGTCAAAGAAAATTGCTGATTTGGAGCAGTAGACTATCACTGCGCAGAGGACCCTTGATTTTTTCAAGGAGGAGATATACATTCATCCTAGTATGTCATTGTTGAGCTCCACACAACTCTTGGGGTTGGAGTGTAGATTGTTGGAGGATAGGATGAATATTGTCCTAAATAATCCAGTGTAGAACTATATGTTCAACATTGAACATGATTATGAGAAAACATATGGACCATCATGGATATCAACAGCGCTATCATGGAGCAGTAGTGATGGATTGGTGGCCCAACCATTATTGGAGAATTCCAATGATCATTCTACATGTGTAACAGGGGATAGGTAGATGGTTGATGAGATACATCTTATCTCCAATTATTATGATGGATCCTTCTTGTTGAGAACTTCACAGCTCAATGAGAAAAATTTTCCTTCAGTATATTTGGATCCTTATAGGGTAAATTTGGTCATTTATGAGTGGTCTTCATTTGGAGATCTCCAGGAGGATGCACTTCAACATCCCATGAAGTGTAGAGATATTGATTTGGATTGGGAGGGTGGTATTCTCCATTAGAGGGATACCAATTTTGATCATGATGATAGACACTCACCATTGGTTGGATGGGTGATATTGATGAGAAAGATGTTGGAAAGTCACTTGCAGATCTATGACACATGGCAGCAGGAGGCAAGGTTGCACTGGCTACTGTTGAAAGAGTTTGGTCAGCATGTGACATATCCTATTCCAAAGGGTATGTTGTTGATTGGAACTTCGCATGGCACTTGCATCATCTGGCAGCAAGGAGTTTGGGTGCATTGGGATGATATGACATTCTTCATTTCAGTCATTATGTTGTCACTCTATGGTTTGTATGATGGAGGTGTGAAGAGGTAGAAAGAGCTATTGTTGCTTTGGCTACTCTTGGGAGAGTATGAGCTGAGTTTCTCTCATACTTTGTGTGATTTTACAGGAGTATATGGGGGCACAATCATGGTGCAAAGGGGCTACTCCTTAGTTTTGAAAAATCAGGAGATTCTCCCACATAAGGAGGAATCTCCCACTTATAGTAGCATCAAGGTGGATGAATTTGGCATGTGGCATGACAAATAATGGAGTCATGGAGTGATAAGAGCCTTATCACTAAGGCCAACAACACTGTCACTTGGGAGTATGCATCTATTGATGGAGTGTTCCAATGGGAGTATGTATCATTTTACATTTCAAACCATTTTCTCATGGGAGGGCTCATCCATGGACCTCATATTTTTCCTACTCACATTGCATTGTAAGAATGGTATGTTTGTACTTATTTTTCATCTAACAAAATATTATCATTCTCTTGCCATATATTTATAGTGCATTGCTCCACAAGAGGGCAAGTTCCTATTTTTGCTACATGGTCTTTCTAATACCAATATCAAATGATGAAGGAAGCCCTTCCTTGGATGGGTTTGGGAATGTGTTGTGATATTATTATTATTATCAGCTAATATCTAATGTCATTTACTAATTCCTAGTAGATGAGAAAACATGCATAGCTACCGAACTGATGGAGGACAACTTGCCACATGATGTTCTGAAACAACAGTTAGCAAAATTGCATTGTATCCACTAGAGAAACCATTGGTACTATCTAGAATTACACATAGCACTCAACATATTTATGAAGTGGATGCCATATGGTGATGATGTGCTATTCACATTATATGATATGGCTTGGGCTAGCAAGGTTCGTGATACTAGAGAAGGGGTCTTTGAAGATCCAATTGTCCCTTTGTCTCTTGAGGGAAATACTATTGCAGCCCAAATTCAGCAGTAGCTCTACACTTTCCATAAGTGGAGAGAAAGACAACATGGGGTAGGCCATTTGGTCTATCATGTTCATATATTCATCCCACCTACATTGCAAGAGCCAAAGGTGGAGGAACTTTTTCATGAGTTACCATTTTGGAGGGTGACTCCCTTTGTATGGATGATATCTTGGGGTTGGGAGCTTCACATGGGAATGATGATTCCAAATATATTTCAGGTTCCATGCCTCAATAATGCCTCTAGACAACATATTTGTTCATCCATGTATATTCCACGTTTTCATGATGATAGCTATTTGGGATTGTCACCAAAAGCTAACTTGCATACTTGGGAGGAGCAACTTGGGGACTTATTGATGAGACAATATCTTGTTCATGGGAGGAGCTTATCATATGAGGATGATACAAGAGGAGAAGAGGAGGCTCTTCAGTTCTATCCTTGCATTTTCTTGAGGAAAAAAAACATGTGGGAGGGGAGGACTATAATATTCCTAAATTATCATGCAACTAATTGGAATATTAATTTTTTTCTCTTGTAATTTAGATAGATGAATAAATGGGTAGGGAGACCCATAAATATCTTTAGTACAAATAAAATCCCTCTTAGTGTGAAAATGGATCATCTTAATATCTGGATAAATCACCCTCATGTGTGAATAGGGGCCAATGCATATGGACAAGGTAAAGTTTGACCAAATCAACAGTGTTGGTATGGAGGGAGTGGATCATCAATGAGAGACAAAGTAGTGTTAATGGGAGAAAGTCTCCATGATAGTAGTGAATTTAATGAGTGGGACCCAAGGTGAGAAGGCTCACATTGTTTATAAGGAGGGAAAGGAGGACATAGATGGGGAGATTATTGATTATTTATTTTGTGGTCTATATGACTTCTTTCTCTTTCCAGCTGTTTAGTTGAGATTGTTGTGTTGTTTAATTAGCACAGGGTGTTCCCAAGCGGGGATCCCACCTCTTTCCTATAGGAGCCTCTATAAAGATTATTGCACTACATTTACACATTCTGGCATTATTTCCAAGCTTCAGTCTTCAACTACAGTGTAGTTTCTATTCAGAAGTGTTGTGTTGCAGGGTGTTGCAGTGGAGGATTGGGAGGGTCATTTTCAGTGTTGTATTTTCAATGGAGGGGCATCCTTTCCATTGGTAGGCCAGCAAGGAAGGCCCTAGAGCTTCATTTCATATTTTTGCACCCGTATAATCTATTTCCACTTCCTACAACATAGCTCCATCATTAAACTGTGTTATTTCTTTAGGCATCTGTAGAGGAGGTTTCAGGGCTTCAGTTGGAGGGTTAGATATTCAGTGTTGGGATCAACCTTTCACTTGGAGGATCTATTTGAGGATATCTATACGTTTCTACATCAGAATCAGCCACCTCCATCCAATTATTTAGTTGCAGCTGCAATTCAGCCCTAGGGTTGCATTCCAAATTTTTTGTGTTTTGGGTATTTCCGGAAACCCTTCCTCGGTTATCTAGGAAAAGTGTTTGGGAGCCTAGATCTTCACTCTTGGCATTTTTTGAGCTACATAACAGCAAATCCATATTTTTATATCTTTATATAGTAATTTATTCCCTAAAAATATTTTTTCATGGCTCATGGCATTTCTATAGTAGTGTATTTCTCATGTATTGACATATTTAGAGGAGGCTTGTTTTTCATTTCTTGAGTGACTTGATCCTCAAGATATTATGCCTGTTATTTGATGATATGTTTAATAAGATGGTTGTACATTTGTCTCATGTAATGGTGTTTTTATCACAAAATCAGACCTGATAGGCTGCCAATCAAGTTAATCTCATGTAACTGTTTCAGACCAATCTTTTGGTTGAAGCTTAGCCTCCTCAACCGGAGAGGGCTCTCTCAAGGGTTTATGATTTTTGATAAAAATGCAGATGGCTAACTCTATATGGGGTAAAACATATAAAGGATATAAACTGGTTGAAAATCACATTATCAAGTGTGCATTGGGCTTATGGATTCATAATAGCTTCAACAAAACCAAACAATATACCTAACATCGAAGTCAAGACATATCAGAGTTCAAGTCAGGAAATACACATATGAAACAATAAAACACATAGTTAGTTTGTCTATGAAGGAATTCATAGCATCAATGATGAATTCTGAGTAGCATAAGAAAACAAAACTACAATAGGATATTGAAAAGATGTCATCAAAACAAGAACATACAAGAACTCTTCATGAATCTTGAGTTGGCTAAGTAGAAAACTCTGAATTAAGCTAAAAATAGTTACTTACAATAAACACGGTCTTTTTGCTAAAAATTTCCAACCCACTCTAATTCAAATCCTTGATCCTTTATAGATCATTTACATCATAATATAAGGTTATCCTCAGCTAGATACATTGAATTCATATCTTTGACACCTATCATAACCATATAACATGGCATTTATTACAAAAACAGTTGTAAACCTAATACAGAGTCCTATCACAAATAGAATTAGAACTCTTTAACTCTACTCATAAAAAATTTATCTAAAATTAATTACATCATTTTCCACCTATATTTCCATAAGGTCGAATCATGATGATAAGCCCCAACCTGTTATGACCATCATGCTGATGATATTGATCTCCGGCAAACTAGGAAATTGTTCCCCTATTTTTAGGCTTAGGATTCTTTAAGTTCTTGAGACACTCTGACCACTATGAACCCATAAATTTGAGGCTATTTTCTATCAATAAATATAATAGCATATTTCCAAAATCATCCCTACATTCCAGCTATGCAAAATCAACTTCAAACTCTCAAAATAGTGAAAACAGACCTACGCTACGAAAGCAGCACAGTTTCGTAGCGCTTTTCATAGCGCGGTCTTTTTACCCATTTTCCTTAAAAATTTTGTTTCCTTTCCTTCAGGGTTGTTTTTATATTCACTTTACATAGCTTCTCTAGAAGTTTCAAATCAAAACACAATATTTTCCCTCCAAAAATTGATAAAGAAAATGGTGAAAAAGCTGTTATAGCAGTTTCGTAGCACATTTCACCCTTTTTCCACTATGTGCGCTACGAAACTGCTGTGTAAGCAGTTTTAACCAAATTTTCTTCAAAATTTGAAACAAAAAGGTGCCAAACTTCAGGAAATCACTGGCTTCATCAAAGCCATCAGCCATATGTACTAAAAAACATAACTTTCATAAAGTTTATTCTTCATTTTCCATTTGAGTTTGCTTTGAATTTGTCATTCTGCACCTTTGTTTTTTTTAGTTCATCTTGAGAAAGTTTCAATTGTAGTTCCAAATATTACACTTGACCTCTTAGTATTCTATTACTAGCTCTCAAGTGAGTGTTGATCACTCTGACAAATTTTTCTTCTTTAACGGCTGGAACTGTCCATGTAAAAAACTACTATGCACTACTTGTAATCTCAGACCTAGAAACTGTTTGACCTTCTGTTGAAGCCCCGAAAATCGTGTCTACAACAAGGGGGATACCCACCCAGTCCGGACCTTGGTTAGCAGCTCCTTTTCCGTTTGGTGTAGTGGGTCCGACTGGGGATAATGGGACCAGTTTCCCAATTTGTGTGTGTGTGTTGAGAATATATATTTCCTTTCTAAAAAAGGTTCCTAAGTGAAGTGCTTTTATGCTATTTCTAATCTAATCATATGCAAATCGTATTCTAATTAAAACAGAAATATCTAATTCTAAACTAAAACCAGGCTAAGATTTTGTTTATGCGATCTAAAATGATTTCGAATAACAATCGGTAATAAATATCATTCAATTGCTATAAGAAAAGAATTCAATAAGGATAAACCACTTCATATAAAAAGTTAGATGAAACAGTTGTGAAAAACATATCGCATAATAAGCTATTCATACATTAAGCATAAACAAAATAGTCATCACCGTACAAAAGTGCCAAATGATAACTAAAGCATTCAAGCATCAATATATAAATAACTGAACATAAATATCACTTTTAACACAAAAGCAGAAAAAGTTAAGAGATAAAAGTACCATTTATAACTGGTTCTACTGATGAGCTAGAAACAATAATGATTTATCTCCTCCTAATCCAACATCTACTAAGAGTATAGAAATGCAACATCAGTGGCAGATACTAGACACAGATATCAATAAATCTCGTTCCATTCATTCATCAAAACCTCGTCTGAGGGTGCAGAAGTGCATGTTCTGAGGATAAGTTTTTTACAAAGTTCTCAACCCTTCTCTAAATGCATGAGAAGGGTTTAAATATTACTAACTAAATCTAATTATAGTTTATTACAAAAATTTAGGATTTGGTTTAAATGACCGTCCTTTTTCTAGGAAAAAATAAAGTAAAACTAACACTAAATCTAAAACTAAAATTAACAACTAACTACTTGTGACTCTGGTCTTTGAATTTGCAAGCATCCAGCATTGATTTGAGAAGAGGGGGTCGGCTGACTTCATATTTTAATTGTCCTGAAAAGACAGAATCTGCAAGTGTGGGCACGATCTTCTCAGTAGAATTAATGATGCAATTAAGAGTGTTGTATTGACTGTGTGGTTTTACTAGACAGGTCCAGTAAGAATCCCAGTTTAATTTTGTCAATCCTTGAATTGATTTTTCCTTCTCTTCCACTTTCTGTTTCCACTCTGTTTGCAATTTCTGTGCTTGTGGTAGGTATCCCAGAATGGTTTCTGAAATTAAATTAACGTTGTGAAAATTCTCATTTACACAATCAGTAATGTTGCTCGCTGCTGTAGCTGCTTCCTCTGCTGCTTTTTCTGCCTCTCCGATCTGTGCATCCCAAATGCTAAAGAGAATTTCTTTATGGCTGTCATTGATAATTGGCACTCCTACTCTTTTTCGTTCCTCTATATTTTTCCATGCCAAATAATTAGTAACTCTTTCATTAGTTAAATCATAATAATTTCGTAATTCTACGACATGATTAGTGATTATATCACTTTCTTGACAAAAAGAGTTCCACTCTGAAATATTTTGGCATAATATATCTTGTTGTTGCAGCAGTTGATTATTCAAAGAAATAGATTTTGAAATAAACTCTGTAAGCTTGGGGTCTTCTTTATGCATTTCTTGCATAATATGTATTTGTTTTTCTTTTTCGGCCAAGCTTTTCTGATAACCGATTTGCATTTGCTGAAACTCTTGATGTAACTTTTCAAATTTCATTTGTGCTTCACTGTTGGCATGTGCTTGTTGCAATTGTTGTTGCAGAACTTGTATCTGACCCTCTTTTTCATTTAATAACAGCCTTACCTCAGATGCTTTGTCAATAGTTGCGGAGGCATAAGCTCCCATTATCTAAGATAATTTAGTAAGATTTTCAGTGGGATCTGTAGTAGGATCTTTCCATAAAACATCCAATTGTTCTGCATCAGTGGAGAGCGCACTTTATAATTTTATCTTCTTTCTTTGCTTCCTTACTACTGCTTTATGTTGCGGGCTGTAGAAAATATCCAGAGGAGGAATTTCCTCTATTTTAAATACAAGCTCAGCAGAGGGAGTAATGGGTATATGTTCTTTTTCTGGGACATTGCCACTTATTTTTGTAACCAAAACTTTTGCCGTTTGTACAGGAGTTTGTATGTTCTGTCCTTCAACATTAATCAAATCATTAAATGATTCTCATTCTTTATCTAACTGAGTGCTGATGGATGGTTGTTGTACATTAAGAGGTGGAAGAATCAACTGTGTGGTAGTTGAAGTCTGTTGTTGTGAAAGCTCTTTTGATTGAGCTGTATCCTTGACTGAGCCTTCACTTTATCCTGATCAGATTTTTTAGAATGTTTAGAAATTTCTTTGTCAGACTTTGACTTAGACCTTTCTGAATCTGAGCTGCCACTCAGACTGACGCTAGGAGTTGGTTCCCTTGCGGGTTCCAAGCGCAAATTATCTAAAGGAATAGTGGTCAATCTTCTTTCTCTGTATACTTTAAACTCTTGAAATTCTTCTAGGGAGAACCGTGTTCGAGCTAAATTCAAAATGTCTTTAAATGAACATTTTTCTTGAAACATATCATCAAAAAGATCTTCTTCTCCAGAAAATACTCTTACTTTGACAACAGTGGTGAAATCCTTGACACTACCATAAGGATCAAATAGCCTTCTCGGAAACTTAAACAATTTTAAACATGTAACATTGCTTACTTCCTTAAATGCATGACCAACATCAAATAATGAAAATGCTCTGCAGGAAATAGGAAATTGTGGCCAGATGGCCTTCTTTTTATCCTTTAATTCTTTTTGTCAAACCTCCGTGTCCACAGGTTTGATATGCGATTTCCCGAGCTATAATTTTATCCGGAACATATAAGGGAAAAACATGAGGAGAATCAAAGCTCCCAAAAACCCTCACATAAGTAAACAGTTCTTCTCCAAAACATCTTGCGACAGGGAGAATGTCTACCTCTGCTTCAGGAGACAACCTTGGAGCATCCTTATTATACAACGCTCTTTACAGGGACAACATTATGCCATGGAAAATTTTATAAAAATGAGGAATGAATTTTGATTCCCACAACTCTTTGTGATAGACATGAATGGGCAAGGGATCCTAAATTTTCCATTGCCAACCCATTAAAGGGAACTTAGAAACAAAGCAGATTGAATCCATAACATAGGCAGATAGATAAAAAGGAGGATAAATCCTCTGAGACACAGTCCGTTTAGACCGGTAATTGAAAATAGCAGTGGCTAAGTTATCAGACAATATTTTGGCCCAGTCTACAATGGTGGCGTTTACAGCAGCATTCAATAAGGGAAGCCATTCAGACAAAATATTATTAATGTCAGGCTTTCCAAAAAGCCTGCATAACATAGTAGCAGCAAAACAATATGGAGAGGTGAGTGAACTGGTACTGTACATACCGTGTTTATCTTTCTTCATTGGTTCATCTCTTTTGGTCCATTCTTTAGTGCATTCTGCCAAATTGGCATTTTCCTTGGCAAATTTCTCCATAAATTATTTTTTGTAAGTTGCCTGAGGCTCCGGAAAATGATACATAAGCCTCAAATCTTCTAGAGTAAACGACCCGATGAGCTCTTGACCTGGAGTTTGAACTGTCTGTCTGTGATATCGGTGCTATCCAGCACCCATTTGACCATATCTGTATATGGAAGAATTCTTGGTCTTGCGGCTATCCAGTTCAAGAAAGAACAAGCCAGCTCTGTAAGAGATGCTTCAGAGGAATTACTTGAGCTCGCGGTAGCTGAAACATCCATTACCCTTGGGTTCTCTTCTTCAAGCAAACTAAATATACCCTTCCAAGTGGTGATGCCAGCATCTTTGTTGCAAGCAGTGTCTGCATACAAGGATGCCATTTCTTTGTTTTCAGAATTCGAAGCTTTCTCTTTCTTTCCAGAACTAGGAGCTTTCTCTTTCTTTCCCATAATGCTCTGAATGTTGCTTTGTATACTCCCCTGTTCTTCGCGCCTGCAGCTTTACGAATTAACTGAGAATAATGACATGAGAAAGGTGACAGGATAGTTTTAAATGCCGAAGGCATATGAAATACATTATTTAATTGTGAAATCACCTTTCAATCAAAAAAAATCCCTTTCATTAATAATTGACAATTCATTCATTAATTTGCATTAAAGCGCATAACGGATATCAATTTATGGAAATATTTTCTTCGTACAACGAGCTTTCAGAATGTGCAATCTTGCGATCTGCGATTTGCTTTGCAATATTGAAAAATCGCAATATCGCAAAATCGCAATATCGCTAATCACATTATCGCAAATCAGAAAATCTGCGTCATCGCCATATCACAAATCGCAACTTTCTGAAATCGTAATCTTATAACATCGCGAAATCGAAATATCGTAAAATGTATCATATGAAAAATATCTATTAATATGTTTTCTGCAATATGCGATTTTGCGATAATTATTTTAGTGCGATGTCACTGGATCGCGCTATCGCAATTTCGAAGATTCTGCTTTGCTTAAGATATATTCTACTTTTTTGCGATGAATGCGATGTTTCCTTCAAAGAGAGATTTTATTCTAGTCTATCATAAACTTAAGTTTATTTAAAGATTTTCCAAAGAAATTTCTTTAAGTCAATGATAGTAAGTTTTATTGAAAATGAAAACAAACACCAATAATTTTTTTGGATTTTTAAACTAAGGGTCCCCACTTATTTAGTATTATTACTAATATTAAATAAGAAGGGGGGTTGTTGCTGGCCACAAAAATTGGCGATTCACTTGGAAGAACCAATTATCTCTACTTTTCTTTTGAGTTTTCTAAACTTTTCAAAACAGAAAATTTTCAAGAAAATCAAACTTTATTATAAAAAGAAAAAGTACATTATGCTTCACTCTATGAATGATATTTCATTTCTTTTATGATCAACTTTGACTATTCACTTCCTCAAGCTAGTCCTTGTGTCTACATCAGTCATTACTTGGTTTTAAAGATAAAAACAAAAGGCTTCTCTGTAAATCAGTTTTTTAAATATGCTCATTTGTCGTAGGTAGAGCCACTGCTGCCAGCAAGCGTTTATAGCCTCGACAGGGTTACCTATTACCTAGCAATGATCCTGTGTCCCACTTAGAAAAATATACAATTTTCAAAGAGAAATCCATATTCACACTTATCGCTTTTTATTTTCTTTTTATTCTTAAAGAACAATGTCTTGGTTTGGTAGCCAATTTATGACAGTGCCATTCACTTGATTTATAACTTTGTTGAACAAGTTGGCTCGTGATGAGACCCCTTGTCTTTTGATTGCAATAATCTTAAGTCATTGCCCTGTTGTGGTATGAAGTATTGCAAAAGTCAGCAAGCTATAATATCTATGATCATGATAAGTCGGCTCGTGATGAGACCTCTTACTCTTTAAGTTAAAAGTGTATCATTGGATTATTCCCTGAACTTTGTAATTTTCTAGGTGGGGAGGTAGTCATTGTTTCCTTAAGATAGCTCTGGACGACAATAATAGATTTTTTTGGAAAAGAACTTTTCTACAGAGAATCTTCGTTTTGTTATTGATACCTTTCATTGAACTGATATAAAACAATCTTTCACCAAAAGTTTCTTTTCATCAAAATTTTCAAAGTTGAAATTAATATAATTTCTAGATTAAAAACTTTTAACTATATCTTTGGATAATAATGATCAATATTATGAAAATAATTCTATTTATATAAGTGAAGAAATAAAATCTAAAAAGAGAACTAGTATCTTTTTGATGAATTCCAAATGTAACCGTTAACAACTATTTTTTTTATGACAAACAAAGAAAACTAATCTACAAAATAGAAGAATGATCTCCTATGGAAAATATTTTTTCAGGATCTGTCCATTAACAGGTAAAGATTCTCTTTTCCCTGTTAAATCCTGTAATATAAAAGTTGATGGATCTATGATCTCTGCAATTTGGAAAGGACCAAGCCACATTCGTTGAAATTTCGTATGTTTTCCTTTTTCCTCATGAGCCTTGTCCTATTTTAGAACTAAATCTCCTATCTGAAAAATCCTTCCTAGTTATCATGTTTGAATCAAAGGAAGTTTTAACTAATGCTTGATGATGAGCATGAATTACTTTAGCCTTTTCTCGTTGTTCTTCTAACTTAATTATTTCCATCTGCCTTAATTGTAAAGAAGAGGCTGGTTCTTCATCAATATATTGGACTAAGGCTAAAGAAGGGATTGTTAGATGAGTTAGAAGAACCACTTCTCTCCCATAAACTAAATTAAAGGGAGAAGTGCCAATAGAAGCCTTCTGCGTTATTCGATCTGCCCATAAAGCATATATTAAAGACTTATGCCAATTTTTATGATTTTGATCAATGGTTCTCTTAATGATTCTGATTAAGTTTTTATTTGTGGATTCAGCTAACCCATTTCCCTGTGGATAATAATTGGCAGAATATTTAAGTTTGAAACCTCTCTTGAGTGCAAATTCAGTCATAGCATTACCAGAAAAATATGATCCATTATCAAACATTAAAGCAGAAGGTAAACCAAATTTGGTGATTATGAACTGATCTATAAACTCGATGATATGTTCAGCCTTAGCAGTCTTGAGAGGGACTGCTTCTACCCATTTCATAAAATAATCAGTTGCTGTAACGATATACCTATGTTGTTTAGAAGAGTGAGGAACGATCTCACCTATTATGTCCAATCCCCATTTATCAAAAGGCTACTCAATGTTGACTGGTTGTAATGGTAATGAAGGTTTCTTTTGTCTTCCAGCTGCAGTTTGAAAACTTTGACATTTCCTTGCATAGTTATGTGAATATTTGAATAATGTGGGCCAATAATAGCCTGCAAAGAGGATCTTATGTGCAGTAGCATCTCCAGCATAATGTCGACCTACTGGCCCATCATGAAGTTCCTGCAAGACTTTTTCAGCTTCAGATTTCTCCAGACATCTAAGAAGAACAGAATCATAATTAATTCTAAAAACAACATCATTTACAAGATGGTATTGTATAGCCTTCAACCTTAGAGCTCTTTTCCTGGTGTGATCGAGATTTGGAGGAGTGTATCCATTCTTCAGATAAAATATGATATCATCATATAATGATTCAACATCGTTTAGGCTTACCTCATATGTTTGTATTTCTTCAAATTGTTTTTCAGAAATAAGTGATGCTCCAGCTAGTATTTTGCAAAAACCTTAACCTCTTACAATATTTTCTGGTTTGATTTCCACATCATATTCTTGTAAGGCAGTAACCCAATTGGCTCTTTTCTCACCCACATATTTTTGAACTAAAATATTTCTTACCACTGTAAACGGTACTATGATTTTTGTATGGGTTTTCAGTATAAAGGGTCTGAAATATTTAATTGCTTTGAAAACAACATAAGCTTGTTTATCCACATCTAAATAATTCAATTAAGCTCCCTGTAAATTTGAACTGAAAAAGGAAATTGGAGATTCTGCTTTGTTTTGATTTGCTTGAGTGAGTATTGCAGCATAAGATTTATCAGAGGAAAATGTGTACAAAATAAAAGGATCGGAAAAATTTCGAGTTGCTAAAGATGGAGCATTGATAATTTCTTGTTTGATCAGATTGCATGCCTCATATTCATATTTGCACCATTTGAAGTTTGAATTATTTTTAATCATTGCATGCAAAGGTGATACAATTCTCGAAAAATCTGGCACAAATTTTTTTACAAAATTAATCTGGCCATGAAAATATTGCATAGCTTTTTTGTTATGAGGCAAAGATATTTCAGAAATTTCCTTGATTCTATCAGGATCAATATGAATTCCAGATTTTGATACTATAAATACAAGAAGTTTTCCTTCACTTAATGCAAAAAATGATTTTTTTGGATTAAGTGAAATTCCATACCTTTGACAGCGTTGGAAGATCTGCTTCAGATCTCTAAGATGATTGCTTCGTTTTTTAGAATATACAGTTATATCATCCAAGTAAATTATGACTGATTTGTTAACTAATCCCTTGAAAGCAATGTCCATAGCCCTCTGAAATGTGGCACCAGCGTTGATTAGACCAAAAGACATCTTTTGATATGCGTAAGTTCCCCATTTGGTTCTTAATGTAGTTTTCAATTGATCATCAGGATGGACCAACACTTGATTGTATCCAGAGAAACCATCTAAGAAAGAAATAAATTATGATCCTGCAACTGCCTGTGATATTTTCTCCATAGGAGGCAAAGGAAAATTATCTTTTTGGCAGGCTTTATTAAGATTTCAAAAGTCAATTCAAATTCTAATGTCTCCATTCTTCTTTCTAACAGGAACCATATTGGAAACCCATTTAGAATGTCGAACAGGAAAACTAATTTTGGCTTTCAATAACTTATTGAGTTCAGATTTGATTTGGTTTTCTAGATTGGGGTGGATCTTTCTCAACCTCTGTTGGACAGGTTTTTCATCATTGATCATTGGGATAGTATGTTGGATGATAGAAGTGTCATAAGTTTTCAGTTCATCATAGTTCCAAGCAAAGACACTTTTATATTGTTTCAAAAGACGAACGTATGCTAACTTTTCTTCAGGAGCTAGACCAAGGCCTAGGTTGATATTCTGTGGTTTGGCATCAGTTCCTAGATTTACTAATTCATAATTCAAAGTTGAACTTTGTAGTTTTGAATTGGTAGATATTTTAAATCAATCTTTCAAATCATAAAGGTCTTCTAACTTGACTACTGATTTCGGCATAGCATTATTGGTTCTATCTTGGAGCAATTGTTTGTCATGCTGATCTTCATCAATTATCTGATTGGTGTAAGATCCTTCAGATGTGATAAAGCTTACAATATCAGGATCATCATTGAAAATCTTCCAATTGGTAATATTATCAGGAATCGAGGGTCTAAAGATTAGTTCAATTTAAAATCGATCAGGACTAAAGTCTTCTGCAGGAATGAGCTTGGAAGCTACATTAGCTAGGAGGTCTGTACTAGCATTCTGAATTCTGGGAATTGATGAAATATTAAATGCTATAAAATGTTCAGTCAGATCTTGGACTAAAGATTGATAATGCTTTAAATGACATGATAAACAATGTATAGTATTGCGTACCTATTTGATTACAATTTCCGAATCTCCGAAAACTTGTAGATATTTGATGTCTAATCCGATTGCTTTGTATAATCCTTCAACTAAAGCATCGTATTCTGCAGTGTTATTAGTGCAATCGAATTCGAGTCTGCAAGTTAGCATAATTTTGTTTCCCTTTGGACTAACTAAAATGCATCCTGCTCCTGCTCCTTCATTAGACTTAGAACCATCAAAAAATAATTTCCAAAATAAAGATTTATTTACAGGGGTATCTACAAAATTAATACATTTAGAACTATCTGTTTGAGAAAAATTTTCTATTTGAGATAAAACAGAATGTTCTAAATAAAGTGAAGTATGAGCATTAAAATTTCCTAAGAAAGAATCAACTAAATAATTGCCAATGATATTATTGCTGTATGCAACAGGTTCATTCTCTCCTTCCAGTTCCATTACTATGTATTTTTGATGCTTTTCTCGTTCAACCTTTATCTGATTTGGTTTTCCATTGTAAGGAAGCCACATATGCGACCAATCGGTTGCAAAATATCCATGAAGTTTTTCTGACCAATCTCTGCTAAGAATTAAGCCATAAAATTCTGGAATATCTGCAACTAAAATATCAATAACTTGACATACCTTTGGATTCGATGAGAGTCTTATGGTAACCTGATTTAATTCGCCAATCACTTCAACTTGCGATCGATCTAACTGGACTATTCGCACAGCAGATTTTTGTGGTTGAATGTTCAACTTTGCACATATTGATTTTGGTAGAATATTAGATGAAGCTCCAGAATCCACTAAACAATTATGCAAATTTTTATTGAAAACTTCATAAGTAAGAAGAAATGGAGTATGAGATCTCGACCTTCCTCCAATTAAAGCGATATTTTCTAGATCAAATTTACTGATTGCATTAGTTGGAGGTCTTCCCATCTCGTTTGAAGCTTGAGAAATCACAGGATCGGGCAAAGGTTTTTCTGGTACAACATGTAATTCTTTCAAAAGTACCTTTTTTTGGTGTTTTAATTTTCTCAATTCATAAAAAGTGATGTTAACCCTAGTCTTCTTCATGTCTTCTATGATATTATACTCCATTTCATCAGGAACAATCAGTGTTCTGGATGGAGTTGATGAATCTGTCTGGACTGGGCTAGTTTGAATTGCTTTAGATGTCGTTTTCTTGGGTGCAACTTTATCTTTATTCAATGAGCTTGCGCTCTTTGACTTAGGAGTAGATTGAGGAGGATCAAGTTGATTTCTACTTCGAGTGCTAACAGGGGATGCTTCTTGATCTTCCTCATCTGGAAGGATGAAATCCCACATACCTTGTACTTCTACAACTTCTTCTTCATCAGTAGTCTCTTCAGTAGCAGTTTCTTCTTCTTCTTCTTCTGATTCAGCATTAGTAATAGCATTTGGTGGCTTTGGATCAGTTTAAGGGTCTCTTCTAAAAGGCTTGAAATATTTTTTAGAAGATGTTTCTGCCACTTGTTTCTTAATGTCAACCATTTCATTAGACATGGTTTTTAAAACTTTTTGCAGTCCTTCTAAATCAAATGGATCTTTTGATTGATTTTTCTTGAGATCTTCCTTAAAAGTGACTTTCTTGGATTTTCGTTCTTCTATCGCATTTTTCTTTTCTAAAGAAATGATACGTTTTTCTACCGCTATTGCCTCCTTCATGTTTTCTGCTAAAGTTGGTTTGTTACCCTATCAAAAAAGATTGCTATGTTTGATGGTAAAGCAGAAATGTACCATTCACTTCGCACCTCTTCGCTAGGCTTGGAAGCAGTAGGAATTTTGTTTAACAATTTATTGAAATGTGAATTGAAATCATTGACAAGTTCCTTTGAGTTAGCTCTAAGATTAGATAGATCATTGATCAATGTTGCTGTAGACCTGTCATCACCAAATTTAGTCAAAAATTGATCTTGAAAGATATCCCAACTAGTGATGGATCCAGATGGTAATGAAAAATACCATGATCCAGCCGCTCCTTGTATAGTATAAGGGAAAAGTCGGACAATAGCATCTTCATTAATAACTCCATTGAGATTTATAGACAGCATAAAATTGTTTATATGTTCCTCTGCTAACATGCCTGCTTCAGGATTAAACTTAGGCAACCATTTTTCAGGATAGGCTGGTAATTGACTCAAGGGTGCAAGCATTAAGACTGCCCCTAGATTATTCCATGGCATTTGGACCATCGTTGAACTAATAACAGAGGAAAGTGTAGAAGATGATGTCTGTGATTGGGAAGAGGAAGATATTATAATTATAGATGATTAAGAAGGTGATGTGGAATTTCTAGTGGAATGAGGAACAATAGTCTGAAGTGGAGGGGTGGACGGTTGGCTTTGTGGTGAAGAGGTTGAAACGGATGATGACGAGGAAACAATCTCGTTGTCAGACCCTTTAGGTGATTTCCTTGCTCTTTTCCTTGTAGGTAAAGGTAACTCGGTTGGCTGAATGCCAAGCTTTTCACTCTGTAATCTGGTAAGAGGATGAGCAGGATTATATTGCGAAGTTACACTGCCTTGAGATTTGTCAGATCTTTGAGGTGATATTGAGAATTGCTAAATTTTATGAATCAAAGATTCAACTTTAGGAGGTTCAATAGCAGATTCTTCTGAAAATTCAGGGTTTGTAGTAGTGTCTGTTGCTCTTGTGACTTCTGGCTCTAGATTTACAATTTCTGAGTGCGATGGAGAAGTCGGGGGAGATGGTGAGGGTGTTTTACTCTCGGAATGGTATTTAGATTTAGATTTACTTGCCATTCATAGTTCGTGGCCCTCCTTCTAGTGCCAAATATGTTGAAGCACCGAAAATTGTGTCTACAACAAGGGGGATACCCACCCGGTCCGGACCTTTGTTAGCAGCTCCTTTTCCGTTTGGTGTAGTGGGTCTGACTGGGGATAATGGGACCAGTTTCCCAATTTGTGTGTGTGTGTTGAGAATATATATTTCCTTTCTAAAACAGGTTCCTAAGTGAAGTGATTTTATGCTATTTCTAATCTAATCATATGCAAATTGTATTCTAATTAAAACAGAAATATCTAATTCTAAACTAAACCCAGGCTAAGATTTTGTTTATGCGATCTAAAATGATTTCGAATAAAAATCGGTAATAAAGATCATTCAATTGATATAAGAAAAGAATTCAATAAGGATAAACCACTTCATATAAAAAGTTAGATGAAACAGTTGTGAAAAACATATCGCATAATAAGCTATTCATACATTAAGCATAAACAAAATAGTCATCATCGTACAAAAGTGCCAAATGATAACTGAAGCATTCAAGCATCAATATATAAATAACTGAACATAAATATCACTTTTAACACAGAAGCAGAAAAAGTTAAGAGATAAAAGTACCATTTATAACTGGTTCTACTGATGAGCTAGAAACAATAATGATTTATCTCCTCCTAATCCAACATCTACTAAGAGTACAGAAATGAAACATCAGTAGCAGATACTAGACACAGATATCAATAAATATCGTTCCATTCATTCATCAAAACCTCCTCTGAGGGTGAAGAAGTGCATGTTTTGAGGATAAGTTTTTGACAAATTTCTGGACCCTTCTCTAAATGCATGAGAAGGGTTTAAATACTACTAACTAAATCTAATTATAGTTTATTACAAAAATTTAGGATTCGGTTTAAATGACTGTCCTTTTTCTAGGCAAAAATAAAGTAAAACTAACACTAAATCTAAAACTAAAATTAACAACTAACTACTTGTGACTCTGGTCTTTGAATTTGAAAGCATCCAGCATTGATTTGAGAAGAGGGGGTCGGACGACTTCAGATTTTAATTGTCCCAAAAAGACGGAATCATCAAGTGTGGGCGCGATCTTCTCAGCAGAATTAATGATGCAATTGAGAGTGTTGTATTGACTGTGTGGTTTTACTAGACAGGTCCAGTAAGAATCCCAGTTTAATTTTGTCAATCCTTGAATTGGTTTTTCCTTCTCTTCCGCTTTTTGTTTCCACTCTGTTTTCAATTGTTGTGCTTGTGGTAGGTATCCCAGAATGGTTTCTGAAATTAAATTAACCTTGTGCAAATTCTCATTTACACAATCAATAATGTTGCTCGCTGACGTAGCTGCTTCCTCTGCTGCTTTTTCTGCCTCTCTGATCTGTGCATCCCAAATGCTAAAGAGCATTTCTTTATGGTCGTCATTGATAATTGGCGCTCCTACTCTTTTTCCTTCCTCTGTCTTTTGCCATGCCAAATAATTAGTAACTCTTTGATTAGTTAAATCATAATCATGTCGTAATTCTACGACATGATTAGTGATTCTATCACTTTCTTGACAAAAAGAGTTCCACTGTGAAATCTTTTGGCATAATATATATTGTTGTTGCAGCAGTTGATTATTTAAAGAAATAGATTATGAAATAAACTCTGTAAGCCTGGGGTCTTCTTTATGCGTTTCTTGCATAATCTGTATTTGTTTTTCTTTTTCGGCCAAGATTTTCTGATAACCGATTTGCATTTGTTGAAACTCTTGCTGTAACTTTTCAAATTTCATTTGTTGCAGAACTTTTATCTGACCCTCTTTTTCATTTAATAACAGTCTTACCTCAGATGCTTTGTCAATAGTTACAGAGGCATAAGCTCCTGTTATCTAAGATAATTTAGTAAGATTTTCAGTGGGATTTGTAGTAGGATCTTTCCATAAAACATCCAATTGTTCTGCATCAGTAGAAAACGCACTTTCTAATTTTCTCTTCTTTCTTTGCTTCCTTACTACTGATTTATGTTGTGGGCTGTAGAAAATATCCAGAGGAGGAATTTCCTCTATTTTAAGTACAAGATCGGGAGAGGGAGTAATGGGTATATGTTATTTTTCTGTGACATTGCCACTTATTTCTGTAACCAAAACTTTTGCTGTTTGTACGGGAGTTTGTATGTTCTATCCTTCAACATTAATAAAATCATTAAATGATTCCCATTATTTATATAACTGAGTGCTGATGGATGGTTGTTGTACATTAAGAGGTGGAAGAATCAACTGTGGGGTAGTTGAAGTCTGTTGTTGTGAA
This sequence comes from Pinus albicaulis, assembly GCA_034641835.2. Taxonomy (NCBI): domain Eukaryota; kingdom Viridiplantae; phylum Streptophyta; class Pinopsida; order Pinales; family Pinaceae; genus Pinus; species Pinus albicaulis. The sequence goes on from CM076574.1 coordinate 943,197,975, forward strand.
AGCTCTTTTGATTGAGCTGTATCCTTGACTGAGCCTTCACTTTTATCTTGATCAGATTTTTTACAATGTTCAGAAATTTCTTTGTCAGACTTTGACTTAGACCTTTCTGAATCTGAGCTGCCACTAGGAGTTGGTTCCCTTGCGAGTTCCAAGCGGAAATTATCTAAAGGAACAGTGGTCAATCTTCTTTCTCTGTATACTTTAAACTCTTGAAATTCTTCTGGGGAGAACCGTGTTTGAGCTAAATTCAAAATGTCTTTAAATGAACATTTTTCTTGAAACATATCATCAAAAAGATCTTCTTCTCTAGAAAATACTCTTACTTTGACAACAGTGGTGAAATCCTTGACAATACCGTATGGATCAAATAGCCTTCTTGGAAACTTAAACAATTTTAAACATGTAACATTGCTTACTTCCTTAAATGTGTGACCAACATCAAATAATGAAAATGCTCTGCAGGAAACAGGAAATTGTGGCCAGATGACCTTCTTTTTATCCTTTAATTCTTTTGTCAAACCTCCGTCTCCACAGGTTTGATATGCGATTTCCCGAGCTATAATTTTATCCGGAACATATAAGGGAAAAACATGAGGAGAGAAAAAGCTCCCAAAAACCCTCACATAAGTAAACAGTTCTTCTCCAAAACATCTTGCGACAGGGAGAATGTATACCTCTGCTTCAGGAGAAAACCTTGGAGCATCCTTATTATACAACACTCTGTACAGGGGCAACATTATGCCATGGAAAATTTTATAAAAATGAGGAACGAATTTTGATTCCCACAACTCTTTGTGATAGACATGAATGGGAAAGGGATCCTGAATTGTCCATTGCCAACCCATTAAAGGGAAATTAGAAACAAAGCAGATTGAATCCATAACATAGGTAGATAGATCAAAAGGAGGATAAATCCTCTGAGACACAGTCCGTTTAGACCGGTAATTGAAAATAGCAGTGGCTAAGTTATCAGACAATATTTTGGCCCAGTCTACAATGGTGGCGTTTACAGTAGCATTCAATAAGGGAAGCCATTCAGGCAAAATCTTATTAATGTCAGGCTTTCCAAAAAGCCTGCATAACATAGCAGCAGCAAAACAATATGGAGAGGTGAGTAAGCCGGTACTATACATACCATGTTTATCTTTCTTCAGTGGTTCATCTCTTTTGTTCCATTCTTTAGTGCATTCTGCCAAATTGGCATTTTCCTTGGAAAATTTCTCCATAAATTGTTTGTTGTAAGTTGCCTGAGGCTCCGGAAAATGATACATAAGCCTCAAATATTCTGGAGTAAACGACCCGATGAGCTCTTGACCTGGAGTTTTGAACTGTCTATCTATGATATCGGTGCTATCCAACACCCATTTGACCATATCTGTATATGGAAGAATTCTTGGTCTTTCCGCTATCCGGTGCAAAAATGAAGAAGCCAGCTCTGTAAGAGATGCTTCAGAGGAATTACTTGAGCCTGTGGTAGCTGAAACATCCATTACCCTTGGGTTCTCTTCTTCAAGAAAACTAAACATACCCTCCCAAGTGGTGATGCCAGCATCTTTGTTGCAAGCAGTGTCTGCGTACAAGGATGCCATTTCTTTGTTTTCAGAATTCGAAGCTTTCTCTTTCTTTCCAGAACTAGGAGCTTTCTCTTTCTTTCCCATAATGCTCTGAATGTTGCTTTGTATACTCCCCTGTTCTTCGCGCCTGCAGTTTTACGAATTAAGTGAGAATAATGACATGAGAAAGGTGACGGGATAGTTTTAAATGTTGAAGGCGTATGAAATACATTATTTAATTATGAAATCACCTTTCAATCAAAACAAAATCCCTTTCATTAATAATTGACAATTCATTCATTAATTTGACATTAAAGCGCATAACGGATATTGATTTATGTAAAGATTTTCTTCGTACAATGAGCTTTCAGAATGTGCAATCTTGCGATATGCGATTTGCTTTGCAATATCGCAAAATCGCAATATCGCTAATCGCATTATCGCAAATCAGAAAATCCGCATCATCGCCATATCACAAATCACAACTTTCTGAAATCGTAATCTCTTAACATCGCGAAATCGCAATATCGCAAAATCACACTATCGTAAAATGTATCATGTGAGAAATATCCGTTAATATTTTTTCTGCGATATGCGATTTTGCGATAATTATTTTAGTGCGATGTCATTGGATCGCGCTATCGCAATTTCGAAGATTCTGCTTTGCTTAAGATATATTCTACTTTTTTGCAATGAATGCGATGTTTCCTTCAAAGAGAGATTTTATTCTAGTCTATCATAAACTTAAGT
>CM076574.1:943200377-943325073 GCA_034641835.2 Pinus albicaulis
CTTATGAATTCTTTGATTGTTAAGAAACACACACTCAAAGAAACTCTAAGTTGACATATCAAATCCGCATAAAAAAATTTCAAAAAATAAGTAATAGAAAGCTAACAAAATTTCTCACAACTTTTATTTTTATCGCAAAATGAAATTCTACACAGAAAAATTGTTATAGTTTGCAGAAAGTTGAAGAACCGAAAAAAATGATTTTTTTTTCTCAAAAAAGGGCAAAAAGTGTAACCCAGCTTCACATTTTCACCAATTAATTTCTTTGTTTTGGGTTAAACATGACTAGGAAAATCAAACAAATATAGGTTTGTTTAATATTTCCTTTTGGGGTTTCCTGTTTAGACCATAAAAAACCTAATAAATGTGTTTTATTAAGTTATTTTACATAGTGTAGGCAATTTTAATTAGGGTAAAATTGGTCTTACATGGTGTACTTGGGTCCATCTAATGATAGTAGGTTAGATGACCAAAAAATGGTGTAACAATAGATATGACCAAGAAGCTTCTAGTTGGGATACATTTGCACAACAAGGCTTCTAGAACTTACATTTTATTTTTAGTTTTCATTGAGTCATGTGCGTAGTTTTTAATGTAGAAAAGAGCACATGTTTACGCGGGTTTCAATGGAAGAAACTGTGCATGCGTAGAAACCGAATAGGGAAAGTGCGCAAGTCATGCTAAACAGGTTAAAAGGCCATTGTATCCAAAATTCATGATTTTTTAAAGGAATATAAATGTTTGAATTGCAAGGGAGTGCATTGAAATATATGTATGGATGGTGAGATATCCATTTTAAATGTCAAGAGTCATGGTGACAAAAAAACATGTAACAGATTTCCCCCTAAAGTGCAAAGTCTGGAAAGTCATTAAAATATTGAAGCACTTTATCATGCCAAAGGTTGGATCAGAGATAATGGTCAGAAACCTACAACAAAAATTCAAGGATTACAATGCAAATATATATAATCATCACTGAGGTAGGAATTCCCATACTCAGAGTAAAGCTAACATGATGAACAAGTACATAAATAACCTAGAATCATATCAATAGTAGACACAGTATGGACGCAACCATCTATTATGAATATCTCTACGTAATCATGAATACATAACTCCTTGTAGCCTAGATGGATGAAACTAGATCCAAGGTCCTGATGTCCATCTCTCGATCTGTAGTACGAATCTAACCATGTGAAAAAATGTGTTGAAGTTGAACACGACAGATACCACTTGATTACCGGTTAATGATGTGAACCGTTAATAAGTGTGAGAGAAACCACCAATAATGAAAATGGATCTCAAGGTACTCTTAGTACAATAGATGAAGTGTGATTAGGTGATCTGTAGTCGAACACTCATATAATCGCTAGATCGAAGGTTAATGATGAGAACCCATCGTCGAAGGCGAGAAACCTACCATTAAGACATGAAAGCCTTAAGGTACTGAAAAGGGTTTCTAGATCAACTTCTTAGATAGTAAGCTAGAGTTGACAGGAAGTGGTCCATTGTAGGAGGGCCCATGACATGAAACTTCATGTCAAGTTGAAGAAATCTTTTGCAAGTATTGACTCAGGGATGGCCGATGCGAATGAGGGCTAATATTTGCAAAGGGAAATAAACTGAGGTTGAACTTATCTTGAACTCATGGAAACCCGAAAATTGAATTGGTAGAATTTGACTCAACAATAATACCCAAAACCAGTTGAAAAATTTCAATGAGGTTCAATTAACTGTAAGGAAAATGGATTGCCCAACCCAAACACAAGTGTGATAGAGTGTCGAAAATGGATTCCCCCCCATAATTACTAGAAAGTACCTCTTTATTTTTTTCAAGTTTGAGGAGGATAACATTTTCTTGTCCTGTAAGATCGCCCTTCAGATGAGTCCTTTGAATTATTTTTTACGAACCCTAAGGAGGAGTGGTTTAGTCTCGTCATGGTTGACACTATTTAATTTTGAGTCTAGTGTAGAGTTAACTTGATGTCGTTTTCATGTTTCAAGAGTTTGAAGATACATGAAAATAAAACTCATTCAGTTCTTTCAGTGTAGATTTTTAACAAGCCCGAAGAAAGTAAAACTTAGTGTTTTTCATTTTTATGGAGCCAGAAGAAAAATGTAAGTAAACTACACATGTTCTTTTTCATAAATTTAGTCCCTCAAGCCCAAGAAAGTATAAAATGATGCAGGAGAGAACTCTATTTACCATTCTTAGTCAACATATAATTTTTTCGTAAATAGTCTAATTCAATCCGTAAAAGGGGTAAACTTGTACTGAATAGACAAATGTTCATTTATTTTTACAATTTTGAATAGTCAAGTAATCGACAATATTTTCATGTTTAGAGAGTTTGAAAAGGGCTTAAAAGGGAAATATAGGGTTTCAATTTTTTGTATTTTTAAAGAGCCCGAAAAAGTGATCAAAGTTTACTCATAGTAAAAATGATCCATTTTTACATTGTAACATGTATTATGTACATGGGGTTCGAACTCCATGGCGTCTACAAATTTTAATGGACTACTCGACTGCATGAGGGTTTCAACGTCTCAACTTAGCGCAGGAGCAAGGGTTTCAACGCTCTTAGCCGAGGAAGCGAACGCCATCACGTATACCACATCAGAGGCTGTGCCTCTCATCCTGGGCTTGGGAGCACAGACTTGAACTCACGGTGATGCTCACAGATAGGGAGGAACACACGAGTCTGAAGGGGTCTGCAACTTTGGATGTGCAGCTCCTCCCACTTCTAACATGCATAGTTTCGGCCCTGTGGATCTGGGCGTTAGGTGATCAGAGAAGCCATTTTTTTGCCCAATACCCATCTAGGAAGTTTCTCTCATCCATATCTTTGGAGGATAGACCTGGAACTACACTGATGCACACAGTAGCAAGTCTCGATCCTTCCCGATCTGTGCAACACCCCCCACAGAAGCCATGCAATAGCGCAATCGCACGGATCTGGGCACTCTGCGACTAGGTGAGCCACAATCATGTCAAAGGCTTAACCTTGAGAATGGTTGGGAGGGAAAGAAGGCAGTGAAGGCTAGTGCTTCCTTGCTCCAGAGTGCAACCCCATGATCTATGCACCACAACTGTTCTCCCACAAATGAAAACCACATATTTGAAAAGGTAGTCTGGGATAACAGTGAGCCATATGGACATGTCAATATAGCCCCCCAGATGAGATTTGGCTGCCAGGGATCCCCATATCTCTTATCCTCTACCTTTCAGATTTAGATCTCACTTCTTACTGGAAAGACCATGACTCTCTAGGCTCAATCCTTGGATCTGGTGAAGGGCCTTTCACATGCACTTGAACACAGGTTTGGGATTCCTTCTACCTTTCAACGACTACTTTATGGAGGTAAAAAATTAGAGGACTCTCTTTCGCTCTCATTTTATAATATTGGAAAAGATGTTTCTGTAGTTTTAACCCTGCGGCTACGATGAGGGGCAGTCGGGAAACCCTTTTCAGCTCAAGCTTTCTCCTAGAAGGATGCTGTCCATGCACAACCTCCCAAGAAAGATGCTCAACCCTCTAAGGTACCCAAGTAATTTTTGGTTGATAAAATGGAGGAGGTGCCCTCTATAGAAATTTACCATCCGGAACTTGAAAACCAGTTTCAAACACATCCAGAAAAGGCCACCATTTTCCGATTCAATGGATTATGGCCCCGCTCAATAGATCTCTACCAATGGATTCACTCCACTTGTATCAATAACAACAAGGTCTTCTTCTGCTCAAAGGGTTTCTTCATAGTTCTGTTTGAATTCAATGAATATTACCAAAAATCCTTAACATGGGGCCCTTGGTTTTGGGGAAAAGCAGGGCTATTCCTCACACCCTGGTTCCCAGATTTCGAACCCTCTATGAAAATCATCACCAAAATTCCCATTTGGGTTAGGCTTCCAAATTTACTAGCTCCTCTATGGCACTTATCTGTCTTTCAAAGTATTGGAAACACACTAGGACGACTTTTGGCAACGGATGCCTCCAGGGGGGAGATAGGCATATACACCTATGGAAGAATATGTGCCGAAATAGACATAAGTAAAGGCATGCCCAAATAAATCAATCTCAAAATTGGAGATTTCCACTGGACACAGATCCTGGATTATGAGAATACTACTTTATGATGCCGTCACTACCATCAAACAGGGCATATTCAGAACTCCTGCGTGACGTTCTTCACCCAAAAGAAGAGAAGCAATCACAAATTAAACTCCAAAAGCTAGCAACCATGTGAACCTCCTCCCATGGACAACATTGACTCCCTTATCTTGGATGAGGAGGAGATCGAAGCAGATGAGGAAGTTTCCAAGTAAGAAAAGGACACACTCTCTACGGATCCAGGAGGGCCCAATGCTTCTGTGAGTGCCCATAAACGATCTCATGAGTCCTCCTCCTCAGATTCGGATAAAGAGACTACTCCTTTAGTCAATAACAATCTTCAAGTGGTTTTAGCCCATTCGCATCATGAAGGATGGGTTAAAATTTCAAAAAATAAAGGAAAGAAAAGTTGTATTAAGGGTTCTACCCATTCTGGGTAGATCCTTGTGTCTGTCTCTTAATGCTCCCTTGTTTATCTTCTAGGCCCTCTTTGTCTCTCTCTTGGCTACTTTCGGGACTGAGGTTGATAATTCATCATTTCCAGCTTCCCCGCTTCTCAACCTCTCATGACTGTAGTTCCATATTGTATCATATGCTCTTTTTTTAATAGAATTAGTCTAATTTACAAAAAAAAAACATGTATTATGCACATAACACTTGATAAATCGTCATAATTTCTCAAAATTATGGTAAAAAAACATCAAAAAATGACTTTTAAAGTTAAAAAAATAACATTTTATTCACCAAAAAACTTATAAACTTGAAAAATTAATTCATTTTTACCGTTTGAGTTTTTAACTAATTTGAGAGTAGTGAGAGGGTTTTTACCACGAAACTTCAGAGGCTGATTCTGGGCAAACCAGTGGACCATTTCATGAACCGTTTCCTCCAGGTGATAGATATCTTCCATATCTTGATTTTAATTCATTTAAAATTTGTTTTTAAGATTTTATTTGATTTTTTGGGGGTGTTTTAATTTCAAAATCTGCCCACAGGTGTGCGTAGTTTTCCCTTATCGGGGCCGCACACACCAACAATTTTTTACACACTAAAACAAGCGATTTGTGTGGTTTTTCTACTAAGAAACCACGAAAATGCACTATGTTTGTAAATAAAACCATGCAGGATGTCGAGGGATTTCAAAAATATATAGAACAAAACCCAAAAGTCACAAATTTATCTCAATAAATCTTCCAACACTCCTATGGGGTAGCAGGAGGGGGAGGGGTTCTCATAAATCCTGATGGAAACATCAAAGACAAGTATTCCTAGAGTCTATGCCAGAAAACAAACAACCAATCTGAGGCCTATGGGCTACTCTTTGGAATGAATATGGCCATCACTAAAGGCATCAAGAAGCTCCAAATTCTTGGAGACACCATGATAATAATAACATATGATAAAGAATACCCCAGCTAAGAACACCGTCCTAAACCAAGTCATCATGAGGACCCAAGGAATGACCCCATTATTTGAAAAATTAATTTTCTAACATATCCTCAGGGGAAACAACAAAGAGGTAGACAAACAAGCCAATATGGCTTGTAGAATCAAACAAGAAGCCACGATGGTGATTGTAATTGAAGGTTACCTATGTATTCCATAACTATGACTAAGAATCCTAAGGCAAAGATAAATTCTAACCTTGCAGATGGGAATAAGGATAAAAAATTAGATCCATTGGTAGTGGTTGACTCGTTTTAATCCTTCTCCCCACCAAATCCCTCTTCCCGCTCCCTTGGAGGCTTGGCCTACCCCGTCTCCATCTCTTCTTTGGCCTCCTTGTTGGCCCCATATCCCCCTCCTCCCTAACCCCTTTCTCCCTCTCCTCTGCCCCTACTCCCCCCTTAACCCCACCCTTACCCCCCCTCCTTCCTCCTCTCCCTTACCCCTCACAGTTGGCATGACAATCATTTCCTCCTGCCCTCCAACATGTGGCCACGTTTTTGCTAGCCCCTTGATTTAATTAATACCCAAAGTATTTTAGTTATTTAATTCCCCTTCCTTGCTCTTGGCTCCTGTGGGATGCCGTATAGATAAATCACTCTGCAACGTGGCGTCATGCATCACGATCAACCTCCACTTGCTACCTGCAACAACTCAGGCATGTGTATACACAGTTCATGCTTTGATCTCTATTACAGATGTCAGATACGAGGATGGTTCCTTTTACTGTGTCAACCTCATTAAAAAATGAATCAGTGGCCCAAGGATAGTTCTTGTTACTGAGTCAACCTCGTAAAAAAATGAATCAGTAGTTTTTGAGAATAGTTCCTATTACTGCGTCAACCTCGTTAAAAAATGAATTAGGTATGAGGATTGTTCTTTTCCTATGTCAACCTCGTTAAAAAATGAATCAGTTGGTTAGAGGATAGTTCGTTTTACTCAATCAACCTCGTTAAAAAATGAATCAAGTGCGAGGATAGTCCCTTTTACTGTGTCAACCTCATTAAAAAAAGAATCAGTTAGTCCGAGGATAGTTCCTTTTACTGTGTCAACCTCGTTAAAAAATGAATCAGTGAGTCCGAGGATAGTTCCTTTTACTGTGTCAACCTCGTTAAAAAATGAATCAGTGGTCCCGAGGATAGTTCCTTTTACTGTGTCAACCTCGTTAAAAAATGAATCAGTGTGTCCGAGGAGAGTTCCTTTTACTGTGTCAACCTCGTTTAAAAATGAATCAGTGAGTACGAGGATAGTTCCTTTTACTGTGTCAACCTCGTTAAAAAATGAATCAGTTAGTCGAGAGCATAGTTCCTTTTCTTGTGTCAAGCTCGTTAAAAAATGAAACAAGCTTCTATGAGGATAGTTCCTGTTACTGAGTCAACCTCGTTAAAAATGAATCAGGTATGAGGACAGTTCTTTTACTGTGTCAACCTCGTTAAAAAATGAATCAGTGAGTAGGTAGATAGAAATAAGTAGTTTCTGAGGATGGTTCCTTTTACTGAGTCAACCTCGTAAAAAAAAATGAATCAGGTATGAGGAAAGTTCCTTTTACTGTGTCAACCTCATTAAAAATGAATCAGTGTATCATGAGGACAGTTCTTTTCCTGTGTCAACCTCGTTAAAAAAATGAATCAGTTGGTCTGAGGATAGTTCCCGTTACTGATTCAACCTCGTTAAAAAATGAAACGAGGACAGTTCTTTTCCTGTGTCAACATCATTAAAAAATGAATCAGTTAGTCGAGAGGAAAGTTCCTTTTACTGTGTCAACCTCGTTAAAAACTGAATCAGTGGGCCATGAGGATAGTTCTTTTCCTGTGTCAATCTCATTAAAAAATGAATCAGTAGGTTAGATAGGTAGATTGTAGAAAGTAGAAGAGGAAAGTTCCTTTTACTGTGTCAACCTCGTTAAAAAATGAAACACGTTGCCATGAGCATAGTTCTTTTTCTTTGTCAAGCTCGTTAAAAAATGAAACAAATCCTCCCCTAATTGAGTCGAGTCTTTGACTAGATCTCGTAAATGTTAACTCATATATTTAGGTTATTTCAGTTTTTACATAATTTTCTTACAGTTTTAGGTCGGGTCTTTCATATGATCTCGTAAATGAACCTTCATTCCATCCAGCTATTAATTACCAGCAGTGTACTTAGTTGAATGAAATGAAGCTGTGGGGGCATGCACTCTAGCAGTTACATTTAGTGGGCATCAAGAAAATTTTTCTCTCTGTTTCAAGCTTGTGTAAAAATGAAACCACTCTGAAGCATAATTTTTCTCTGTTTCAAGCTTTTGTAAAAATGAAACCTATCTTGAGTCAATTTTAGTTATTTTCAAGACTCGTTAAACTCATGAAAATCCCAAGATTATTTTTCTATATTTCATTCTCGTAAAACACATGAAAATGCCGAGTTCTTTCCGTCTTTTCCTGCTCGTAAATTAAATTGAAAGTTGGCCACAAGAGTACATTTTTATCCTTTTTTGAACTCGTTAAAACTTATGAAAAAGTGAAGTATGGAGTCCTCTTTTAAGCCCTTTTCAGACTCTCTAAACATGAAAAGATTTCCGAGCACTTGATTATTCGAACTCGTTAAAGTAAATGAATGATCGTCCCTTTAGTATAAGTTTACCCCTTTTACGAACTGAAATGGACTATTTATGAAAAAGGTATACGTTGACTAATTACGGTCAATAGAGTTCTCTCCCACATTATTTTATCCTTTTTCGGGCTCGAGAGAATAAATTTATGAAAAATTACACCCATGGAGTTTTCTTAAGTTTTTTCTTCTGACTCCCTAAAATTGAAATACACCGAGTTTCTCCTATACTGGACTTGTTAAAATTTAACAGTAAAGGAACTGTTCAATTTCAAACAGGAACGAACCACTTCTTCTTAGGGTTTGAATCTTAAACTAAGTTGGACTCATCCAAAGGATGAGATTACAAACAAGCAAATGTTATCCTCCTCAAGCTTGTCAAAAATAAAGAGGTACTTGCCAGAAATGGTGGGGGAAAAGAGAGAAAAATGGGTGTGTTTGTTGTATTTTGATTTTTAGAAAATCCAGTTAACCACTCTTGAACACGACACTTTTTGTCCACCTGGGTTGGGAAATCCTTTGCTTAATAGTTAATCAAACCTCATTGAAAGTCTTCATCCGATTTCTGGGTATTAGCTTTGGGTCAATTGTCACCAAACCATCTGCAGTGTCGTTATGTGTTCAAGAGGACAGTTCAAATAAACCATTCATCTGCAAAATATCTGTCATCCATTTTTGACCATCTCTGAGTCAGTCCTTGCCAATATATTTCTTCAAAACTTGATCTATGATTTTTTGTTGTGGGCTTTCCTATGATGGATCACTTTCTATCGATGACATCTCATTATCTAGGAAGTTGATCCAGAAATCGTTAGTACCTTGAAATCTGCATGCCACAATGGCAGGTTTCTCGCCTTCGATGACAGGTTGCATCATTGACCTTCGATCGAATGATTCCGTGACATGTTCGACTTCATGACATTCATTCACATTTCATGGATTGTACTGAGTACTTTGAGAGCCATTGACATTACTGGTGGTTACTCTCACACTTGTTAACAGTTTACATTATTGAATGGTAATCAAGTGGTTTCTACCATGTTTGACTTCAACACATTTAATCGCATGGACAGAATCGTACTAGTTCGGGAAGCAGAAGTAAAGACCCTGGATCTAGTTTCCACCATCCAGGCTGCGAGGAGTTTTATTATTATACCGTAGACTATTCATTATAGATGGCTGTGCCCATGCTGTGTCTACACTATTGATGTAATATTAAAATCATTTCTGTATTAGAACAAGTTTAGTTAGTTTTTGATCTGAGTATGGGAATGCCTACCTCAGCGATGATATGATTACATATATATATTTTGCATTGAATGTTTTTACAGGTTCCGACTGGGGTGTCCACAGGATGATCCTTGAAATGATAAAGTACTTCACTCTTCATATATGATAGACTTCATCTTCATCTATTCCAGACTTCGCACTTGAGGGGGCAATCTGTTACACTAAAAATTGTCACCTTGACATTCTGCTGATTGTATGAGCTTATTAACACTCATACATACCTCCTTTCCAAGTCTTACAACCTTTACTCCTCATGTCAAGCCCTGAAACAGGAGTAAAAACCCTAAAAATCTCTGAAACTTTGGGTACGTATGTAACATGAAGCCTGCCTCCGTTCCTGGCTTGGGTACGAAGGTAATGCATGGCTTACCTGTGTTATAGAATGCAATTTTCCTTTGGAGTACTTGTACCCCCTCAAACTCAAGAAGGTGAAAGTAAAGTTAAAGTTGATTCAGAGGTCAGATCTAGAAGGTTCTAGATGAGAATTTTTGGGGATGAGTACGCTTTGATAAGGTGCATGTATCCCTCACCTTAAGGAACTAATCCCTTGATGTGAGGAGTCTATCTCTTTGAAGGAGGATTCTATCCCTACAAAGGTGGAATCCTAACCTCCTCATCTTCTCTATAAAAGGAGGCATTGGGTGGCCTCAAAGGGTTAAGAAGTTTTTGGAGATTGAGAATTAGAGTTCAAGCTTTATGTGTGATTGAGTTGAAGTGTTGTTGAGATTTAGACTTCTTTCTGCTGAGCTTTTGAGAGGAAATATCACATACATCTTTGTGCTCCTGGAGGAAGAGTGCAAGACTTATCAAAGTAAAGGAGATTCCTACTTCGGACCCTGGGAAGGCCTTTCGAACATCAAGGCTAAGGTTGTAAGGTTCTTCTGTATATTTTAAGATTAATACAATCAAGTTTTGTTTTTCTCAATAAATTGTCGTTCGATTTTTTAATTCAATAAGCTGTCGTTTGATCATTTATTTCATAGATTCCTTGATCACTATGATGGATATGTTTTACGATTATTTGTTATACAGGTGCTATTTAATTGTTTCTTGTTTGTGATTGCAGATCGACGAAAGACGACACTTTCTTGCGACGAAAGAACTCTTGTTGCGACGGAAGGATTATTGTTGCGACAAAAGAACTCTTGTTGCAACGAAGGATTATTGATGCAACGGAAGCACTACGACCACAAATAAGCATTTGGATCTAAGGTAGGATCGACACCTTCATAGCATTTAATTGCAAAACGAATATATTTAGAGAAAGACAAACTTAGTTGTTCGTTTGTTGCTAGATTGTCTTCGACACTTTAGGGGAGATCGGTCTTGTTCGCAAACATTCTCGGCAGAATGGATGTGCCCATGCCTAGTATAATAATCGAGGTGAGTTTTATTATTATACAGTAGAATATTCATTACGGATGGTTGCGCCCATGTTGTGTCTACACTATTGATGTAATATTAAAATCATTTCTGTATCAGAACAAGTTTAGTTAGTTTTGATCTGAGTATGGGAATGCCTACCTCAGCGATGATATGATTACATATATATATTTTGCATTGAATGTTTTTACAGGTTCCGACTGGGGTGTCCACAGGATGATCCTTGAAATGATAAAGTACTTCACTCTTCATATATGACGGACTTCATCTTCATCTATTCCAGGACTTTGCACTTTAGGGGGCAATCGTACACTAAAATTGTCACCTTGACATTACTGGCTAATTGTGAGATTATTAACACTCATACATACCTCTTTTGCTAGTCTTACGACCTTTACTCCTCTGTCAGAAGCCACTGAAACGGAGAAAAACCTAAAATCACGATACTTTGAGTGCATGTAACATGAACCACACGTACCTATTCCAAATAGCGAGGTAATGCATAGCTACACCTGGCCAGAAACTCGGTTCCTTTGGAATGCTGCGTGCCCACTCAAACTCAAAAAGGTGAGAAAGTAAAGTTAAAAGTTGATTTGGGGTCAATTCTAGAAGGTTCTAGATGAGATTTTTTGGGGATGAGTACGCTTTGATAAGGTGCATGTATCCCTCACCTTAAGGAACTAAACCCTTGATGTGAGGAGTCTATCCCTTTGAAGGAGGATTCTATCCCTACAAAGGTGGAATCCTAACCTCCTCATCTGATTTATAAAAGGAGGCATTGGGTAGCCCCAAAGGGTTAAGATTTTGGAGATTGAGAATTAGAGTTCAAGCTTTATGTGTGATTGAGCTGAAGTGCTGTTGATATTTAGTCTTCTTTCTACTGAGCTTTTGAGAGGAAAGATCACATACCTCTTTATGCTCCTGGAGGAAGAGTGCAAGACTTATAAAAGTAGAGGAGATTCCTGCTTCAGACCCTGGGAAGGCCTTTCGAACATCAAGGCTAAGGTTGTAAGGTTCTTCTGTTATTTTAAGATTAATACAATCAAGTTCTGTTTTTCTCAATAAATTGTCGTTCAATTGTTTATTTCAATAAGCTGTCATTTGATCGTTTATTTCATAGATTCCTTGATCACTATGATAGGTATGTTTTATGATTATTTGTTATATAGGTGCTATTGATATTTTCTTGTTTGTGATTGCAGATCAACGAAAGACGATACTTTCTTGCGACGAAAGAACTCTTGTTGCGACTGAAGAATTATTGTTGCGACAAAAGAGCTCTTGTTGTGACGAAGGATTATTGATGTGACGGAAGCACTACGACCACAAATAAGAATTTGGATCTAAGGGAGGATCGACACCTTCGTAGCATTTAATTGCAAAACAAATATATTTAGAGAAAGGCAAACTTAGTTGTTCGTTTGTTCCTAGATTGTCTTTTGACACTAGGGAGATCGGTCTTGTCCGCAAGAACGATTTATCCGGCCAGATGACTGTGCCCATGCCCAGTATAATAATCCAGGCTGTGAGGAGTTTTATTATTATACTGTAGACTATTCATTACAGATGGCTGTGCCCATGCTGTGTCTACACTATTGATGTAATATTAAAATAAATTTTGTATCAGAACAAGTTTAGTTAGTTTTTGATCTAAGTATGAGAATGCCTACCTCAGCGATGATATGATTACATATATATATTTTGCATTGAATGTTTTTAAAGGTTTCGACTGGGGTGTCCACAAGATGATCCTTGAAATGATAAAGTACTTCACTCTTCATATATGACAGACTTCATCTTCATCTATTCCAGACTTCGCACTTTACGGGGCAATCTGTTACACTAAAAATTGTCACCTTGATATTTTTCTGATTGTATGAGCTTATTAACACTCATACATACCTCCTTTGCAAGTCTTACAACCTTTACTCCTCATGTCAAGCCCTGAAACAGGAGGAAAAACCCTAAAAATCTCTGAAACTTTGGGTACACATGTAACATGAAGCCTGCCTGCGTTCCTGGCTTGGGTACGCAGGTAATGCATGGCTTACCTGCGTTCTAGAATGCAGTTTTCCTTTGGAATGCCTGCTTACCCCCTCCAAACTAAAAAAGGCGAGAAAGTAAAGTTAAAAAGTTGATTTGAGGTCAATTCTAGAAGGTTCTAGATGAGTTTTTTTGAGGATGAGTACGCTTTGATAAGGTGCATGTATCCCTCACCTTAAGGAACTAATCCCTTGATGTGAGGAGTCTATCCCTTTGAAGGAGGATTCTATCCCTACAAAGGTGGAATCCTAACCTCCTCATTTGATCTATAAAAGGAGGCATTGGGTAGCCTCAAAGGGTTAAGATTTTGGAGATTGAGAATTAGAGTTCAAGCTTTATGTGTGATTGAGATGAAGTGTTATTGAGATTTAGTCTTCTTTTTGTTGAGCTTTTGAGAGGAAAGATCACATACCTCTTTATGCTCCTAGAGGAAGAGTGCAATACTTATCAAAGTAGAGGAGATTCTTGCTTCGGACCCCGGGAAGGCCTTTCGAACATCAAGGCTAAGGTTGTAAGGTTCTTCTGTTATTTTAAGATTAATACAATCAAGTTCTGTTTTTCTCAATAAATTGTCGTTTGATTGTTTATTTCAATAAGCTGTCGTTTGCTCATTTATTTCATAGATTCCTTGATCACTATGATAGGTATGCTTTATGATTATTTTTTATACAGGTGATATTGATATTTTCTTGTTTGTGATTGCAGATCAACGAAAGATGATACTTTCTTGCGACGAAAGAGCTCTTGTTGCGACGGAAGAATTATTGTTGCGACAAAAGAGCTCTTGTTGCGACAAAGGATTATTGATGCGACGAAAGCACTA
The DNA here is from genome assembly GCA_034641835.2 of Pinus albicaulis. Lineage (NCBI taxonomy): Eukaryota > Viridiplantae > Streptophyta > Pinopsida > Pinales > Pinaceae > Pinus > Pinus albicaulis. Next base: position 943,214,058 of record CM076574.1, read on the forward strand.
CGACTGCAAATAAGAATTTGGGTCTAAGGTAGGATCGACACCTTCATAGAATTTAATTGGAAAACAAATATATTTAGAGAAAGACAAACTTAGTTGTTCGTTTGTTGCTAGATTGTCTTCTGACACTAGGGAGATCGGTCTTGTCCGCAAGAACGATTTATCCGGCCAGATGGCTGTGCCCATGCCCAGTATAATAATCCAGGCTGCGAGGAGTTTTATTATTATACTGTAGACTATTCATTACAGTACATTTATTACTTATCTTTGTGTCTATAATTGATGTAATATTAAAATCATTTTACTGAGAACAAGTTTAGTTAGTTTTGATGCGAGTATGGGAATGCCTACCTCGTGATGATGTGATTACATATATATATTTTGTTGAATGTTTTTACGGAGTTCCACATTTGGGGTGTCACGAGTTGATCCTTGAAATGATAAAGTACTTCACTCTTCATATATGACAGACTTCATCTTCATCTATTCCAGACTTCGCACTTTAGGGGGCAATCTGTTACACTAAAAATTGTCACCTTGACATTCTGCTGATTGTATGAGCTGATTAACACTCATACATACCTCCTTTGCAAGTCTTACAACCTTTACTCCTCATGTCAAGCCCTGAAATAGGAGGAAAAACCCTAAAAATCTCTGAAACTTTGGGTACGCATGTAACATGAAGCCTGCCTGCGTTCCTGGCTTGGGTACGCAGGTAATGCATGGCTTACTGCATTCTAGAACGCAGTTTTCCTTTGGAATTCCTGTGTACCCCCTCCAAACTCAAAAAGGCGAGAAAGTAAAGTTAAAAAGCTGATTTGAGGTCAATTATAGAAGGTTCTAGATGAGATTTTTTGGGGATGAGTACACTTTGATAAGGTGCACGTATCCCTCACCTTAAGGAACTAATCCCTTGATGTGAGGAGTCTATCCCTTTGAAGGAGGATTCTATCCCTACAAAGGTGGAATCCTAACCTCCTCATCTGCTATATAAAAGGAGGCATTGGGTAGCCTCAAAGGGTTAAGATTTTGGAGATTGAGAATTAGAGTTCAAGCTTTATGTGTGATTGAGCTGAAGTGCTGTTGAGATTTAGTCTTCTTTCTGCTAAGCTTTTGAGAGGAAAGATCACATACCTCTTTATGCTCCTGGAGGAAGAGTGCAAGACTTATCAAAGTAGAGGAGATTCCTGCTTCGGACCCCGGGAAGGCCTTTCGAACATCAAGGCTAAGGTTTTAAGGTTCTTCTGTTATTTTAAGATTAATACAATCAAGTTCTATTTTTCTCAATAAATTATCATTCCATTGTTTATTTCAATAAGCTGTCGTTTGATCGTTTATTTCATAGATTCCTTGATCACTATGATAGGTATGTTTTATGATTATTTGTTATACAGGTGCTATTGATATTTTTAAGCACCGTTTAAGGATCCAGCAAAACAATACTTTCTTATGACGAAAGAACTTTATGACTCATGGAAGAATTGTGTTTAGAAAAAGAGCTCTTGTTGCGTTGAAGGATTATTGATCTGACGGAAGCACTACGACAACAAATAGCATTTGGATAGACAAGGTAAGGATCAGCACATACTAGCATTTATTACGAAAACAAATATATTTAGAAGAATGGCACCAATTGTTTGATTGTTTATAGATTGTCTTCGACCACTAGGAGGTGGTGCATAAAACGATTTATCACATAAGATGGTATATATGCCGATGTAATAATCCGAACATGAGGGTTTTGTTAGTATCTTGTAGAGCTATTCATTACGGATCATTTTATTATTTATGATGCTTATCCTATTGATGCAATATTAAAATAATTCCTGTATCAGAACAGTTTAGATTAGTTTCTAGTTAGTTTTGATCTGAGTATGGGAATGCCTACCTCAGTGATGATATGATTACATATATATATTTTGCATTGAATGTTTTTACAGGTTCCGACTGGGGTGTCCACAGGATGATCCTTGAAATGATAAAGTACTTCACTCTTCATATATGGCAGACTTCAGCATCATCTATTCCAGACTTTGTACTTTAGGGGGCAATCTGTTACACTAAAAAATTTCACCTTGACATTCTGCTGACTGTATGAGCTCATTAAACACTCATACATGCCTCCTTTGCAAGTCTTACAACCTTTTTTCCTCATTCCAAGCCTCAGAACTGGAAGAAAAACCCTAAAAATCTCTGAAACTTTAAGTGCATGTAACCTTAAGAGAGCATAACTTCATTCAAGCATTCTTACAATGTGCATAAGCACATGCGTTTTAGAATGCATTTTTCACATTTAGAATGTGTACCTTTATCCAAATAAAGAACATTGAAGTTAAAGTCAGTTTGAGGTCAATTCTAGAAGGTTCTAGATGAGATTTTGGGGATGGTACGCTTTGATAAGGTGCATGTATCCCTCACCTTAAGGAACTAATCCCTTGATGTGAGGAGTCTATCCCTTTGAATGAGGATTCTATCCCTACAAAGGTGGAATCCTAACCTCCTCATCTGCTCTATAAAAGGAGGCATTGGGTAGCCTCAAAGGGTTAAGATTTTGGAGATTGAGAATTAGAGTTCAAGCTTTATGTGTGATTGAGCTAAAGTGCTCTTGAGATTTAGTCTTCTTTCTGCTGAGCTTTTGAGAGGAAAGATCACATAACTCTTTATGCTCCTGGAGGAAGAGTGAAAGAATTATCAAAGTAGAGGAGATTCCTGCTTCAGACCCCGGGAAGGCCTTTCGAACATCAAGGCTAAGGTTGTAAGGTTCTTCTGTTATTTTAAGATTAATACAATCAAGTTCTGTTTTTCTCAATAAATTGTCGTTCGATTGTTTATTTCAATAAGCTTTCGTTTGATCATTTATTTCATAGATTCCTTGATAACTATGATAGGTATGTTTTATGATTATTTGTTATACAGGTGCTATTGATATTTTCTTGTTTGTGATTGCAGATCAACGAAGGACGATACTTTCTTGCGACGAAAGAACTCTTGTTGCGACGGAAGAATTATTGTTGCGACAAAAGAGCTCTTGTTGCAATGAAGGATTATTGATGCGACAGAAGCACTACGACCGTAAATAAGCATTTGGATCTAAGGTAGGATCGAAACCTTCATAGAATTTAATTGCAAAACAAATATATTTAGAGAAAGACAAACTTAGTTGTTCGTTTGTTGCTAGATTGTCTTCTGACACTAGGAGAATGATCTTATCTTATAAAGGCTTGATTTATCGACTTGATTAGGCGTACCATGCCGATGCATAATCAATTGCGAGGAGTTTTGTTGCTATAGTGACCTATTCATTATAGATAGGCGTACCCATCTTGTGTCTACACTATTGATGTAATATTAAAATCATTTAAGCCATTAGAACAGTTTAGTTAGTTTTTGATCATTATGGGAATACATAAACGATGATATGATTACATATATATTTTGCATTGAATGTTTTCTGAGTTCGGCTTGGGTGTCCACAGGATGATCCTTGAAATGATAAAGTACTTCACTCTTCATATATGATAGACTTCATCTTCATCTATTCCAGACTTCGCACTTGAGGGGGCAATCTGTTACACTAAAAATTGTCACCTTGACATTCTGCTGATTGTATGAGCTTATTAACACTCATACATACCTCCTTTCCAAGTCTTACAACCTTTACTCCTCATGTCAAGCCCTGAAACAGGAGTAAAAACCCTAAAAATCTCTGAAACTTTGGGTACGTATGTAACATGAAGCCTGCCTCCGTTCCTGGCTTGGGTACGAAGGTAATGCATGGCTTACCTGTGTTATAGAATGCAGTTTTCCTTTGGAATGCCCGCGTACCCCCTCCAAACTCAAAAAGGTGAGAAAGTAAAGTTAAAAAGTTGATTTGAGGTCAATTCTAGAAGGTTCTAGATGAGATTTTTTGGGGATAAGTACGCTTTGATAAGGTGCATGTATCCCTCACCTTAAGGAACTAATCCCTTGATGTGAGGAGTCTATCCCTTTGAAGGAGGATTCTATCCCTACAAAGGTGGAATCCTAACCTCCTCATAAAAGGAAGCATTGGGTAGTCTTAAAGGGTTAAGAAGTTTTTGGAGATTGAGAATTAGAGTTCAAGCTTTATGTGTGATTGAGTTGAAGTGCTGTTGAGATTTAGACTTCTTTCTGTTGAGCTTTTGAGAGGAAATATCACATACCTCTATGTGCTCCTGGAGGAAGAGTGCAAGACTTATCAAAGTAGAGGAGATTCATGGACCCAGGGAAGGCCTTTTCGAACATCAAGGCTAAGGTTGTAAGGTTCTTACACATTATTTTAAGATTAATACAATCAAGTTCTGTTTTTCTCAATAAATTGTCGTTCGATTGTTTATTTCAATAAGCTGTCGTTTGATCGTTTATTTCATAGATTCATTGATCACTATGATAGGTATGTTTTATGATTATTTGTTATACATGTGCTATTTAATATTTGCTTGTTTGTGATTGCAGGTCGACAAAATAATTCTTGTTGCGACGAAAGAACTCTTGTTGCGACGAAAGATCTCTTGTTGCGACGGAAGGATTTTGATGCAACGGAAGCATTACGACCACAAATAAGCATTTGGATCTAAGGTAGGATCGACACCTTCATAGCATTTAATTGAAAAACAAATATATTTAGAGAAAGACAAACTTAGTTGTTCGTTTGTTGCTAGATTGTCTTTTGACACTAGGGAGATCGGTCTTGTCCGCAAGAACGATTTATCCGGCCAGATGGATGTGCCCATGCCTAGTATAATAATCCGAGTACACGAGAGAGAGTTTTATGATTATACAGTGGATTATTCATTACAGATGGTTTTGTCCATGTTGTGTCTACACTATTGATGTAATATTAAAATCATTTCTGTATTAGAACAAGTTTAGTTAGTTTTTGATCTATGTATGGGAATGCCTACCTCATCGATGATATGATTACATATATATATTTTGCATTGAATGTTTTTACAAGTTATGACCGGGATGTCCATAGGATGATCCTTGAAATGATAAAGTACTTCACTCTTCATATATGAAAGACTTCATCTTCGTCTATTTTAGACTTCGCACTTTAGGGGGAAATATGTTACACTAAAAATTGTCACCTTGATATTCTGCTAATTGTATGAGCTTATTAACACTCATACATACCTCCTTTGCAAGTCTTACAACCTTTACTCCTCATGTCAAGCCCTGAAATAGGAGGAAAAACCATAAAAATCTCTGAAACTTTGGGTACGCATGTAACATGAAGCCTGCCCGCGTTCCTGGCTTGGGTACGCAGGTAATGCATGGATTACTTGCATTCTAGAACGTATTTTTCCTTTGGAATGCCCGCGTACCCCCTCCAAACTCAAAAAGGCAAGAAAGTAAAGTTAAAAAGTTGATTTGAGGTCAATTCTAGAAGGTTCTAGATGAGATTTTTTGGGGATGAGTACGCTTTTATAAGGTGCATGTATCCCTCACCTTAGGGAACTAATCCATTGATGTGAGGAGTCTATCCCTTTGAAGGAGGATTCTATCCCTAAAAAGGTGGAATCCTAACCTCCTCATCTGCTCTATAAAAAGAGGCATTGGGTAGCCTCAAAGGGAGGTCAAGCTTAAGAAGATTTGAGGTTAAGTGCTGTTGAGATTTAGACTCAGTTAACTAAGAATTTTGTGAGGAGAGATTACATACCTCTATTTTTCTTGGTTGGAGGAGTGCAGAGCTTATCATAGTAAAGGAGACTCCTGCTTCAGACCCCAGGAAGGCCTTTCGAACATCAAGGCTCAGGTTGTAAGGTTTTCCTTCTTTTGAAATTAATACAAATATACTCATTTTTCTCAATAAGCTGTCTGTTCATGGTTTTTTTCGTAGATTCCTTGATCACTATGATAAGCATGGTTTATGATGATGTCTATACAGGTGCTATGTAATATTTTGCTTGTTTGTGACTGCAGGTTTACGAGGAAAAACTCCTTCAAGTGCACGAGGGACAACAATGACTTCAAACAAGCGCTGGACATATGGTAAGTCTTTTACAACTCTATAGAGATTTTGTAAACCTTACATGCTTAGAGAAAGATTAGTCTATTTGGTTGTTTGTTGCTAGATAATTTTAGTACTAGGGAGATCGGTCTTGTCCGCAAGACGGATTTATCCGCCAACAAGCTTGATTGATGCATTGCCAAGGGCAAGATCTCCAATTGGTGAAGAGTCCTCATCTCAAGAGGAAAACATAAAGGCTTCTCCTTCAATATTTTATCAAGACCTATTGTCTCTCATTGATGATGGGACAATTCAGTTGTTGAAGAGGAGGAGGAGGAATTGGGAGATTAGAATGCAGTCACCTCAAGGGCACCTCAAGCACTTCATGAGGAAGAGGTTGGAGCACTTTCTCCAAGAGAAGAGACTCTTGCACTCTTGCAAAGAGTCCCATAGGATCTCATGCATGAGGAGCATGCACTATCATTGATCAATGATGAGGTCTTGGAGATAGGGGAGGTATAAGAGGAGGAAGGGCATCACATGATGGGAAGCATGAACCCTCCTCTACTTCAGAACATGGAAGCAGAAGGAAGACAAGAGGACTTATGCATTGAAGGTAGGGACAAATCTGTCTGCCTACATCAACATTCTACTCTATGCCTTGACACCTCTTTGTAAGGAGGCCCTCTACTTGGGGCACCTCTTGATAGGAGGCAATATAAGGTGTTCCCTCATCTATGGGCTGCATATGCATACTTGGATAAGGAGGGAGCCTTGGGAGAAGCTAGCACAACACAGAGAATCTCTCAAGCATTCAGGAGAGAGATGAGCAGTTTCCTGAAAGGGACATTGCAAACTCCCACTCAGATATCTGTGCTGAGAAAGAAGAAATTAGATATCTATGATGGCATGAGCACGAGGGCACATGGTAACTCCATATAGTTGGGGTAGCCCATGATCTCTTCATTCACAATGGATATTTTTGAAGATGGTAAGGGGATCCTAACCCTCTTGTATACATGGGCCAAAAGGAGGAGGTTTTGGAAAACAAGGACTTTCCTAGGGGAAGTTGATTTCCATATGATCCAATCTTGTCTTGTGCAAGAACAGCTGTAAAAGGGGTAGCAAAAGGAGGATGATGATGCTCCAACATGTGATCTTGATATCAAGGATGTCAATGATGGGAGCCATGAGAAGACAGGGGCTGCTTTTCAGACCTCTACAGCGCTGTCATTCTTAGAGAGCTTGGATCCTTGTTGGGATTCCCAACTCAAGATGGAATACTCCAAGGACCTTTTCACATAGGGGGTTCTTGAAGGGGAAGTGAAGGATGAACTGTTCAAGGTGGTAGATGGAGTTAACTATTTCTACAATCTTATTCTTCTGACTAATAAATCCAAACTCAAGGAGGAACTATTTGATGCCATCTATGAAATCCTGCTTTCCAAACCCACTGGTTTTGTCAAAGCATATCATACTCTCTTGGGTGGATTCATATGGGAAGGGTACAAAGAATATGTGTACTCTCATATGAAGAAGTGCATAGACTACTTGGTGGAGGAGGAGGAACATATATCTTAGGAGGAGCCACCATTCACACCTCCTTATTCTTTGAGTGAGAGAGAGAAATAATCCATGAGTTACCCCACTGATGTAAAACAAGTATATAGAGAGGCTCATCCTCTTGGGAATTATTTTGCATCTCCTATATACTTATATTTTTCTGACACTCATTTTCAGGGCATGGTGCCAAGATGGGGCACTAAGTATGATGGGTCTCATGGGCCATCCAAATGATCTGGATTTATGTAGGAATGCAACAAAATAAACATATAACCATAAATACAGAGATGTAGCAGAAATAACACTTCATTTCATTAATATCAAAGAACTGAAATTTTCTTACAGACAGAATGGACATAAAACTAGCTAGGGCGCTGGTAGCTATCTCTGAGAAGAGATGTGGCGACTACAGGCCTCTGAACTGAGTTACAATGAGGCTCGAGGGCCTATTTATTATTGAGAAACAATGGAGAACCCTAAACATCCAAAAACCTAACTCCTAGAGATGAAGTTACCAAACGGCCCCGTTTGGGTAAATTGGTGTTTTAACTTCCCAGGGACGTAACTTTGGCATACTATCTCTATTTGATGCACATGATACATCATTAGAAAGCTCTATCCGAGGACTAAGAATTTCGCCACAAATATAATTCTAGAACATGATCATATTCACTGGAGGCGCGATGCCAAAAAAACACCGTTTAGGGCCTCAAAACGGCTCCGGAAGTTCAGGACCCGAAAAACTGCTAAAAATAGTAAGTTATGCCGAAACTGAAAAACTGAAAGAGAAAATGGTGGGGGCCCAAGAGGAATAGGCAGGTGGCCACCAATATCCACCTGGATCATTCCTTCCCCCTTAGGAAGCAATGGTTCCCATTGCGTTAAGTTCCTCCATGAGATGAGGAAGTTTCTCATGAACTCGTCCTGTGAACCACTTTCCTCGTGAGAGTTAGCCAGCCTTTGACAACCCGATACGCTTGGATCTTCTGGTTGGCGAGTGTTCTTGATTTGCATGTCCATGATACAATCTATGGTGGCCTGTTCCATGTAGTCTGGTTTTAACTCTGTTGGTGTCAGTTGTTCTGCAATGTCTGAGGTGTCTAGTAGAGGTGGGAAGTAAGGACGAAGGCGATCCACATTGAAGAATAGATGCAGACCAAGGAATGGAGGAATACTAAGCTCGAAGGAATTGTTCCCTACAGCCTTGGTGATGGTGTACAACCCGTATCAGAGCGGGTGAAGCTTGCGGTGGGGTCCAGTGAGGCGCTCCTTCTGCAAATGTAGCCATAATTTTTCGCCCACCTGGAAGTTGTGTGGCACCTAGTGTTGATCATGGCGCTACTTGTACTTCGCATTGGCTCTGTCCAATATATCATGAACCTATTAGCGGATGTGTTGAATGCACTTGATGAAGCTACTTGCTTTGTCAACTTCAGACTGGACATGAGCTGAAGGAATTTGTTGGTCGGATAAATCGTTCTTGCGGACAAGACCGACATCTCCTAGTGTCGAAGATAATCTACAACAAACGAACAACTAATTTTGTCTTTCTCTAAATATATATTTTTTGCAATTAAATTCTATGAAGGTGTCTATCCTACATTAGATCCAAATGCTTATTTGTGGTCGTAGTAAGCCTGCCGCATCAAGAATTCTTCCGTCGCAACAAGAGTTCTTTCGTCGCAACAATAATCCTTCCGTCGCAACAAGAGTTCTTTCATCACCCTGCAATCACAAACAAGCGAATATTAAATAGCACCTACATAACAAATAATTATAAAACATAACTATCATAGTGATCAAGGAATCTATGAAATAAACGGTCAAATGACAACTTATTGAAATAAACAATCGAACGACAATTTTTTGAGAAAAACAAAACTTGATTGTATTAATCTTAAAATAACAGAAGAACCTTACAACCTTAGCCTTGATGTTTGAAAGGCCTTCCCGGGGTTTGAAGCAGGAGTCTCCTCTACTTTGATAAGTCTTGCACTCTTCCTCCAGGAGCACATAGAGGTATGTGATTTTTCCTCTCAAAATCTCAGAAGAAATAAGTCTAAATCTCAACAACACTTCAACTCAATCACACATAAAGCTTTAACTAATCAATCCTCCAATAGTTAACCCTTTAAGGCTACCCAATGCCTCCTTTTATAGAGCAGATGTGGAGGTTAGGATTCCACCTTTGAAGGGATATAATCCTCCTTCAAAGGGATAGACTCCTCACATCAAGGGATTTGTTCCTTAAGGTGAGGGATACATGTCTTATATCAAAGCGTACTCATCCCCAAAAAATCTCATCTAGAACCTTCTAGAATTGACCTCAAATCAACTTTTTAAATTTACTTTCTCGCCTTTTTGAGTTTGGAGGGGGTATGCGGGCATTCCAAAGGAAAACTGCTTTCTAGAACGCAGGTAAGCCATGCATTACCTGCGTACCCAAGCCAAGAACGCAGGCAGGCTTCATGTTACATGCGTACCCAAAGTTTCAGAGATTTTTAGGGTTTTTCCTCCTATTTCAGGGCTTGACATGAGGAGTAAAGGTTGTAAGACTTGCAAAGGAGGTATGTATGAGTGTTAATAAGCTCATACAATCAGCAGAATGTCAAGGTGACAATTTTTAGTGTAATAGATTGCCCCCTAAAGTGCGAAGTTTGGAATAGATGAAGATGAAGTCTGTCATATATGAAGAGTGAAGTACTTTATCATTTCAAGGATCATCCTGTGGACACCCCAGTCGGAACCTGTAAAAACATTCAATGCAAAATGTATATATGTAATCATATCATCGCTGAGGTAGGCATTCCCATACTCAGATCAAAAACTAACTAAACTTGTTCTGATACAGAAATGATTTTAATATTACATCAATAGTGTAGACACAGCATGGGCACAACCATCTGTAATGAATAGCCTACAGTATAATAATAAAACTCCTCACAGCTTGGATGGTGGAAACTAGATCTAGGGTCTTGATTTCTGCTTCCCGAACTAGTACGATTCTATCCATGCGATTATATGTGTTGAAGTCGAACATGGTAGAAACCACTTGATTACTAGTAAATAATGTAAACTGTTAACAAGTGTGAGAGTAACCACCAGTAATGTCAATGGCTCTCAAAGTACTCAGTACAATGCATGAAATGTGAATGAATGAGCTGAAGTCGAACATGTCACATAATCATTCGATCGAAAGTCAATGATGCAACCTGTCGTCGAAGGCGAGAAACCTGCCATTGAGGCATGCAGATTTCAAGGTACTGACGATTTCTGGATCAACTTCCTAGATAATGAGCTGTCGTCGATAGAAAGTGATCCGTCATAGGAAATCCCACAACACGAAATCATAGATCAATTTTTGAAGAAATATATTGGCAAGGACTGACTCAGAGATGGTAAAAAATGGATGACAGATATTTTGTAGATGAATGGTTTATTTGAACTGTCCTCTTGAACACATAACGACACTACAGATGGTTTGGTGACAATTGACCCAAAGCTAATACCCAGAAACCGGATGAAGACTTTCAATGAGATTTTATTAACTGTTAAGAAAAGGATTTCCCAACCCAGTTGGAAAAAAAGTGTTGTGTTCAAGAGTGGTTAACTGGATTTTCTAAAAATCAAATTACAACAAACACGCCCATTTTTCTCTCTTTTCCCCCACCATTTCTGGCAAGTACCTCTTTATTTTTGACAAGCTTGAGCAGGATAACATTTGCTTGTTTATAATCTCATCCTTCAGATGAGTCCAACTTAGTTTAAGATTCGAACCCTAAGAAGGAGTGGTTCATTCCTGTTTGAAATTGAACAAGTCCTTTACTGTTAAATTTTAATGAGTCCAGTATAGGAGAAACTTGGTGTTTTTCAATTTTAGGGAGTCAGAAGGAAAAACTTAAGAAAACTCCATGGGTGTAATTTTTCGTAAATTTAGTCTCTCGAGCCCGAAAAAGGATAAAATAATGCGGGAGAGAACTCTATTGACCGTAATTAGTCAACGTATACCTTTTTCATAAATAGTCCATTTCAGTCCGTAAAAGGGGTAAAGTTATACTGAAGGGACAATCATTCATTTACTTTAACGAGTTCGAATAATCAAGTGCTTGGCAATCTTTTCATGTTTAGAGAGTCTGAAAAGGGCTTAAAAGAGGACTCCATACTTCACTTTTTCGTAAGTTTTAATGAGTTCAAAAAAGGATAAAAATGTTCTCCTATGGCCGACTTTCAATTTAATTTACGAGCAGTAAAAGACGGAAAGAACTCGGCATTTTCATGTGTTTTACGAGAATGAAAGATAGAAAAATAATCTCAGGATTTTCATGAGTTTAACGAGTCTTGAAAATAACTGAAATTGACTCAAGATAGGTTTCATTTTTACAAAAGCTTGAAACAGAGAAAAACTATGCTTCAGAGTGGTTTCATTTTTACACAAGCTTGAAACAGAGAGAAAACTGTGCTTGATGCCCCCTAAGCGTAACTGCTAGAGTGCATGCCCCCCCAGCTTCATTTCATTCAACTAAGTACAATGCTGGTAATTAATAGCTGGATGGAATGAAGGTTCATTTACGAGATCATATTAAAGACCCGACCTAAAACTGTAAGAAAATTATGCAAAAACTGAAATAACCTAAATATATGAGTTAACGTTTACGAGATCTAGTCAAAGACTCGACTCAATTAGGGGAGGATTTGTTTCATTTTTTAATGAGCTTGACACAGAAAAAGAATTATGCTCATGGCAACGTGTTTCATTTTTTAACGAGGTTGACACAGTAAAAGGAACTTTCCTCTTCTACTTTCTACAATCTACCTATATAACCTACTGATTCATTTTTTAATGAGGTTGACACAGGAAAAGAACTATCCTCATGGCCCACTGATTCATTTTTTAATGAGGTTGACACAGTAAAAGGAACTTTCCTCTCGACTAACTGATTCATTTTTTAATGAGGTTGACACAGGAAAAGAACTGTCCTTGTTTCATTTTTTAACGAGTTTGAATCAGTAACGGGAACTATCCTCAGACCAACTGATTCATTTTTTTAACGAGGTTGACACAGGAAAAGAACTGTCCTCATGACACACTGATTCATTTTTAACGAGGTTGAAACAGTAAAAGGAACTTTCCTCATACCTGATTCATTTTTTTTTACGAGGTTGACTCAGTAAAAGGAACCATCCTCAGAAAATACTTATTTCTAATCTACCTACTCACTGATTCATTTTTTAACGAGGTTGACATAGTAAAAGAACTGTCCTCATACCTGATTCATTTTTAACAAGGTTGACTCAGTAACAGGAACTATCCTCTGACCAAATGATTCATTTTTTTAACGAGGTTGACATAGGAAAAGAACTGTCCTCATACCTGATTCATTTTTTAATGAGGTTGACTTAGTAATAGGAACTATCCTCAGAAACTAATTATTTCTAATCTATCAATCTAGTCTCAACAATCTACCTACTGATTCATTTTTTAATGAGGTTGACACAGGAAAAGAACTATCTTCATCGCCGACTGATTCATTTTTTAACGAGGTTGACACAGTAAAAGGAACTCTCCTCACCACCCACTGATTCATTTTTTAATGAGGTTGACACAGTAAAAGGAACTATCCTCGGACTCACTGATTCATTTTTTAACGAGGTTGACACAGTAAAAGGCACTATCCTCGGACTCAATGATTCATTTTTTAATGAGGTTGACACAATAAAAGGAACTATCCTCGAAATCACTGATTCATTTTTTAACGAGGTTGACACAGTAAAAGGAACTATCCTTGGATTCACTGATCATGGCTTCCAATTGGGAGAAACACATGTCAATGGACACACCTTGACCATGGCTTCAGAGAGGTCTTCATCAGAAATAAGAATAGTTCTCTGGAAGGAACACATGTCAAGGGACTCAAAAGGGATAAGAACATCACGTTCAAATAATCCCATAGATTTTTCCATGTCAATTACCGGATCTAAGTCAAAGGAAGACGAGAAACCAGTGATAGGCTCACTTACATCGGTAACTGAAAACATGGGACTAGTTGCCACATAATTAACCCGTGGCGGGGTAGATACCACTTGCGTATGAGGAACATTTAGGGATGTCGGATTATTGGTAGTCGAATCAAGACTAGTGAACGAAAGCTGGTCTACAGTCACAATATTGCCATTGTGAGGGAAAGACATCACGCGAAAGAGTGTCTATACGACAGCTTTCATTGCATAGACATAGTCTTGCCCAAGGAGTAAATTGAAATCCAAGGGGCCTCAAACTACCATAAGATCAATACAGACAGTTTTACCTTCCAAAGTAATAGATAATTTAGGAAGGATCCCTAAAGGTTCACTAATGGTTCTTCTTGTTGCATCAGATTCTTCTACGCCGGGGGGAATTTCACCTATTTCTACAGAACCCCCTCCAAGTACTGAGGTCTTTTCCTTTGATTGGAATAGACTGACAGAACCTCGTCTTCCTTCCTCCATCCCTTTCCAAATTATTGTGAAGTTTGGTGGTAGGGACATACACTGCACACAGGTAGATGAAGGTGCTTCTATTAGTATTTTATCCTCAACTGTTTGGAAAGCTTTGGGTTCCCCTCAGCTTGTGCCTATTACACAGAAAACAACCAAATAAACTAATCTTTCTCTAAGCATATACGATCTATGAAAAGCTATATAGAGGTGTTAAGGACTTACCATTTGTTCAGTGCTTGTTTGAAGTCGTTGTTGTCCCTTGCGCGCTTGAAGGAGTTTTCCTCGTAAACCTGCAGTCACAAAGAAGAAAAATATTACATAGAACCTGTATAGAAATCATCATAAACCATGCTTATCATAGTGATCAAGGAATATATGAAATAAACCATTGATTGAAAGCTTATTGAGAAAAATGAGTATATTTGTATTAATTTCAAAAGAAGAAAATCCTTATAACCTGAGCCTTGATGTTGCACAGGACTTTCCGGGGTTTGAAGCAGGAATTTGCTTTACTTTGATAAGCTCTGCACTCCTCAATCAAGACGAATAGAGGCATGTAATCTTTCCTCACAAAGGTCTTAATTAACTGAGTCTGAATCTCAACAGCACTTAACTTCAAATATTCTAAAGCTTCAACTCCCTTTGAGGCTACCCAATGCCTCTTTTTATAGTAGAATAGAGGAGGTTTTCTGTTCCAAATATGAAGAGATAAAATACTCCTTCAAAGGGATAAGCTCCTCACATCAATGGGTTAGCTGCATAAGGTAAGGGATACATGCACCTCATAAGAGCGGTTCTATCACCGCAAGATATTTTCTGGAAGCTTCTAGAATTCACTTTTATTGAGCTTTTTGGAAATTACTTGCACCTTTTTGATCTTACAGGGGTTCGCACCTATAAAAAAGAGAAAGTGCATTTAGGTACGCATGACAGCTGAACATTGGGTGCGGGACCGCAGACAAGATAGAGAGAAAGTGCGATACCAAAGTTTAGGAGATTTTTAGGAAATTTTCTTTGATTTTCAAGGCTTGACATGAGGAACTGATATGTTAGACTTACAAAGGGAGGAGTATGAGTAGTAATGGGCTCATACACATAGCAGAATTTCAGGATGAAAATTTTCAGTGTAACAGATTGCCCCCTAAAGTGAAAAGTCTGGAATAGATGATGCTGAAGTCTGTCATATATGAAGAGTGCAGTACTTTATCATTTCAAGGATCATCCTGTGGTCACCCCAGTCAGAACCTGTAAAAACATTCAATGCAAAATATATATATATATCATCACTGAGGTAGGCATTCCCATACTTAGATCAAAACTAACAAAAAATAATTCAAAATCATTTTGATACAGGAATGATTTTGAGTACATCATAGTATAGACATGTGTAGACACAGTATGGACGCATCCATATGTTTGTAAATAGTCTACTGTATAAATGATAACAGAACTCTTGTCGAAGACTAGCGACAGTTTGGCCACCTGGCCTAGTCCCAAACAAGGAAAGTTGTTCACCGCTCTTGGACAAACCAGTCAGAAAATAAATATCCTCCACCTCAATTTCGAGCTGGTGGACGCCAATAATGAAACACTGGTCCTGCACGTTCCACCTATTTACTAGCCATGTCAGGAGGTCTACCTGTGCCCTCATGCCTTGGATGGCCCAAAATTTATACAGACCGGACGCTCTTAATGCTTGCATTGTGGGCAAATAGAGCATTGCGGCTTCGTCCACGTCCTCATGCTCACGTTATCTCCAAATCAACATCTTGTTAATCCTACAATGCATAAAAAGATAGATTAGAACAATCTAATTTGAAAATTTTTGGGCGGCAAAAGTGAAATTTGATTTTTAAATTCAAACACACGGGGACCGCACTTTATCTTTGTACACAATGCGTAGGAACGCACGCGCTCTGTGGGGAAGTGCGGACCCACGACTTTTTTTTCTTTGTAGAAAAAAGTCGGGGTTCGCAGGTACCATGTGTGTCACCTGCGGACCCCCGCGGGCGATTTTCAAACTATTTTTCTCCCTTAAAAATAAAATCTAAAGCCTAAAAACGAATTCTAAACGGATGAAATACAAGATTACGAGGTCGTGGATTACCTGGGATTGATGGTTCTCGATTTCGACAGACAGATTTTCCAGAATCTTCACAGGAACTTTTTTACCTAAAAGCTTCTACTTTTCACTCTGAACTTGAGCGGTAAAAATGAAATTGAAAAGGTCCTTTTTATAAGTTTTTTCGAATAGATGAATTTTCAATTTGTTTATTTTTCACTTTAAAAGGGTATTTCTGAAGCATTTTTACTCATCTTAAACAGTTATGTGTAATGTCTCAAGTTTTTGTGCAGAAATTGGATTTTTCAGGAGAATTGATCATTTTTCAACAAAGAGCATACTTTTATCACTTTTTCGGACTCTTTCAAAAAATTCACGAAAAAGCGAAACATTGGAGTTATCTTTTAAGCCCTTTTTAGACTCTCTAAACATGAAAAGATTGCCAAGTACTTGATTTTTCGAATTCGTTAAAGTAAATGAATAATCATCCCTTCAGTATAAGTTTACCCCTTTTACGGACTGAAATGGACTACTTACAAAAAATGTATACGTTGACTAAATACGGTCAATAGAGTTCTCTCCCACATTATTTTATCCTTTTTCGGGATCAAGAGACTAAATTTATGAAAAAGTACACCCATGGAGTTTTCTTAAGTTTTTTCTTCTGACTCCCTAAAATTGAAAAACATCGAGTTTCTCCTATACTGGACTCGTTAAAATTTAAAAGTAAAGGAATTGTTCAATTTTAAAACAGGAACGAACCACTCCTTATTAGGGTTTGAATTTTAAACTAAGTTGGACTCATCCGAAGGATGAGCTTATAAACAAGCAAATGTTATCCTCCTCAAGCTTGTCAAAAATAAAGAGGTACTTGCCAGAAATGGTGGGGGAAAAGAGAGAAAAATGACTTGTTTGTTGTATTTTGATTTTTCGAAAATCTAGTTAACCACTCTTGAACACGACACTTTCAATCACCTGGGTTGGGAAATCCTTTGCCTAACAGTTAATCAAACCTCATTTGAAAGTCTTCATCCGGTTCCTGGGTATTAACTTTGGGTCAACTATTACCAAGCCATCTGCAGTGTCGTTATGTGTTCAAGAGGACAGTTCATATAAACCATTCGTATGCAAAATATCTGTCATCCATTTTTGACCATCCCTGAGTCAGTCCTTGCCAATATATTTTCAAAACTTGATCTATGATTTCGTGTTATGGGCTTACCTATGACAGATCACTTTCTATTGACGACAACTCATTATCTAGGAAGTTGATCTAGAAATCGTCAGTACCTTGAAATCTACATGCCTCAATGGCAGGTTTCTCGCCTTCGACGACATGTTGCATAATTGACCTTCGATCAAATGATTCCGTGACATGTTCAACTTTAGCTCATTCATTCACATTTCATGGATTGTACTGGGAACTTTGAGAGCCATTGAAATTAATGGTGGTTACTCTCACACTTTTTAACAGTTTACATCATTGACTGGTAATCAAGTGGTTTCTACCATGTTCGACTTCGACACATTCATTCACATGGATATAATCGTACTAGTTCGAGATTCAGAAATCAAGACCCTAGATCTAGTTTCTACCATCCAGGCTGCAATCTATTACATTGAAAATTGTCATCCTGACATTCTTCTATGTGTATGATCTCATTACTACTCATACTTCTCCCTTTGCAAGTCTAACATACCAGTTCCTCATGTCAAGCCTTCAAAATCAGAGAAAAGTTCCTAAAAATCTCCTAAACTTTGGTATTACACTTTCTAGCTATCTTTCCTGCGGTCCCGCACCCAATGTTCAGCTGTCATGTGTACCTGAATGCACTTTCTCTTTGTTATAAGTGCGGACCCCTATAAGATAAAAAAGGCGCAAGTAATTTCCAAAAAGCTCAATAAAAGTGAATTCTAGAAGCTTCCAGAAAATATCTTGCGGTGATAGAACCACTCTTATGAGGTGCACGTATCCCTTACCTTATGGAGCTAACCCCTTGATGTGAGGAGCTTATCCCTTTGAAGGAGGATTTTATCCCTTCATAGTTGGAACAGAAAACCTCCTCTATTCTACTATAAAAAGAGGCATTGGGTAGCCTCAAAGGGAGTTGAAGCTTTAGAATATTTGAAGTTAAGTGCTATTGAGATTCAAACTTAGTTAATTAAGACCTTTGTGAGGAAAGATTACATACCTCTATTCGTCTTGATTGAGGAGTGCAGAGCTTATCAAAGTAAAGGAGATTCCTGCTTCGGACCCCGGAAAGTCCTGTGCAACATCAAGGCTCAGGTTGTAAGGATTTTCTTCCTTTGAAATTAATACAAATATACTCATTTTTCTCAATAAGCTTTCAATCAATGGTTTATTTCATAGATTCCTTGATCACTATGATAAGCATGGTTTATGATGATTTCTATACAGGTGCTATGTAATATTTTTCTTGTTTGTGACTGTAGGTTTACGAGGGAAACTCCTTCAAGCACGCGAGGGACAACAACGACTTCAAACAAGCACTGGACAAACGGTAAGTCCTTAACACCTCTATAGAGCTTTTCATAGATTGTATATGCTTAGAGAAAGATTAGTTTATTTGGCTGTTTGTTGCTAGTTACTTTTAGTACTAGGGAGATTGGTCTTGTCCACAAGATGGATTAGTCCTCCAACAAATTGGCAACTTCGTTGGGGAAGAACTTGTTGTTTTTGGTTCTCTTTTATTTTGATTTGAGGAAACGTTTTTCCTAGTTTTTGATTGATAGACATCTGCCTGGGTAGCTTAGGTTTTCTTTGTTTTTGAAAATTTTGAGATATTTTATGTTTTTCTTTAATTTTTCCTGGGACCGCACTTTGTCTTCTTTGCACAGTGCGGGCAGTTTCACATTTTTGCTTTAGTAAACAGTGCGGTACCACACTTGTTCCTTCTGCAAGACTGCGAACCTTGTTAGAATTTTGAAAAACCTTCAGATTTATTTCTGTAGTTTATATTTATTTTAATTTAGAGTTTTTAATTTTTGCCCAGATTGATGATTGTTTCTGTCGAAAGCTTTCTGTGAATGAATCTTAGTAGTATTGGTGTTTTGATGATTTTCTAGAAGTTTTGCATGTTGGATTGTCTTTCGCTTTGTCTTTGTAGAGATTCGAAGCATTGACTGTTTAAAATACCTGAGATTACATTGGTCTTTTGTCTTTTTCTGAATCTGGCTTGATTGTGAAGTCATCCTTTATTAAGAAATAGAGTTACCTGTTCCTTTGCAAACCTTCTAAAAGAGACTTTGTTATTGGTTTTTGAATTTCATTTTTTTTTTATAAAAACATAATTGGGTGTTTTTGATCTGTTTGTTATTATGAAAGAATAGATCCTTAGCTTGCTGAATAGCTAAGTAAAACCTTCTTCAAAAAAAATATTTTCTTAAAGCTTTAATTCAATTAGATTATTAAAATTTGTAGGTCTGAGAATTAGTTTGATAGTTTTGAGTGTTTTTCATAGAATTTTGTAGATCTCTTTTGAAGAAAACTCGTTTTGTAGCTTCAAGTTTTTGAAAGTGAAAGGATTTTTCTTATGAGCTTTAATAGTTTTGTTTCATTTTGAGTTATTGCTGAAAAGACAAAAATATTTCTTTCAATTGCTCTTAATGTTTAAAGAAGGAATTATTCATTAAAAGAATTGCATTCTCCAACTTTTCCTTAATTAGAACTTCATTGAAAGGAAACGATCTGATTATCATTTTTAGGTGCATTTGTAGTGTTTTTGGAAGTCAAGTCTTCACATCATCAGAGTTTCATTTCCACACCCATTGACTTAAGAAACAACTCTTAAAAGTAACGCTTAATTAAAATTCATCTAACAATCTTTTTATTTTCTAAGGCTCTTATCACCAACATAGCTTAGGCTAGTATCTTGGAGTAGGGAGAAATTAACTCTCCAAGGTAGTAAAACAAACAAGTAGACAAATCTTGCGGTAGGAAATAAACCCAATCGTAATTTGTATAATCTGGGAAGCTTCTCTTAAAGAAGTCAATCACGAGATCATGTCCAAACCTTTGAGACAATAAATTCTGTCTCATTGGGGAAGATAGAATATTTTGCACGTATTACAAACGGTAAACCTCGGATTAACCATTGTCGAGGAGCCTGGGGTCACTTGTCGGTAAACCTCAAATTAACCATGTCGAGGAACCTTCAAGGGGATTGAGCTTGCTACTCTGCCCTTACGCGTGAGATCGGATCGTAGACTGTTCCCCCAGTTATATTTTTTACTGTTGGTAACCTTAGTGTCCATTATCTTAAGATTATTTCCTAAGGTGACGGTGAAGGAAAGATCTCACTGTACCTGGAGTAGATGTCGACTAGACTCACTTGGACTCTCTGGGGGGTTCTCTTCACACGAGATGGTTTTGTGAGGAAACTTGTGCCAGTCTGTTTCATTAAGAAGGTTGTCGGGGTAACTGTTTCAGCCGCCCTTTCTGTATTAAATTTCTACTAAGTTGGATTTCATCACCAACTAGTGTTTTTAGTACGGGAAGTTACTGTTTGTGTGTGGTTTGAACTCCTAGATTTTTAAGCGTGTGATTCAGCTGTTTGATTTTTAGAGACTTTAGGTGTTTTCATTGAAATTTTCTTTGTTTGCGTGTGATTAGTTAAATAATTAATCGTGGTGGAATTGCCGAGACAATCCCGGAGACTACAAGGGAAACCCCCTGAATATTCACCAAGTCAGCTTGAAGGGCTTTGTGCTTTGGTATCGTCTAGTAGTGGTAGGATTAAATCAACAGAAGTTGGAACTTCATCCATAGTGGTTCATCCTGATTATCAAACACCCATAATAGAACATATTCAAGAGCCGATTTCAGTTTCTTATGTTACTGGTAGTATTTCTCCTGCCAGTGAATGGGCTGACGAACCTGAAATCTCTGAACCTGAAACTGAACCTTCTGTTTTGGAAACATCTTTGGGATTTATTTCACCAACTTCTAGCGATCTTGGTTCACCAAGGGTAAGGAATATTGTCACTGATGATCTTCCATCTGGACTAATTTCTAGTGAAGAAATTAGTAATCCAGACGACGAATTATCTCTTCCCAATTCCCCTCAATCATTACATCTTAGGGAGCGTGAATCAATTTTATACAACCCTATTTGAACTACTTCTTGGTACTTATCTTTAACTATTTTTTTAGAGAATCCGGGTCTTGCATTTTCTCCACTTCTAGAAAACTCAGCTATGGATATAGTCATCACTAACATGTAAAAAGTACTGATGGCTAACATCCTGCAAGTCACTACAAAATTATTTATTCCCTACCATTTCGAATGAGGCACCACTATCTAGATACCACACACTTCCCATTACTATGCTTTCCATGCATGCAATTAGGGTGAAGTCAAGCTCGAATTGTGAAGCCAAAGCTTCACCTATCTCTCCTCCTGAGGTATTCTTGCATGCCTTTGTAACAACCGTGGTAAAAAATTCATGTAAATAATAAAGTCAATAAAGGAAAATAATAACCATGGTCATGGGACATGTATTCCAAGCCGAATTTTGGGCAAAAACATCATAGTGGATGTTCATTTAGTTTATTATGGCTAATGAAATTTGCAAAGGTAATGGAAAATACTTTGGAAAGGTAAGTAGCATTTATTGGAATTTATTTATGAAAATAATGGAAAATAGGAGAAAAGGAAGGTGAAAGGTCACAAGTTGCATGTGAGGAGGAAAATGAAGGAAAATAATGGAAAACTGAAGAAGATAGAGGACTCATTAATAAAAATTCTTCTAAGGACTAATTGGTACCTTTTTCAGTTTAGTTTTAGAGCTCTCTCTCTATTATTTCTCTCTCACTCTTGGATACTTAGAGTTTTCTTGGAGCACTCTAGCATTGGGTCAAGGAAAGAAAAGGAAGGACCAATAAGGCAAAGGATGTTGTGAAACCAACTCCAAAAATAGAAGAAAAGAGATATCAACGCCTTAGAAATAAGCCACTTCGAGGGGGCAACCTCCAATACATTACATGAATGAACAATTCTTGGATGATACAAGTCACAAAACCTCCTTTCTATATATAGGAGTCCATGGGGCCATAATGTAATCCTAGTGGGCCACAATGTAATCCTAGCCGACCTAACAATAATAATTTAAGGGCACAATAACAATAAAATGGGGGTTACAAGGGTACAATAATAACAATAAGGGGGTTACACTAACAACAATAAGGGACTATACTAGTAATATAGGGACCTAACATGCCCCTCTCCTCCAAAAAAGTGTTGTCCTCAACGCTTGAGTAGCTCTGGGTGCTTCTGTATAAAATTCTCATCTTCCCATGTAGAATCTTCAGTGGGTAAGTTCTTCCACTTGATGAGATACTCTGAAATTGATCGATTCCGTAGCTGTCGAGTTCTTGTTTCCATGACCGCTTCAGGTTCCAATATGATTTTTCCTTCCTCATTAAGTTCTGGAAATATTGTTTGAACTGGAAGATTTTCACCTATAACCTTCTTTAAGCATGAAACATGGAAAACTGGATGTACTCGCGAAGAAGCAGGGAGCTCCAATTTATATGCCATAGTACCAATCTTTTGCAACACCTTGTAAGGACCATAGTAATTTGGCGATAATTTTTTATCCTTCTTTTCTTGCTTGAGGGGCATTTGTTTGTATGGTTGTAGCCGTAAAAATACCCAATCTCCTACATCAAAACTTCTCTCGCTACGATGTTGATCTGCCTGTTGTTTCATTCGATTTTGTGCCAAATTCAGGTTATCCTTTAAGAGTTGGAGAACTTCTTGCTGATGCTCGATGTGATCTTCCACTGCTTGAACCTTCGAATTTTCTTTTAAAGATGATGTGATGGATGGTGGATGATATCCATAAAGTGCCATAAATGGGGTCATTTTTGCTGCAGTATGGAAGGAAGTGTTATACCACCATTCAGCAAGAGGTAACCACTTGACCCATTGTGTTTGTTTATCAAATACAAAAAAGCGAAGATATCCTTCCAAACATTTATTTACGATCTCAGTTTGACCATCAGATTGAGGATGATAAGATGAGCTATGAGCTAATTGAGTACCCAAACAAGAAAATAACTCCGTCCAAAAATTTCCAGTAAAAATGGGATCTCTGTCGCTCACAATAACCCTTGGGCTTCCATGTAGCTTTTGAATTTTGTCCATAAATGTAGTAGCAAGTGTACTTGCTTTAAATGGATGAGATAATGCACAAAAGTGTGCATACTTGGTAAGTCTATCAACTACCACCATGATGACACTCTTTCCTTCGGACTTAGGTAAACCTGTGATAAAATCCATTGAAATCTCCTCCCAACGTTGACTTGGAATGGATAAAGGTTGTAGAAGTCTCGGAGTCTTAATTGTCTCAACTTTATTCTGCTGGCAAACCAAACATTCCGCCACAAACTTTTGAATATCAGATTTAAGGCCATCCCAAAAAAATTCTTTCTTCACCCTGTGGTAAGTTTTTAAAAATCCTGAGTGTCCTCCTAAAGGAGAAGTGTGCAATTCTAAAAGAATCTTTTGTTTTAGTTGGGAATTCTTACAAAGATATAAGCGATCTTTGTACCATAAGGAATCATTTTTCCAACTAAATGTATCAGATGTACTAGGATCTTGCTGCAACTTTTGAATGAGTGTCCATACATCTTTGTCCTTATTCCATTCATCTCTTGCTTTGGTTATCCAATCTGGTTGGATAATAGAAATGACACAAAGCAATGCTTCCACCTCTTCATTCTTTCTTGAGAGTGCATCTGCAACAACATTTAGCTTCCATTTTTTGTAGATTATTTCAAAGTCATAACCCAACATATTTGTGATCCATTTTTTCTGCTCTTCAAAAGATATTCTTTGTTCCAAAAAGTGTTTAATACTATCATGATCAATTTTTACCTTGAAGTGTCTTCCCATAAGCTAAGTTCTCCATTTCTTTAGTGCATGCAGTATTGCTAATATTTAATTCTCATAAATAGTTTTCTGTAAATACTTTCCTTTGATTGGATGACTTTCAAAAGCAATGGGTCTTCCTTCTTGCATTAAAACAACACCAATTCCATTTCCTGAGGCATCACATTCCACAATAAAGGTTTTTTTGAAGTATGGCGTAGCTAAGACCGGTGCTAGGCACATTGCCTCTTTAATATATTCAAAGGCCTTAGTTGCTTCAGGAGTCCATGAAAATGCATCTTTCTTCAATAATGTTTTTAGAGGTGCTGCTATTCTCCCATAATTCTTAACTAACTTGCGATAATACCCTATTAACCCAAGAAATCCTCGCACCTGCTTTATGGTTGTGGGGACTTTCCATTACTTAATGGCTTTAATTTTGTTAGGGTCTACCTTAACACCCTCGTGAGATACAATATGACCCAGATATTCCACCTCTTGTACTCCAAAGAAACATTTGGATGTTTTTTCATATAATTGTTTCTCCTCCAATAGTTTGAGCTCCATGTCAACATGTTGAACATGATCCTTCAAAGACCTGCTGTAGATTAGTATATCATCAAAAAATACTAGCACAAATTTTCTTAGGAAGGGTTTGAAAATGGAATTCATCAACCCTTGAAATGTAGAAGGTGCATTGGTAAGGCCAAAAGGCATGACCAAAAATTCATAATGACCCTCATGAGTTCAAAATGATGTTTTTGGAATATCTTGAGTCTTCATTCTAATTTGATGATATCCTGAATGAAGATCCAACTTGGTAAAATAAATTGCTCCATGTAATTCATCCAATAATTCATCAATCAAAGGAATGGGAAATTTATCTTTAATGGTGAGCTTATTGAGCTCCCTATAATCGGGACACATGCGCCATGATCCATCCTTCTTGTGTACCAATACTACAGGAGCAGAGAAAGAACTTTGACTAGGTTGAATTATACCCGCCTCTAACATTTCCGCAATCATACGTTCAATTTCGCTCTTTTGGAAGTAAGGATATCTATAAGGCCTGATGTTTGGAGGAACACTTCCTGGAATCAAATGAATAGCATGATCATGATCACGAATAGGTGGGATTCCTTTGGGAATTTCAAAAACCTTGGAATGATTGTCCAAGACTTTTTGGAGATCTGCAGAAATAGATGATTTTGATGTTGGAACTTCTAGTGAGCATAATTGTGCAATTATGCCTCGTTGTTCTTTCTTTAGAAGCTTTGTCATGACATTAGATCTTATTATCTTTCCCGGCTTCCCTGCAATACCCCGTAATTCGACTTCCTTTCCTTCTGAAAAAAATTTCAAGAAAAGTTCTTGAAAATTAAAAGCTACCGTCCCCAAAGATTGTAACCATTGTACTCCTAGTACAACATCAGCACCTCCCATAGGAATGGCAAGCATTGGACTAGTCAATACATATTCCCCATGGTTAGCTTGATATTATGGCATTTTCCAGAGCAATTTATAGTTCCTCCATTTGCAACCATCACTTGACATTCTGGTGCTGGGTATAGAAAACAATTCAATTCCTTGGCTACCTTACAATGAATAAAATTATGGGTACTACCTGAATCAATCAACACTATTACCTTTTTCTTCTTGATATGTCCTTCTATCTTGAGATTTTTAGGAGTGGTAATTCCTGCCAATGCATTACACGATATGGTCAGACTCATTTCTTCCTCTTCTTGGGTTGGTTCCTGGTGTATATCCTCTTCTTGTTCATTTTCTTCTTCCTCTTCACAATCTATGTAAAATAATTTCTTCTCAGTACACTTATGACCTTTAGTGTATTTGCTATCACAACTGTAGCAAAGCCCTTTTGCTCTTTTTTCTTCCAATTGTTGTGGTGTCAACCTTGTAGGTTGTTGAAATCTAGGAGTAGAAACACTTCCCTCTTTATAGAAGTGAGTGGTAGGCTTCCTTGTAGCCATAATTTTACATTCAATTTTTCTTGCCAACCTGAATGCCTTCTCCAATGAATCAGGTTCCAAAACGCGAACTTCATGTTGGATGTCATCCTTTAAAGTACCTATGAAGAGATCAATCCTGTGTTCCTCTGGAATATCAGTTACCCTTATATTCAATTTTTGGAAGTCCTCAATGTGCTCCCCCACTAAACCCTTTTGTTTGAGATTTATCAATTGGCTAAAGAAGGTGTTACTCTTTGTATCCTTATAATGTGCTATCATTTCCTCCGTAAAAATTGACCAAGTGACAATTTTTTTATGGAGAAAATCCATCGATACCATACAAATGTATTTTGTTCTAAATGTAAAGTTGCAATGCGTACCTTTAGTGTGTTTTTCACATTGTTAAGTCCCTATATTAATAGTGTAGTCCCTTATTATGTTATTGTAGCCCCCATTATTGGTATTGTTGTACCCCTGTAACCCCCATATTTTTATTATTGTGACCTTACATTATTATTTTTAGGTCGGCTAGGATTACATTGTGGCCCCATGGACTCCTATATATAGAAAGGAGGTTTTGTAATTTGTATCATCCAAGAATTGTTCATTCATGTAATGTATTGGAGGTTGCCCCCTCGAAGTGGCTTATTTCTAAGGTGTTGATATCTCTTTTATTCTCTTTTTGGAGTTGGTTTCACAACACACATTATTGAGATCAAAATATTGCTCCATTTGTAGTATCAATGTTACAGGATTCTTTCCATCAAACTTCCTCATATCCATTTTTGGAACATGGTGGTTCTTCCCGCCAACATTAGAGTTTATGAAATCACGATTAACATTTAATTTTTTCTCATCATGAGTTTCCTCTACTATATTTTCACCATTAGGAAACATTTGTTGTATCAACTTTGTCAAACCTTCCATGTCTTCTTTTAGATCTTTCTTCATGTTTTCCATTTTTTCATCGATCTTAGCTTCCATGTCATCCATCTTAGATTCCATGCCAGCTTCCATGCCATATATCTTAGCTTCCATGCCATTATTCAAACCATCCATCTTATATTCCACACCTTTCTTCAAACCATCCATATTAGTTTCTATGCCTTTCTTCAAAACTTCCATGTCATTTTTTGTTGCTCTTTGCGAGAGCGAAATTTGTTGCACTTGCTCTTGTAAATTTGATATGTCATGTTGCCATTGTTCATCTACATGAGTCATAGTAGAGCATTCTAAAGGCTTAATGGGTGTTGAATTCTTTTTAGGGGCCATTTTAGAATCTAATACTGATATATATTCTACAATATGCCCTTGGAATCAATTCAATTTGATTCTTCAAACAAGACTTATGCAATTCAGGAAAAAAAAATACACACCTTTACTTGCTTTTGAGGAGCTCTATATTGAAATTGAATTATCTCTGTAATTAAAAATCCTCAATATCTGAAATTCAGCCTTATAGTATTCCTCTGAAGCTTCTTTCAAATTTCACAGGTATGACCTGATTTGGGTTCTTCAAGGCAAAGTTATGTCCAATCTCCCACAATGACCCAATTATGGACTGTTTTAGTAGAGCAAACTTGTACGACTTGCCACGTGACACTGTTTCCTCCTTTGGCTCTGAAATTGTTAGACAAGAAACTATAGTCTGTGTGCTTGCGGAAAATGTTTACATCATTCCAATCCGATGCTCAAAGAGAGAGTTATGAATATTTTCCCACGATAACCTCTTTGAGATGAAATTCGTGAGCCTGAAGAAGACCTAACTTCCACAGATCATATCTCTGAAAATATTGCGAACCAAGCTCTGAAAATTTGTGACGATGTTCCTTAGGATTTAATATTTTCTCTCTAAAAATTTCAGCTTCTGAAACTTCGTAGAAAAAACTTTATAGTGAAAATTCCGCGATGACCTGTTTAGGTTAAATTCATGAGCCTGCAAAAAACCCTAACTTCCACAGATCATATCTCCGAAAATATTGCGAACCAAGCTCTGAAATTTGCGACGATGTTCCTCAGGAATTCAGCTTTACACTCTAAAAATTTCAGCTTCTGAACCTTCGTATAAGAAACGTTATAGCAAAAATTCCACGATGACCGGTTTGGAGCAATGAAAACCCTAGAATCCAAAGCTCTGATACCAAATGTTGTGAAACCAGCTCCAGAAATAGAAGAAAATAGATATAAATTCCTTATAAATAAGCCACTTCGAGGGGGCAACCTCCAATACATTACATCAATGAAAAATTCTTAGATGATACAAATTACAAAACCTCCTTTCTATATATAGGAGTCCATGGGGACACAATGTAATCCTATTGGGGCCACAATGTAATCCTAGCTGACCTAACAATAATAATTTAAGGGCACAGTAATAACAATATGGGGGTTACAAGGGTACAATAATAGCAATAAGGGGGTTACACTAACAACAATAAGGGACTATACTAGTAATATAGGGACCTAACAAAGGAAAGCAAAGATAAAGCAACGAAGAGAAGGATCAAGCAACTAAAACAGGTTTACTTGTAGGTATTGATTTTCATGTGTGATTTCCTTGCTATATTTGGCATGCATGGTACATGCATGTGTATATTTGGTTCTCTTGTTTTCATTGGCATGGTATTTTCCAGGTGTGACAATGTTCTTCAACCTAACCTTTCCATTTCCGGATAGCCATGGTGTGGTGGGTTCTATTGTATTTGGTTAAGTTGTATTGTTGGATGGTTTTGAAACCGAGTGAGGTGGTCTTTGAAAGAAAGAACACATGGCCTAGGAATCCTTGAACCAGACTGGGATTGTGGTAAAGCTAGATTTTATGTGCCTTGGTAGGCATAGGAATCATCGACCAGTGAATAGCAGGATATACGATAAATCATAGAGGTGTGTGCCCTCGATCAGGCCTAAGAATTCTCAAATGATGTATGGTGGGATATATGATAAATCCTAGAGGGTGGAGTCTCGATTAGGCCTAGGAATCCTCGACCAGTGAATGGCAGGACATACAGTAAATCCTAGAGACTAGGAGGGAGGAAAATTCCTCACGGTGTAGGTGGCGAAATTCGGTGGCATCCATGCTTGTTTAGGGCTTAGAGATCCGCTGGGGATTCGGTAAATCCTAAGGAAACCTGGTTTGGTTTGGTTGTGAGTCGCACATTCATGCTTGGAATATAACATGGGGGTGATTGGCGGAAAGAAAGATGGTTAATCCAATTTATGGTCGGGTGGTTCCTGGAAGTCCCATACCTGGTTTCATTTTTCATTCATTAATAAGTGTTGGAAATATGATGCAGATTGTTGTCCTTGATGGCAACCCACTGAATGAAGATGAAGACATGCGACTGTTGACATGTGTTGTCCTTGATGGCAATCCACCTGATGAAGTTATTCTTGACTTGTTGGACTTGGTAGATGATGTAAATCTGATATGAAATGATGTTTGTTAAGCAATCTGATGCTGAGTGTTGTCCTTGAATATCACTTGATGAAGATGATGGCAACTTACTTGATGAAGTTGTACTTGATAGAATATGTCTTGATGAACTAAATATGATGTATCTACAGTGTGTAAAGAAGGCAATGAAGAATGGAATTCAGCATGTGCTAGATCTATGATGAAAAGAGTACGTCTCAAGGCATACGCGGTTATGTCTAAGGGAAGTCGCGTATGCACGCGGAAAAGAACGTGCCAAGTCGCGTATGGGCTAAAGCGCTCTAAAAGTGCAAAACCAGGGGTAACCACCATGGTATTGACCCATTGTATTGGGTAATGATCCGCCTAAATGACCCCGTCCAGGAATACCATCGGAAGTAATGTAGTTTTGGGCTCATGGTATTGTTTTGGGGCTCATGGTATTGAACAAGGGTAAACCTATATAAAGAGAAGAAATTCATTGTGCAAATCATGAGTGTGGGAGCAAGATGTCTGAGTTTGAATGAATACTTCTATGTGAAGTATATCTGTATGGAAAGGGTAAAGGTTTGATTTGAATCTATGATGCACCTATGAAGAAATGATGAAGCGGAATATCTAGATCTGGAATGTATTTGTATTTGCTAGATCTGTTTATGGAAGGCTTAGATCTGAGATGAGGCGAACATCTGTTTGAAGTAAAAGGGTAAATCTGAACTGAAAATCTGATCTGAAGAAGTATGCTGCTCTATAATTGTTGAAGATCTATACGCTAGTTCGCCGAAGAGGAAGCGCATATATACGCGGCTTCGCTGAAGAGAAAGCGCGTATGCGCAACAAAATTAGCTCTGTAATTTGTACTGAAGTATACGCTAGTTTATGTGGATGGAAGCGCGTATATACGCGACATCAGAGAAAGGAAAGCGCGTATGCAAACTAGGGTTTGTTGAAGTCTGTGGTAAGAAATGTCTGATCTGTTCTGTTGGTTTACTGATATCTGTTAGTAAGTTATATGTATCTGTTTCATGGTTGACTGTGCTTAAAAGTATGGAAAGGGTCCAGTCTGAAAATATGATGAAACGTGGCCTACAAGTTGTGTTCTTTTGAAGTTGTTGGATCCAGTGTGAAAATTGATGAAACGTGGTCCAAGGTGGTGCTGAAGGTTGTAGCCTTCAGTCAGGGGGTTGTAGCTCCCTTCCAGGTGAGGCGGGTAAACGAGATCAGGGGGTCGTAGCTCCCTTCCAGGAGAGGCTGGTAAACGAGTCAGGGGGTTGGAGCTCCCTTCCAGGAGAGGCTGGTAAACGAGCGCAGGTGGGTGCCTGCGTGCTGGTCAAGTCTGCGCTCGCACATATGTTGTAAGATGTTTTCTCTATAATAAAATATTGAAGGCTGAGCAACTGCAGCGGTGGTTTTCTCCCGACTTGGGTTTCCACCTAAAAATCCTGGTGTTCATGTGTGATGCTGTGTGTGATGGTTTATTCTGTTCTTACTGCACATGTTTACTGTTTATAGAACATCTAATAAATGAATGATGGAATGATATAAGTGAAGAACTAATGGCATGATTAGATCTCTAGGTATATGCGAGTTTTATGAAGTATATCCGCGTGTATACGCTAGTTGGCTTCAGCAAAGTAGCGTATGGGTTTTAGAGAGTGAAAAAGTAAAAAGTTTGAATATGCTGTAAATACTGATTCACCCTGTGACAATGTTCTTCAACCTAACCTTTCCATTTTCGGATAGCCATGGTGTGGTGGGTTCTATTGTATTTGGTTAAGTTGTATTGTTGGATGTTTTTGAAACCGAGTGAGGTGGTCTTTGAAAGAAAGAACACATGGCCTAGGAATCCTTGAACCAGACTGGGATTGTGGTAAAGCTAGATTTTATGTGCCTTGGTAGGCATAGGAATCATCGACCAGTGAATAGCAGGATATACGATAAATCATAGAGGTGTGTGCCCTCGATCAGGCCTAAGAATTCTCAAATGATGTATGGTGGGATATATAATAAATCCTAGAGGATGGAGTCTCGATTAGGCCTAGGAATCCTCTACCAGTGAATGGCAGGACATACAGTAAATCCTAGAGACTAGGAGGGAGGAAAATTCCTCACAGTGTAGGTGGCGAAATTCGGTGGCATCCATGCTTGTTTAGGGCTTAGAGATCCGTTGGGGATTGCGGTAAATCCTAAGGAAACCTGGTTTGGTTTGGTTGTGAGTCGCACATTCATGCTTGGAATATAACATGGGGGTGATTGGCTGAAAGAAAGATATGGTTAATCCAATCTATGGTCGGGTGGTTCCTGGAAGTCCCATACCTGGTTTCATTTTTCATTCATTAATAAGAGCTTATTCTCCTTAGTATTTTACGTGTAAATTTATTGGTTTATATGTGGATTTTATGGTTGTTATATCCTTCTTATTTATGTTGGTTACATTTTGGTTATGAGTATGCTTTATGATAGATTTTGTGTATGGTTCTCATCATGTTTTCATTAGAAAATTCATATATATTGTATATATGTCCTAATAGATGATAATTAAACTATTGTGATAAGGAAACAATGCTTCTTTACGAATCTCAAATAAGTATGAGACCCCTATACTCATATCTGATTTTATGACATGTTTGATGAAATTATTATCATGGCCAACAAGGGTCAGATCAAGTATTTCTAGAAAAACTTACATTAGTATCTTTGTTCCCATGTTATTTATCATTTCTAAAGTTTTCATGAAGTTCTGGGCAATGGCCTGAGTCATGGCCCTGAAAAGGTGGCACAAAATATGGGGTTGTCGACACATAACTAATTGGAAAATTCCATATTCATTGGCATCCCTTGCTATGGGAGTGACTAGAAGGCCTTAGTTGCTTGTAGGGCTTGTCACAGGAGCGACTAAGGGTCCAGGTCTGTCAAATGATGAGTTGTCTCAAGAGTTGACCACTTGGAAATGTTGGTTGGCTCTTGAAGGTCCTGTAGTATGTGTGGAAGGTCAAATTGGTTGTGTTATGTCAGTTCCACTTCCTTAAGGTGATCTATAAGGTTGAATCACATCATAGGAGCCTCTTTTCACATGTTTACCCCAATGGACCGATTAGCTTGGGAAATGTGCAAGGGGGTTATTACAAAGTGGTATCAGAGGATGGTTCACCCCTTAGACTGGATGGGCAATGTGTTGGTCATGGATACATCTCGATTTCATATGTGTTATATATGATTGTGGTCTATGTGCTTATTGTGTATGCATGGTGATGGTGATGGTTGTAGTTGTGTCGCCATGTGGAAGTTGATGGTGTTGATGATTTGATATGTTTATCATGAGTGTATGTCAATTATACATTAGTTATGAATGCTAATGTTTGTATGTTGTTATGCATATGTTGACATGGTGATAATTGTCGTGCATAAGGTCATGTATGTGGTTGGCATGGTCATGCATTGGTAACTAGATAATGGTTTAAATGTTGTTTATTACTGTTATTATTATGATTATACATGTATCGTGCTAATCTGGTTGATCTTGTAGATGAGATATCCTCCCTTGAACTATACTGAGGTATGTTGATTATGTTATGTTTGGTTTCGTTGACATGGGATACTTGCAGGAAGAATATCAAATTTGACTAGAAAGATGGTATACTATAGTTCATGAGATTCTCCCTATGGATCATATGAGTAGCACGATGGTGGGAATTCTTTTGAATTAGCAGACACATTGAGAAGTTTGAAGGAAAAAATAAGGAGTTGAAAAGCATATAATGACGTAATCATGCAAGCACATGAGAAACAAGTAGAAGTTATTGCAGTAATCCTTCAGAGTTTGTCCCTAGACCAGAGGGAGCGTTGGTCAAGAATAGGAGAGTTTCAACACAAATGTTGCAATTGGGACTCAATCAAAGGTCTTCCTAGGTTTCTTCTTGGCTGAAGATGACCGTGAATATACGAAGAAGAGGCAAAACAAACATTAAGTACAAATAAACCACCAAAGGAATATATTGATCCCCGGTATGGTTTCCATTTTGTTATATGGAATCTATGATTGCAGACAGAAGTATCTTCCCTAGACTGGGTGGCCTAGCCTAGAACAACAAAAATACAAAGTAGCTATTGTTTCCTTAAAGTAAATAGATAATGGGATGAAGCCTACCTATGATTCATCGTATGCTTCACTTGTTTCTTGGCATGAATCCTCCAATCCTAGCTCACGTTGCTATAATTAGAACCTGCTCATCATTTTCCCCTGACCCTTCCTGGTGATTCCACCATTTGTTTCCAAGGACTAAACAATTTCCCACAATCTGTTGTTCATGGTCTTTCTACTAAGTTTCTTCAACTCCCCCCCTTCATTGACATCATCCAATCAATACGAGTCACGATAATGTTTGTAAATCTGGTCAAAATTTCCAATAACCCAATTTTCCTCGAGGCGCCAGATGTCCTTAGTTGATGTAGTCAAACCCTTATGAAATCTGAGGGTGATTCTTCGCAAGCTCGATTCACTGTGCAGAAATGTTTTGTGACAACTCTAACCCTAGTCTCCTGATGAAATGAAATGTTAATATTTTTGAAAAATATGTTAAAAATGGGTTGAGTCAAAGGGACATGGATTCCAGAGGCTGGGCAGGTTTCTTGCTTCGGATATATAAGGTTTCCTTGTGAAGGAAATCAGAATTGTTTGCAAAACCATTAAAGCTTGGTTGGTGTGTTTTGAATAAATTGATTTTTGAATTAAATTGGGTTGTAAGAGAAGTACGTGGGCCCAAGTCTCCTCGGGAAACATTTACAAGGAAAAAAGGACAAGGACTTTATGGAGCTTGGAGGTTTTGGAGACAACTGGGGAAAAAGAGAAGAAAATTTGACCTCTAAAGGAGTTCGAGGATCCTCGATGCATTCGAATAGGTATTCGATCATCATTAGGCATTCAACAACAATAGAGCGGGAGGAACAACAAGGAGACTCACAGGTATAAAAGGAAATATAGTGATATCAGTTCGATTGGAAAGATTGGCAGGAAGAAGATCTCTCCTAGGTGAGGAACAATGGCCTCTTAATTCCCTGTATAGCCAGAGGGTGGAGATGGTCCTTCTCTGGATTCCCTTGATGGCTAGGGTGGAGGGTTGTTCCTTGGATTCCTGAAAGGAGGACCTCTAGAGCCTTTCTTTTTGTTTGGTTTTATAGTGGATTCTAGATTCCTTAAGGTGGGTGGAACCACTATGTTTTGTGTTAAGGTTGGATACTTTCTCTCTGGACTCCCTTGATATTCTTGGGTGGAGGTAGCAAGCCTCTAGATTCCCTTAGTGTATTGGTTGGCTACCATTGAAAAACTAGAGGTTGGAGGCATTTGGCCTCTGGATTCCCTATACTTTGGTTAATTGTTGAGTGGCTGGTGGGTGGACTCGGAAAGAGGACCTCTAGAGTCCCTCTTTCAGCTATCAGTTGGTGATCTTAATCCTTTGAATAAATCCCCTCAGTATCTAGAATATGGCTTGGGGGTGACAACTACAAGTGAGCCTTGACTGCAAATGTATATGGTTGGGTGGAGAGTCATAGTCCCTAACTCAATTGCCTTTAAAGTTTACAAGATAAGTGCTCTTTGTATTTTCTTAAAAGATAATGAATGTATGTTGCATTTATGGTTTGAAATGGTGTTGTAGAGAAATATTCATGATTACATTCTAACATTAAGTAATGGATAGTATATTGTGAAATGGCTTTACTTGATGAAAATGGTGTGTTGTATGAAATGTTTGACCGTGTCATTAATAACACACAAACGAATAACATATTGTGCAAAGTTTAAAGGCATTGAAAATATCTATAAGAATATAAACAACAACATGACAAAAATTGACATAAGCACTTGTTTTTATTACAATATAATGGTTACATGCAGGAAAACCTGTGTTGACAGGGTCTATGTGTGATGTATTTAAGGTGTTGGTTACCAACCCTTGTTGTTGTTGCATTGCATTGTAATAATGTTGGGGTAATTCCTCCTTACTCAACTTAATGACTTGTGATTTTACATGAGGGGCTTCTTTATCCTACTATGATATGTGCCCGAGTATTGGGTATGCATATTCACTTGACCTAGATTTGTTCCTAGGAGCTATGTGCATCCTTGAGCAGGGCACAACCTTGTAAGAGGGATTGGTTTGATTTTGTATCCTTTATATTTTGGAAACTGCATTTCTACTCTATTTGTAGAGTCATTGAACCTCCTTAGGTTGGAAGCCAACAATATTGTTTTTAAGGTTGATGTGAACCACATTTTTCTCCCTAGCGTGTGGCAAGAGAGTTGGAGGCCCTTCGAGAGTTCACTGCAAGTTCTTAGTTGGGGGCGGTCGAAACATCAGCAGTGCTGGCATGCTTGGAATTCCCTGTCCCTAGGAAGGGAATGCTTGAAGGTCAAAACTTGACCATTATGTGCATGTCTAGAAGGCTCATTCTTGTATTATAACCCTCAAAAGGATTTCCCCATCTCTTCAAGGAGTGTTGATCTCCTCATGGCCTTCATGGTGCGTCATGAATCCCTTGGACTTGAAAAGAGTGGCTCTAGTGTAAGCTCGAGAGGGATAGCACCAGTGGGTGCTTAGTAAGCCTTAAGGTCCATAAATAAACACTGGCGCAAATCCATACGTTTTTGGATCCACTAAAACCAAGCCATAAATGAATCCATTCTTGAATGGAAAATATCTACATAATGCATCACTACAACGAAGTTAGGCAGGGACTTAAACTTATAGTGTAATAAGATAAACTTAAGCGATCGGTATAATGACATACCTAGTTGTGTAAGCTATGGATTGGATGCCCAGATATTGCCTTATCAAAATTGGGCTAATGGAGGGGTGACGTGGCCCAAAGAGCACATCCTAGGAGTTTGTTTTAGGAACACTAAGGAATGCAGGGTTGACGAGGCACTGAGACAGCTAGGCTAATGATGTAGAGCCAAAGAGTATAATTCTCATTGGTCAGAATGAAACCCATATTACAGTTCACCCCAATGATAATATTCATGTAAATATCGCAAGCGTGCTCGCTCTGGAGGAGTAGGATGATGTGGGATCGGGATACGGTGACCTCCAAGTAACCTAGATTGCACTGGGATTGGCACAGGATTGGCCACGAGACAACTCAGCCCGTAGGGCTCTTCCTAGAAATGTATAATGAAATAAAATAGGGTAGGGTCAGGATGAATCGACATGGGGTGTTGTGGTATTGCATCGTGGTGGACAAATTAGAAGCAAGGGTGTGCATAGGCATGGCCCACCAATCCACGTAAACTCGGGGGCCCCATCCCAGAGGAGAAAAGAGGAGAAAGAAAATGGAATTGTCGAGGTGTGAAGATTAGGGTGATGTGTCTTGGAGGTATCTTCCTAGATTGTTAAAAAGGAGCAGTCGAGAGGAGTCACTTAGAGGGAAAGGTCTGGTGTGATGTGTCGCGGGGGTCCCACCCAGGAGGTGCACATGAGAACAATGGAGGAGAGTGTCAGGATGAGAAACACGGGATGACATGGCAGACCAACGCTATGGAATATGTTGGAGGGATTTTCCCCACTCTTTCGTAAGCACAGGTTAGAAACCCCGCCAGTGGTGGTGAGGAAAACCGGAAACTTCCTTGTGACACCCCTATACAGTGGTTATAGAGAATGTGAGGAAGGGATGGTGTAATAAATATTGGTCGATGGATGGTCAAACACATTGTGATCTGTTGGATGAGGGCTCTATAACTCTAGGCCAAAACACAAGAGGAATTGGATTAGTAGTAGCCATCCCACTAAGGGAAGAGGTGGGGTGTTTTTTTAGGTGGTATTAGAGCATCTGGGTTCATCACTGGGATTGGATGGGCTCTATCATGAGCAAGTGACGACAAAAATACCCTTAGAGGATTTTACATTTTTTTTTTTTAATTAACTAAACTATTTTTTAGGTGTTAAAATTCAGTCTAAACCAATTTACTGCATGCCTAATTGGTACATGACTCTGTGATTTACCTAACTAGAAAAAATCTAGAAAGTGGACATATTTTTCTATCATGAATAAATTAATAATATGTGTTGACAGTTAAAACATTTTGTGAACTTTGTAGGCTTGTATATTGTTGTCAATGAATTTCTATTTTTATTATAATCATGTGTTAATGACGATTGTTTTGTAAAATCAGTCTCTTACAACAGCTTAGTAAGAGAAAGATCATGGGCGTAATTTTGTTCTTGATTTATTAATTATGCAATAATAGTTGATATTTCTTGATATATGATTGGCCCATATGATATATCGAGTATCATGGGCACACTAACATGGTTTTTTTGTCACATCAGAGATAGCCATGGTAGCTCCATGAATGCAAGGTTAATGATCATGATTTTTGTTATTTATTTATCACGTGAAGTATCTAATAATGTGTGTGATTAAAAACACATCAAAAGAAACATAAGACATGGACAAACACATAAATGAGGATTGAAATGGTACAATATAGTTCCGATCAATCACAACATGGAAGTGAAGAGATTAGGGCAAATGAAGAAGAGAGGTCAATTGTCCAAGGGGGAGGGGATCACTCTCCATATCGGATGGATACTTTGAGAAAATTAAGGGCTGAAGTTATAAGCTTCAAGGAAAATAATGAGAGAATGGTGAGAGCTCAAGAGAAACAAGTTGAGATAAATGGATCCATCCTGTAAAGTATTTCATATTTGTAGAGACAGAGGAAACCTGAGATGAAGGCTATTCATAGGGACTGGAGGATCCCTTGGGATTCATAAGAGAATACAAATGGGGGAGATGGTAGCAAGTTGATTAAGAGGCATAGGTGCAAAATTTAAGACATTGTGTAGGGAAATGCACCATTGAGCACCCCAAGGGGAAGAACCAACACTTATGTGAATAATTCTAGAATACCATCCAGTCCCCATACCAGAAGGCACCACCATCACTCTCATCATCACCATCATCATCATCAGGGAATAAAGGAAAATGATTACATGCTTGAGGAATTAAATACAACTAAGCCACCCACATTTGATGGGGATATGAAGAAATCAAAAGAGGAAGAAGTTTGATTTCCTAGCATGAAGATATTTTTCAGAATTCATGATTATTCTAAAAATATTAAAGCCATGATTACCACCTACAACTTGAAAGGAACAACAAACATATGGTGGGAAGAGTTGAAAAATGTTAGAGGCATTGTTGAGAGAGAGTTGACTTGGAATTAATTTTAAAAGGTCTTCAAAGACCAATATTTGTTTGAGCGCTAATATGATGACAAGGAAAAAGAGTTCTATGAACTCAAGATGGGACAAATGAGAGATGATGAATATGTCACTAAGTTCCTAAAACTATTGAGGTATGTGCCATATCTCAAATATGAGAAATCCAATATTCAAAGATTTATTAGTGGGTTGCCTATTTAATTCAGGGACAAAATTGAATCGTTGGAACCCTAGACTATGAAAGATGCCATTAAGAAGTTGAAACACTACTATGAGTAGGAAAAATGAAGACCAAAAGTAAAAAGCAACTGGAAGGCCAAGGATAATGTTGAACATGGCTTAAGAAATCCATAATAATAAAGAAAGGTAAGCACTGAGCTGCTACAAATATGTTCCAATAGAAAAACAAATTAGTTTAAAAGAGGAATACACAACAACCAATATTAGAGCAGCACATGTTTGAAGGAAAAAATAAATTAAAGTGTTAGAAATGTGGTGAAAATCATAGAAAAATATGTTTCCCGCACAAGAGAAATGTTGGACCGAAGATTTAATAGATCCAGGAGGCTCGCATAGTGGATGATGTAGAGCTTGCCCATAATTTATGCAACAATAGATAATCACTAGGCAGATCAGCAAGCATCCATCATTGAGATGGAATGTAAGTTGTGTAATAAAACTGTTTCTATTATAATTGATCCCCATTCTAACTACAACTATGTCATCCCAGAGATTTTTGAAAAATGTAATTTGGCTAAGGAATTGCATGAAGAACCATGGTCGATTCAATTGTCAACCTGAACAAAAAGAAATATTAATAATTGGGTGAGATCATGTGCATTTGGGCAATGGAATGCCCACAAAAGCACATTTGAATGTATTTCCATTGGGTGCATACAATGTATTATTGGGAAAGAAATTGGTTTTACTTGCATAGGAGTCAGGACCAAAGTGGACTGTTATGAAAAATCAATTGAATGCCTGGATGAGGCTGGAGAAAGAATTTTTTTATAGGGTAGGGGAAAGCCTACTTCAGTAAAGTTGATCACAAATATGCAAGCTAAATGTAGCGACAAAAATGGATGCATGTTGTTTGCAGTGCAAGTCTCAAGTGCTGTGAGGGCGAGCAGTGATGCTGAGGATGAGGAAATTGAACTCCTAAAAATGTACTCACTTCTACAATAGTATGTAGATGTATATACAGTGGAGGTTCTTGGATTATCTCTTCATAGAGAGATAAGTTTCTTTACTGAGTTGATGCATAGAGCAACACCAACATCCAAGGGACCATACAGGATTAGTGCCCTTGAGCTCGTTGAGCTAAAATTGCAGCTAAAGGAGATGTTGGAAAAGGGCTACATAAATTCGAGTGTGTCTCCATGGGGAGCACCCGTGTTGTTTATAAAGAAGAATGATGTGACCATTAGATTATGCATTGATTATAGGAAATTGTAAAGAACAGGTACTCATTACCGTGGATTGATGATTTCTTTGATCAGCTGAGGGTAGTAGCAGTATTCTCCAATATTGACTTGAGGTCGTGATACCATCAAGTAAGGATCAAGGAGGAGGAAATCCATAAGACTACTTTTTAGACATGATATGGACATTATGAGTTTGTAGTGGTACCCTTTGGGCTTACTAATGCCCCTGCCACTTTCATATGCTTAATGAACAATGTGTATTGCCCTTATTTGGAGAAGTTTTTCATTATATTTTTCAATGACATAATAGTGTACTCAAACATTGAGGAAGAGCATGAAAATCATATGGTTGCAGTACTACAATTACTGAGGGAACACAAGCTCTATGAAAAACTCAACAAGTGTAATTTATTCCAATCACAGACACACTATTTGGGGCATATTGTCTCTAATGAAGGAATAACAGTTGATCCAGAGAAGATCAAGGCCATAATGGAGTGGCCAACCCTGAAGAATGTGAATAAGATCAGATCATTAATGGGATTGGAAAGTTATTATAGGAGGTTTAACAGAAACTTCTCTAAGATAGGCTATCATATCACCTCATTGCAGAGGAAAGGAAATAAATTTGAATGGAAAACTGAGTGTGCAACAATATTTGAACAATTGAAACAATTTCTCACGAATGCACCAGTATTGAGAATTGCAGACCGAGACAAGGATTTTGTGGTGTGCACAGATGCGTGCAAGGAAGGGCTCAATTGAGTCTTGATGCAAGAAGGACAGGTAATTTGTTATGAGTCCAGGAAATTGAATGATCATGAGGTAAGTTATGTTGCTTACGATCTGATCTAGGTTGCTCCATACACCCAGAGGAGATCAAGAGGGCTTAGAAATGGTCAAAATTCAAAGTGGTTGGATTGATCTTGAACCAGGTTTAGATTGAAGTGCTCATCGCCATGATTCCAACAGTGTGAATGGATCTCCAATCTGAGCCTGTATGGAGAAGTTAGAGCGAGTCAAAGTTTTGGTCAAAGTTGGGCAGTGGGCCAAGTTTAAGTGTCCCACAAATTCATTTTCAACTGGAAGGGAACTTGGCTCCCGAAAATAGGTGAAATTGTGGCCTCATTAAATTGCTCAATGACCTTGATTTTCATTAAAATAAAATAAAAATCATTTTTTTTTAAATAACAAAAAAATTATTAAAATAAGGGTGGAAGGCCATGAACACCACCACCCCTGTCGAATCCATATTACAACAATTATAACAAATATTTGGGTCGGCGGGCCATGACCCCCGCTGAACCGCATGGTGTATACACCATATAACAAGAACGTTACAATGTTGAATATGGGTTGGGTCGGGGCCGTAAGTTACGGACCCCACCCAACCAAGCAAGTCACGGTATATAACAAGAGTGGAGCAGACGGGAGTTGAACCCGCTAGGCCCACATGGGCCGACCCCCAATGGGCGACCCCATAAACAGAGGCAACAAGCATGCCAACCAAAAATGATATGAACCCTCCATTACAATCAACCAAATGTTTAAAAAAATGCAGCATATATGCTATAAACGGTTCGGGTCGGGTTTCGAACCTGTGCCCTCCGCCATCCTCCATGATCTCCACTGGGAGGTGCTACCAATGCGCCACCGGCTTGTTCATTGTAAAATCTGCCACCAAAACATATAAAACTCATTTTTGCAGTGCGCCCAAGGTAGAGGAGAGCACGGAGTTCGAGAAATATTAATTCTTTTAT
The DNA here is from genome assembly GCA_034641835.2 of Pinus albicaulis. Lineage (NCBI taxonomy): Eukaryota > Viridiplantae > Streptophyta > Pinopsida > Pinales > Pinaceae > Pinus > Pinus albicaulis. The sequence goes on from CM076574.1 coordinate 943,255,810, forward strand.
TTGCAGGTGTAACCTTGAGCCATGGAGATAGTGGAACCATGCCCCAAGGAATCTTGAGGGCATAAAAAAGATTCTTTGAGGCCCCCGAACTTGCAGGAGTTAGAATTCGACAAATTTTATGTTGATTTTACACCTCTAGGCGACATGAATCCAATGTCGATGTCTATTTCAACAGTAGAGCTTCCCATTTTTTGGCCATTTTCTAGATTGGAGTGACGGTGTCAGATTCTCAAGTTTGGACAGTCAAATTTATGCCTCTCGACGCCATGAATTCGATGGTGCAGCCAGGTTTAGCAGCTGAGCATCCACTTCTTCAACCAACTTCAAGGGTTGAGGTATATGCAGTTTTGATCATGTGCCTCTTTTATTAGTTGTTGTGAGATGTATTATTTTGTCTAGATCCTTGTTTGATGCATGTTGCGGGATCTTTATTTTTGCTTCATGTGAGATTATGGCATGCTGATAGGAGGTCTAGTGCGAGTGATAGTTCCTGTAGTGGAACGTCTTGTGTAGAGACAAGCCACTCATGTTGTGAGCACATATCCTTGTATGACAGAGAACATCGTCCATGCACATCATCACCATTTCCAACACTATATGAAGCAACCTACCCCATTTTGACACCAGGCCTGGAGACGTAGCCCACACTGGGTGAACTCTGTTATCAACGTCTCATGTTCTTATGTTACTAATGTTTGTCTTGTTTCCTCTTCTTTACAACATGCATGTATGTTCATTTATTCTCTTTTAAATTTAATTCTAACCACATCAAAAAAGTAAAATATCATGGGTAAATCTGGTAGTTGACAGACACAGATCAAGTGGTATTAGAGCGCTCTTCTTGCTCATGTGAATTGTGAGCGTCAAAAATGATTCAACGTGCAACAATGGAGGATGAAAAAGACATGTACGAGGCCATGCTAAGGATGTCCAAAATGGTGGACATGATGTATGAATCTTATGAGAGACGGGAAAAAGAAAAATTAGAAAGTAATGCTTCATCCACATCTTCCAGTGCTTATGCATCTTCTTCGTCACCTTCATCATCTTCTCATCATTCGAATGAGGAGATAAGCCAGAGTCTTCGAGAAGAGAATGATGAATTAAGGAGGTTACTATAAGAATAGAAAGAGGAGAAGCAGAGATTGCAGCTTCAGTGCGAGTCACGAAAGAGGCTTTGGAGGAATTGAAGCGCAAAAAAGGCTTAAAGAAGCCATCATCACCTTTTTCTGAATCAAAAGTTGAGGTAAAAAATGTTGATTTTTCTTCAATTTCATCTTCACATGCTATCTTTTTTGTTGGGAATGTGGAGATACCCATTACAGGAACTGGCATGAGACTCCTCACCAAAATGGTGTACAAAGGAGGAGGACTTGGCGTTAATGGCCAAGGCATAAATTAGCCCCATTGGAGGTTGTGCAAAGACCTCAATTTAAAGGTTTGGGATACATCGAAGTATAGTGCTCGAAGGTTTCAGAAGCTTCCAATGCATGGTTGAAACCATTAGGGAAAGAGAATAATGGGAACACTTAACCATCATCATATGACAACGAACATGGTAGTGAAAGAGCTAAGGCAAGCTCTTTTCACCATGATTGCATCGGAGACAAAAAAGAAAGGTATAACAAGTCTCGGTATTCTAATGTTCATTTTGATTACAAGCATGTCTCTAACAATGAACATAGATCATGGCATCAGAAAACATGTAATTTTTGTGGATTACATAACCATCTATTTTCTAAGTGTTGGAAAAGAATGACCACACAAAAGAGGATGAGGCGTGAAAGGCCTTCTCCATCACAGAAAAAGAAGAAGCTAAAGCTGGTCTCAAGGATGAAGACTCATTGTGGATATTGCGACATAAGTGGCTATCAGAGAGCCACATGTTGGAGGCTCCATCTGGAACGTCTCAAGGACAAAGTGTCCATGCAGGAACTAGTTGAAACAATTGTTCGACAAGAAAATGAACCACAAAGAGATGACCCATTCACATTGATAAGTGAGAGATGGTTTTTCTAGGTGTGGTAGTGTGTCGTGGCCTTACTTTGTAAATCATGTGTTTCAATTTAAAATTTAAAAGTGATGACTTGTTTTTCATCACTTGTTAAGCAAAAATGATGTTTTGGCCTTGTATTTTTAGGTGAGGTATTGTTTCCACTTTAATGTAAACATGACGAAATCACACCAACTTAAGGGTTGTGGTATTCCCTCTTAAGTTATTGGTCACAGGTAGAAAATATATGGAGTCAAGCAAGTTATTGGACCATGCTAGACCATAAACATACTAGATAGAGAAATAACATGCATATTCAAACATAAAAATTAAGCTGAAACTAAAACAAATAACACAAAAGCTCTAAATATAGTAAAACAACTTCAATAATCCAAACAGCGATGCTTACGTCCCCTCTTATTGAGTGTTGGTAGGAAATGAGGATGAAAATTTAACCCACTTACCAAGGGGCCCTTAGAACTAGGGGTTCTAAGTCTTGATGCAAGGATGTCTTTACTTTTGAGCTGCCCTGGTGCAAAGTCTCCCTCTCTCTACTATGGTAGACTGGAGTTGTTGGATGGCCAAAAAATGAGTCCCCTCTATCTCTGCTTCGGGTCACACACTGCTAGTATTTCTTAGGGAAATTTTGGACAACATAAAAATGTGCTCTCCAGTTTTTCATCTCTTGGTGGCCTCTTATAGGAGAATTCAAATCCTCCTTCCCTCTCTTGGTACATTGTGGATAGTGACACAAGAGAGGAGGGTGATTCCATTGTGTGCAACATTTATTCCATTTTGTGCTCCCTTGATGTCCTAAGGAGGCTTGGGTGGCTGTCCTTAGGCGGCTTCAAGTGTGGAATCAATGTCTTGGAGTGTGCCTTGTGGTCCCGTAAAGTGACTTCCGCCACTCCCAAGATTGCATGCTTTTTGGGTCAAAAGGCACACAAGGGCGCGTTTATTGAAGGATTTTGCACACAAAAGCACATTTGACTAGTCCTTCTTGTACGCAATTAGATTTTTCCTCAGACCTTAGATATTTTTTAAATACTTTTAGATTCTGTAATGTATCTTAGCCCTGTAAATCCTTATGCTTGACATTAAATAATGTCACCTTTTCTTGTACAATTTTCCAGTGATAACAGTTGCCCCCTAATGTGTGAGGTCTAGGAAGAACTATATAGGTGAAATACATTATAGTTTCTTTTATGTATACTGTGTGTAGAGAGAGAGACCTACGTGTAGCTTGGAATTGGAGACACCCTGCACCGGGTCGAAGAATGACCATGTTCTGTGGGAGCCCTCTAAGCAATGGTATATTACAATATATAAAAAATTTCTACAAGGCGGGCATGTCCCATGCTCATAATGCTTTGGCTAGTTAAACAAATCTATTTGACAGATACAGATTTTGTTTGTGTTACTAATGTGGTAGTGACTTGTTGGTTGATGACGACGACTGCTGATGCCCTCGGGGGCGTTTCTTCTTTGACAATAGGTGTAAAGTGGTACCCATATGCGTAGACTTGGTATGGCATGTAAATGCGCATGGTATGCATAGGCGATGGCTGGGACCTCCCATGTAAGCATTGCTGACAAGGATGCTTATAAAGGCACAGGGCTTTGATGAATTTGATCAAAGTTCAATGGTTGTAAGGTATGATACCATCTTGACATGAAATCTTGTGCTGTAGTGGAATGTCAGGAGGATCGATGACATCTGTGGGCAATGATGTCTCCCACAGTGCCACCTGAGGATGCCCTTTTTATGGAGAGGGGCGATCCAAGGTATCGCTTCATTTTTGGAAAAAAGGTGTTGAAGTCGACAAAAAGGAAGCCTCAACTGTGTTGGGGTTCCAGTGTTTTGGCCAGATTTGCAAGACCAAAAGACTAGACAACATCAAAACCACTTTGGAATCCTAGGATCTGGCCCTCCTGGATCTGGAGAGGGATCTCTCCATAAGGCAAGGAATGATATATCTTTGAAAGCTCAAAATGAGGTATTAGGCTAGGTATGAGGCACAAGGGGGGGGTTTTAAATGATTTGGTTGATTGTTGGGTTGGTAGGAGATCATTAACCTAGAAGGTTATGGAATGAAAGGAGCAAAGCAGTAGGATGTTTCGACAAAGAGGATAGGTTAGGAATGTGCCATCCATTGGGCTATGGAGTCATGAAAGGGGATTACTTTCTTAACAGCTAACCAAGGCTTTCATAAGGCAAGTCATCTATACTAAAGGATCTTTAAGATAGATGGTGAAATGGAACATTAAGGAGTGAAGGTGAAAGAAGGAAAGAAACCCAATTTCAATCTGGAGATTAGGTCAGATATCATTTAAATCTAGACCTGCTTTGACATACTCATAGGCAGCTTTCAAAGAAGACAAAAGGAAAAATAGAGTCAAGATTAAACACAGAACTAGGCCTAAGATTAGAGAAGGAATTTTAACCTTCAACGCTTTTGACACCAGCTCAAGGGATCTTAGGAAGGCTAATCTATTGGAAAAGGACCCCAGTGGACAGGGCTTACACTAAATCCCTGGTATCCCAATTCTTCCAGCTTAAATCCAACCAGAACATCTAAGCAGCAAACCTCGAATTTACACATCGGTAAGCATGGGCTAGACCAACATCTTAAACTGGTTAAATTACATGAATTTGCTCTCAAATTCAATATCAGCAGAAAACATCAAAGATAAGAAGAGCAGTGGGCATTAGGGTACCATGCAAGGGTATATCCTAATCCTGATTTACTAATTCTTATTAGAGGATAAATGGACAGCATGAATAATGTAATAAGACAATTGCAGTAAGAGAAAAATCACCTGTAATATAGACCAGGATCCTGTGAAATTTCTTGGTTAATTGATGTGAAAAACTAGTCACATACACTGAGCTCAATAGCTGATACAGTCCAAACTTTCTCCTCCCAACCTACTAAATTACAAACTACTCAGATACTCTCCCCCAACAAGTTTTCTAACAGTCGAATGAACACCTACACTAACAGCAACAACAACAACAACCACAACAATATGTTCTTCAGGGGTTCTTATAGGAGAATGAATAACTATGGAAGTAGATGTGAATTAAATTGACTCATTAAGACAGAGTGGAGGCAGAAGATCGAGCCCACTCTGCTTAATGGCTCTGCATCGTTGTGTGTACTCTTTAGTATGGCCTGGGATTCTTTGTCAGGTTGATATTTGACCTCAAATGTTTCTTTGAAGTCCTTTCTGGCTGTCTGGTACTCTGTGGTAGCCTTCTGAAACAAGTAACATGGATAGAAGGTCTGCAGGTCTCCATGCTTCCATAACTGTGGCTCTGACAGTTTCTTTAAGAAGCTTTTGTCAGTGCAATAACCTTTCAGGGCTTGAGGAGGCATGGAGACTTCTGTCGGAAGGTGTACTTTCTGAGAAAATACGTTCTGCCATTTTTATATCACAGATATGGCTTTTTTCATGTGCTTAGTCTTCATTAAGCCTTTTAATAATCTTCATGATCTTTAAACTGCGTCTTCGTCCTTTAAACATTGGATTATGGCGTTAAATATTCAATTATGGGCTTTGATCCTTTAATTTATTTCACTGATGTTCTTTGCCGCAACCATGGTGGTCTCTTTGTGCTCCGAGTCACAGAGACTGTGACTGTGGAGACAGAGTGCATCTACCACCCTGCACACCCTACACAACTGCAATAAAGCTGTTAAGAAATCCAAGGGAGGTGGAAGAAATGTTGTGGAGGCTTGTGGAATGATGGTGCGATAGTGGAAACTGTGAAAGAATGGTGGAAAATGGAGCTGATGAAGGTTTGGGGTAAGAGAGGTCGCAGACCGTTGGATTAGAGGGACAGATGATGATCAATGGTCAGGATCGTAGATGGAGGTGTTAATAGTGAGTTGGGTGGAAAAATAACACTTTAGTGTTAAAACAACAAAGTTTAACTTTGGGCAAATACAAAGAAAATCATGAAAATGAATGAAAGCGGAGCCTATGATGTGGGACCCTGCATGGGCGGAGGGAAATTAATTGTGAGCCGTTGGATCTCAGGAGGAGATCAACGACGAAGATTTAATATTGAAGTTAATAGAGGTTCCGTTGAAGAAATATGGTGGAAATGCGCAATGCGATATGGGTCGTTCATCTGATCAGATGGACGATTGAAATTGATCATGGAGGTTGCGGGAGCAGTGGGGAGGAAAGCGGTTTTAGTTGGAAAACAGCTGGTGTCGCGTGACTTCTAGGCGGTTTTGAAAAATCTCCAAAAAAACGCGATATAGGTCGCTGCTCGACACGTGGCCAAACAAAACCACTTTTATCGCACGATTTCGGAGCGTTAAAGCTCGGATAGAAGATTTACGCGATATGCGTGTGGACTATCGGATGGAGAGGAGGGAGATCGGATGGTGGAGGAGGAAGCGCAAAAAGGGAAGATGCACTGGCGATTAAACGGTGAAAAAGTCAAGGGTGGGTTTGATCTGGGCCGTCGGATCTATAGGATGAACGGCTCAGATCTTTAGATGGAATGCGAAGGAAAAGGGTCAGTTTAATGGGCGGGAGAAAGGTGGACCGTTAGATATAAAGAGATCAACGGCCGCGATTTGACCCAATGGGGAAAGACGGGGGGAAAATGAGCGGAGCGAGGAGAAATCTGGACCGTAGGATCATGCGATTGGCGCGATTAGCGGTGAGCGATTACGCAATAGCCATTGGATCTGGAGACAGATCGACGGTCTAAACTCAATCGGGGGGTAAATGCGTAGAAGCGATGGGCGCGCCGCAGAACAAGCGCTGACCGTCAGATCTTTTAAAGATCAACAGTCGAGATCGCAGCGGGAGTTCCATAGAACAAAATCTCGCATCGAAACTTTTTTAAGTTATCAAAGGAAATGTGCCCCTTGAATGTTCCGATTGCGATAAGTGCTCAGGGCCTTAGCTGGTCCTGGGCGCAAGGATATGTGGGGAAGTGGTTTAAGGGGCTAGCTGAAAGGGGCTTAAGCCTCAAATGTAAAATGGGGGTTTTGGCTCAATTTTAGTGCTTTTTAAGGCCAAAAGAGGGATTCGGTAGAGGGAGTAAGGGGTTTTCAAACCAGACAAAGGATATTTAAAGGCTCAAATAGGGTTTTGGGGAGATTTAGAGAGTTAATGAGGGATTTTTAAAGGGAAAAAGGTGATGGAAACAGAGGGTTAGTGGGAATGACAATAAGGGGAAATGGAGACCTTTTTGGGCATTCTTCCTCACTGACAGAGAGGCTTTTTTAACTGGGAACAACAGTGAAGATTATTCAAAGGGCTAAAGACACAAGAGGCTTCAAGGATGATATGTTTTAAGAGGAAATGTATTCCTTGAAGGCTCAAAAAACGTTATAGACACTTTTTTTCTTGTCAAAAATTTCATAGGTGGCTAACAAACTGAACGAGGGGGTCGATGACACAGAGGGTCAGGATCCATGATTTGATGGGTTTAACATAGGCATGATGGCGAGGGTTGACTAAAAACTAATGATGGGGATTCAGTGGCCCAAGGTCGGAGTATAAAAATCAGCTTGGCGGCAGTCATACCTATTTTTGATGGGGAAATCCCTAGAGTCGGTAGGACCTCCAGAGTGGGTATAAACTAGTTATGAATGTCATAGTGGCTTTTCCGTGAGGGTGGTATACTCTGACCAAGGGTGGTCAGGAGCTGCTACCATGGGAGAAAAAATGAATGAGTGGGTGGAGGACATAGTGCATCTTTTGCGGTCTTTGTACACTTACCAAAAGAATCAAATAATGGGGTTTGGTTTGTACAAAACACAAAGATGGGTACCCCAAAACATGAAAGTGTTTGCCCACTGATGGTGTGAGGAAGGTGTTTTGCTGAGGGTGGGGGCTCCATTGGTTGGTCTAATGTGTGAGGTTGATGAAGTGGATGAAAAAGTATCACAGATGGGATTATGCTGATGGAGGTATGGTGTGTAGAAATTATATAACTTTTGTGTTATATGTCCAAGATTCTCCTGATCTCACACTATTTTAAATTCATGCAAAATACAGAATCTATTCCACCATTGATCATTTGCGGAAATTAAATCAAGATTGCAATGCACACATGAAACAATAGTGGAATAGATTTTGTATTTTGCATGAAGTTAAAATAGTGTGAGATCAGGAGAATCTTGGACATATAACACATAATTTATATAATTTCTACATGGTATTAGAGTAGTTGATCATTGGAGGAGATTGCAATTATTGAAGTGGTTGAGTTTTGTGCTGGTGGAATTCAAATTTGCTGCAGTGTTTTCTTGGTGTCAAAGTTGAGCATTCATTGAAATGTCTTTCAACGGATTGCGATTTGAGTATGCCCTTGATGGGAGCTCGAATTATATAGCATGGAAGGACAGGATGGAGACGGTGCTGGATGATAATGGGTTGAAGGAGTTAATCGATAGTGATGTTCCTAAACCGGGTTCTAGCGATGCAATCGCACTTGACGCATGGCAAAAGAAGGTAGAAAAGTGTCAAAGGATTCTATTGGAAGGTGTGAAGGATCATATTATGTCTAGCCTTCATGGTAAAGCCACTCCATTCTTAATGTGGAAGGCTTTGACAGACTTGTTCCAAAGTAGAAGCGACCAGAGGAAGTTGGCGCTTAATGACAAGCTCAGAAAAATAAAAATGGAGAAAGGAGACAGTATACCAAAATACCTCACGAAGTTTGTCTACTACAAGGATGAGCTGGGAAGTGTGGGGGTTACTGTTGATGAAGAATACTTGGTGAGCTTGGCTCTCCTTGGGCTTCTGAAGAGTTGGCATAGTTACGAAGACTCTATCAATGGACGGGAGAAACTGCCGGGATGGGATCGACTTTGGTCGAATCTTGTGCAGGAGGAGATAAGGCAGGGTACCAGGGATGGATCTTCATCGAAGAATGAAGATGAAGAAAATTGCGCTTTGGCTACCAAAGCAAGAAAATGGAAGGGGAAGAAAAATCCTTCTCAATCTAGTGTGAAAGGCAAGAATCAGGATTTGTCCAAGGTGAAGTGTTTTCCCTGTCACCAGCACGGGCATTTCGCCACTATTTGCCCACAGAAGAAGAAGAATAAGTAGGCTACTGGGTCTGCAACTAGAGAGGCCTTAGCCTCACAGTTTGAGCTGTATTTTTCTTTGATCACATACTTGGTTTCAAGTGTGATGGGATCGGTGTGGTTTCTTGATAGTGGTGCATCTTTCCATATGACTGGAGACAAAGATTTGTTTAGTGATCTGGATGAAAAGGATCTTGGAGTGCACATCGAGATGGGTGATGATGGTAGATACAATGTGACTGGTATCGGGACCATTTCCTTTGAGAGGGAATCCAGTAAACCTTTCATCTTGAAGGATGTCTTGCATGTTCCAGGATTGAAGAAGAATCTGATCTCTGTGGAGATGTTGGAAGACAAGGGTTATGATGTTGTTTTTAGTGAGGGAAAAGCTTTCCTTCGGCATAAAACAACTGGTCAAACTAGGAGGATAGCGATTCAAGTTAAGAATCTTTATCAATTGCAGGTGGATGGATGCGCAGCAATGGCAGGCAAAGCAGAAGGAGTGGTGAGCTAGGATGAGGGAAAATTGTGGTATAGGAGATTGGGCCATCTTCACCATGGCGCTTTGAAAATTTTGCAGCGGATTTCTACCGGGCTTCCCAAAGGTACACTTGTGCAGTCAGATTAGTACAAGGGATGTACTTTGGGAAAATTTGTGAAGGCCACTTTTCATGAGAAGGATAGTCGCGCCTCGACAATCCTTGAGAGAATTCACACAAACGTGTGTGGACCTTTCTCGGTTGCTTCAACAACAAAGCACAGGTATTATGTGATATTTGTTGATGATTTTTCTCGTAAGTGTTGTATCTTCCTCATGCAGAAGAAGAGCGAGACATACTCAAAGTTCTGTGAGTTCAAGGCGCTGCTTGAGAAAGAGTCAGGGAAGCAGGTGAAAGCTCTAAGGAGCGATAATGGTGGTGAATACATCTCTGGAAAATTCAAAGACTTATGTAGCAAAGAAGGAATTCAAAGAGAACTCATAGTGCCTCATAACCCACAGCAAAATGGGGTCGCGGAGAGGAAGAACAGAATGATCGTGGGTGTTGCACGGGCGGTGTTACATGATCAGGGCCTTCCCATACACTTGTGGGCTGAGGCATGCAACACTGCAGTTTATGTGCAAAACCGTTGTCCTCGTAGAGTACTTGGAATGAGTACACCTGAAGAGGCATTTTTTGGTAAGAAGCCTGATATTTGTCATTTGAAGATTTTTGGCGCACCTGCTTACATTCATGTGACAAAGGATGCCAGGAAGAAGCTGGAGCCGATAGCAGAGGTTGGGATATTTTTGGGGTACACAGAAACACCCCACAATTATCGTGTGTATTTTCTAGACAGTCGGATGAGTGTTGTGCAACGGGATATCAAATTTCATGAGGAGAATTCCATGAAGTTGTCGCTTGAGAGGGAGCTACACTTTCATGTAGAAGACGAGCTACTTGTTCCTAAAGATGAGCCTCAAGATGTGGATCAACCACAAGAGGAGGTTCATGGAGTGGAAGAAACCACTCATGCAGCACTAAACACTAGAGGGCGGAAGCGCACTACAGAAGCTGAGCGACTGAATCTTGATGCAGCGCAGAATGTAGGAGCTACTACATCACAACACAAACAGAGACAATCACCTAACCGATTTACTAGATACATGGCTCTGATGAGAAAGTGTATCATGACGGAGCCATCCTCTTTCGAGGAAGCTATGGAGGATCCCGCATGGGTAGATGCCATGGTGTAAGAGTATGATTCGATTGTCAGAAACAGTGCATGGGAGATTGTCCCAAGGCCAGAAGGGAAATCAGTGGTAGGTTTGAGATGGATCTACAAAGTGAAGCAAGCTGCTAACGGGAGCATCAAGAAGTATAACGAAAGATTTTTTGCTAGGGGCTTCTCACAGATCAAGGGGATCGACTATGAAGAAACCTTTGCACCTGTCGCAAGGTATTCTTCCATACGGACCATCCTTTCTCTCTCAGCGTAGATGGGTTGGCACATTCATCAGATGGATGTGAAGACTGCATTCCTCAACAGAGTCATTGTGGAGGAGGTTTACATTGAGCAGCCTGAAGGATTCGAAATCTTCAGCAGCGAGTCACATGTGTGCAGGCTCAAAAGAGCACTATATGGGCTGAAACAAGCACCTCGTGCTTGGCACACATGGATAGACAGTTATTTCACTGGACTTGGTTTCGCCAAGAGTGAGGCGGATCCTAACCTATACCGGACTGTGGTGGAGGGTAAGATTTTGATCATTGTGATTTATGTAGATGATTTAATACTAACGGGTAATGAACTGTTGATACACTCATGCAAGGCAAATCTTGCAAAGGAGTTTGAGATGAAGGACTTGGGCCTCCTTCATTATTTCCTGGGATTGGAAATTTGGCAGCGGAAAGGTGAACTGTTTGTGTCTCAAGGAAAGTATGCCCAGGAGATAGTTGAGAAGTTTTACATGCAAGGCTGCAAGCCTATCAACACTTCTCTTCCTGGTGGTTGGAGGAAAGAGGATGCTACATCAATAGAGGTAGTGGATGCCACTGTTTATCGACAGTTGGTTGGTTCTCTCATGTATTTAGTCAATACAAGACCAGACATATGCTATGCTGTGAACCATCTTTCACAAGTGATGGTTAAGCCTACCAAGCTCTTTTGGAAGGCAGGCAAGCATGTCCTGAGGTATCTCAGGGGCACATTTGGGTATGGATTGTGGTACATACATTCGAATGAGTTGAAGCTGCATGGCTTCACGGATGCAGATTGGGCAAGAAGCCCAACAGACAGAAAGATCACATTTGGAGGGATTTTCAGTATCGGATCTACAACAGTTTCTTGGTACAGCAAGAAACAAAGATCTGTGGCACTCAGTTTAGCGGAGGCCAAGTACATGGCAGTAAGTTTGGCTGCATGTGAGGCTATATGGATGAGGAAGATCCTGGTCGGTTTGTTCGGTTCTCACTTAGATCCTACTGTGATATATTGTGATAATAAGAGGTTCATTAAACTCTCAGTTAATCCAGTATTTCATGATAGATCTAAACATATTGACATCCGGTACCATCGTATCAGAGATTGTGTGCAGCGAAAGATCATGTTGCTTTCTTACATTCCTACGGAGGATTAGGATGCATATATTCTGACGAAGGCGCACACCAAGAGAAAATTAAAATGCCATAGAGAGAGGATCGGGGTGGCAGATAATCCCTATCTTGTTGAGAGGGAGTGTTGAGATTCAAAAAGATGATGATCTTAGTGAAAAGAGTCGCCTTCACTAAGTGGGCCCGTAGGCTACTTTTGGCGCAAAGTCTAAGACTATGTCTATTTTTAGACATGTCGATCATATTCTATGAGTTGCAGGATGCTATTTTTGGATGGTTGGTCAAGTTGGAATAATAGATGGACTTCTATTTTTAGACATATTGGGCAGAGTCTATTTTTAGATTGCTAGTCTAAAAATAGATATGTCGAATATTATTAGCTCTTAATAATATTTTGACTCTAAACATTATCTTATTCTCTTGGAGCACTTCAGTTAAGTGCACAGACGTGGCACAGTAGCTGACAGAGGGAATTACGCTATTCCTGAGGGTTTATTGGAGTTATTTCATGGAGGACTTCAGTTAGAACTCATGTGACAGAGTTTGGTGGAGTTGGAGAAGTAGTTGGTGGAGTTGTATTTAGTTTAACTCAGTTAGACTCAGTTGAGCCTGTTGTATCTAGTCTAACTGATTGATACACTAGTGAGAGTGGTGTGAATTAATTAGTTAATTAATTCACTAAATCATAACTCATTAATCAACTGAAGAATACATCAGTTAACTACAGTGCATGGCAGTTTCAGTGGAGACCAGTGGAGAGATAGGTGAAAGAGCAAGTGTGACTATCAGTTGTGACTATAGTGATGCATTGATTGCATCCAACACTCAGTGGAGATGCCAATGAGGATTGTGCAGTCAATCCTAGAGTACTTCAAACTCATTCAAAGCCATTCTTCAGCAAGGAATGCGCAGTAGAGGCAGGCTAGCATGTGGCGAAGATCGGTGCATGGATTTGCAAGATCGGGCTTGATTAGTGTGTAGCAATTGTATTGTACTGAGAGCTTGATATGATCAGCCTTGTATGAGGATTGTTACATGATATCTATGACATATATTATATACAGATAGTTTGGGTTTTCAGCTTCAGGCTTTCCTGTTAAACAGCTATTTTAATGTGTGTGAATTTTTATTGTTTCATGTGTGCATTGCAATCTTGATTTAATTTCCACAAATGATCAATGGTGGAATAGATTATGTATTTTGCATGAAGTTAAAATAGTGTGAGATCAGGAGAATCTTGGACATATAACACATAAGTTATATAATTTCTACATGGTGGGCCAAATGCGAGGCGCAATAGTGCGCTTTTAATCTGCTTGTACAAATTGGTCGTCCGGGAAAGGGGTTTTATTTCGTATGGTAAAACTTGACCTTATGCATGATGACTAAATGGGCATGAGGTGCTTCCCTGACTAAAGTGGTATGGCCATGGCATCACTTTTGTTGTGATATATGGTCTACTATGGGTGACGAGTGCCATGGGGGGGGGGAGGCTCTATTGACCAACGAGGATGTTTATCATGTACAAGGTGAGGTGATGATAAACATGGTCGGGTGTGTGGAACCTATGGATGATTTCTGATGGAGAAATGATGTCAGGATATACAGAGTTTTTTTTTTTTTTTGGGACTCTATCATGCTGGGGGGAGAATGATACCTGCTCTAGAACTTTGAGTGGATGGAGTTGTGGATGGTTTACGTTCTGCCTGCAAAAACAACTGTCCCAAGTAAAAGCATCTTCTTTATCAAATATTATTGAAATACGTGCTTTAAAAAGAAGATGAGAGAGGGCATACCTGTCGGTGCTGAATTTTTTTTTTTGGGGGTGTGAATGTGTGGCACCACCCTTGAGCCTTATGGAGTGTTGATCACAATGTTGCTTTTGGTCTGGTGATCGGGCTTTCTGAGCTCTCGTTATGGTCCTCCAAAGATTTTGAAAAGGGTGATATATAGGTGAATATGGGCCTAATTCAATTCATTTGTGTCTGTTCCTTTCTAGTTGGGGAAGTTTTTTCCACGTATCTTCCCAAAACTATTCCAAGTCTCCATATTGTATATCCTAGAAGAAGTGTTCCTTGATTACGTAGTTAGTACATCGAGCCAAATTCCATAACATAGAGCCAAAGAGGAAATCTAAAGATCTATTTTCTCCACTTAGTTTCTACCTTGTCCATATTATCTGCTCCAAATTTTTTTCCATAGTTTTTAACCTCCTTGAATCCAAAACCATCATAATTTGGTTCCCATCATAGTATTGAGAAGTTTTGGGTCATGAAGCCTCAAGCCACTGCATAACATTGGGAGAAAAAGCTTCTCCCATGATACTACAACCCATTTATTCCCTAGATTGATGCCTTGTCAAAGATTTTTTTGGAAAATAGGTACATGTTCTTGATAGATTCCTTAGATGGTGGGAAGGACTTGTTAGGATCCTATAATAATAGGGATCAGAATTTTGAATTGGCTATTTTTAATCTTGTAATATTGTACATACCTTTTCTTTCTGCAATTGTTTTCCAATATTAAAAAATGAAAAGAGGGTATGTCCTAAAAGAAAAATCAAAGGACTAAAAGAAAAGAAGATTAAAAAAGGATATAAAGTATGAACCCCACAAAAAGAAACAAAAAGAGAGCCTGAAAGTGTTGCACATTCAAATACCGCTACCTTTAGTTTATTTTTTGCAAATAATATTGTGTGCAGCTTTTCCAAAATGCCACAATTCATGATGATCAAATAGTTTAATCTTGATTCATTCATGCCTTTAAATTTCATGTCATGATAGTTAGTGAATAAATATCTGGCCAAACCATTTAATCTTAGCAGATCAGTAGTTAGGTAGAGATGTGAATGAGATCATCAGCTTAATCTAAGCTATTGGAAGTTATAATGTTAGAAGTAGGTTAGTTTGCTTATTAAAAAAAAAAGGGTCAGTAAGCTCAAATGCACTCAATAAAGGAAATAAAAATGTTAGGATAAAAAAGGGTAGGTATATTAATTTCACAAGTTATGGAAAGCATCAAATGTTTTGTCTCTTATTACTATTATCCTTCTAACACATTCCTCTTGATAGAAACCCTATTTTCCAATCTTGGAAGTCATTTCCCTTGGTAGAAATCCCTTTCCCTTTTACTCATAAATCCCCTTTCCCCTTACTAAAACCCTATTTTCACTCTTGGAAGTCATTTCCCATTGTAAAAATCCCTCTCCCCAGTTAAAAACCCCTTTCCCTTTTGCTAATATCCCTTTCCCCTTCCTAATCCCCTTTCCCTAGCTAAACACCCATTTCCATCCCTAAAACTACTTTCCCTTTACTAACTTTCCCTTTTTCAATAAAACACGAAAAACCCACTTATCCAAAGTTTGCATCGTTAAAAATATATCGGGCCCCACTTCAATAATATCTCCGCAATATCATTTTAAACCCCCCTCCTAAATATATTTCTAAACATCCCGCTTTCATATTTTTCACCCCCCTTTATCATTTTTAACTTATAGTTTTTATATTTACATTAATCCCCCAATTTTATTAAAATCTCGGGTCCCACTTACATTATAAATCTCCCATTTGATATATTTCCTAACCCATTCACATGTTTTCCTGACCCCTTTTATATTAAATCTCTATTCGCATATGTATATCCCGACCCATTATGCTATTTAGCATATATTTTATATTAATTTAATCCCTCCCCCATTTAAAATATTTCCACCTAACATATTACTGAAGCCTCCGCAAATTTAGTTCCCAATCCCACCTTTAAAAATCCTCCACTCCTAACTTCTACTCGATCACCTTAGATCTTATCCAACGGCCCACACGCTATTTCACATCCTCCGACAGTTAAATGATTAACGCCGAGAGGGGGTGCAAAATGGGTGGTTTCGCACCCCCTCCCCCATGCCACACGTCATTCCCATGTGCTATCGCACCCCTCGGACCAAAATAGTCAAACCACTTTCAACCCGTGTGATAGACCATTCATGAAATGACCCCTGCACCTGTCAAGAGACCACAGAGTTTTTGAAATAAGAAATTTCGCTATTTCCATTTATTTTCTTGTCTCCCTTTGAATTGTGAAAATAAAAAGCCAGTTCTAATTAGAATTGAAACCCCACTGCAGTTCAGACTCATTTCACAGACTTCCCCATTCCCTGAAGCCATTATCCCTTCTCTGCAAAAATGTGTTTCATTAACTATTGTTTTATTTTTGCAGGTATTTAAACAATAACCATGAGATTGGATAAATGATTTCATACTAGTTCCAAACTAGTTTATTCCAAAAACTCCCTGGTTATGAATTCGAATGGTTTTCCTCAACAGAAGATTTTATACAGTAGTGGAGCAGAAATAAAGACAATAATGGTTACCAAGGATAAAACATTTACATCATCAATAGTATATTCATATAAAACACTCTCCAGAACACATTTTTACTTTGTACGAAGATTAAACATGTCTTTTTAGTAAATTCTACTTTTACTAGAGACATAAAAACAGGATAAAATTTACGACAGGATCATGAAAATAAATATTCCAAGTGACGTGATTTACTGTGACAGGTAAAATTAAAAACATGGTAAAGGATACAAGGTTAAAGGTGAAAACAGAGTAGACAGATAAAGCGGTAAGGTAAAAGAAGAATTCACAGGTTACTGATGAAAGACAACGTGAAAGACAAGCCAGCATGAAAGAAACAAACAAATAAAATCAATCAAATAAAATAGGGATAGCTTTCAGTTAGTTAGAAAGGTGTCACTACCTTTTTGCATCCAGATATTTTATTTCCTAGAATAAATCCTAGTTAGTTGAATAGGATATTTTGTAACAAATTGTATAAATACTTCATCAATTCGAAGTATTGAGTGTGGATTCATGAACATTTATATAGTTATAATTGATCTAAATACCTCAGGGTTTATTGTACCATTTTCAAGTCAACAGACACGACAAGTAACAAAGGCATTGCATTACCAGATTCATGTGTTGAGCCACTTCAGTGAAGTATATTTCAATTGTTCATTGTTATTTTCTTAAGTATTCCATAAACATGCATGTTTTTCCAAATTTAAATGTTATAACAGGAATATTATTGCAGAAATTATTTAAGTACACTTTGTTCTGAACTGTTATTCATTTTAATGTTTTCTTCTAACATCTGGACCTGAGAATCCTTAATTTCTCTCCCATCCTAATTGACCTCTTTCACCTTCCTTCATTATTTGGTTTAAGGAATCCTTAACTACTCCTTGATCCCGATTGAAAGCCACTTCACCATTTAGCCTTCAAGATCTGATTTTGCTCAGCTACCTTGCCCTGTAAACATTTCCTTTAGAACTCGATTCTGTCCTATTTCTTGATATATTGACTCCATAGCCCAATGGAAAATAGACAAGCACCTATCCATCTAAGTCAGTAATTAAACCAAAAAATCAAAATCAAACCAAATCAAGCATTCATAACTAGCCTAAAATCAGTTAAAAACAACAAAGTTAAATCATTAAGAGAGAGCCCTTTCTGAGCATTAGGAAGGCTAGATCCTAATATCAAAAGTAGGTTTGTGGTTACCTCAGTGATTTATTTCTTTAGCCTTGAGAAATTACAGAGTGCTAACATAGTGGCGACCATACTGAGGAAGAAAAAATTCTTTAGAAACACGCATCAAAGTTCAGATCTGATCTATGATGGTGGACAGTCATCAGACACACAAAGGTTTAAACCATCCACATGACGACTCCTAATCAATTTCAAAATCAAATCGAAGACTCCACTGGAGGAATGAACCTGGAAGAAAAGCATGGCAAGATCAGGTTTCTAACTTGGATTATAATCCAAGACATCATGTTCTTTCTCATCAAAAAGGTTTTTCAATGCATATTGTATTTTAGAAAATATCTTAGACTAGTATTTAATTACTTTCCTTTGAAGATTGTAAATGTAAGTTTTCCTGATCCCTTTGAGCAGCTTTCTTCTGAAACTTATGATGATCATCTTCTGATTGATAAGCCTCAAGTAATCAAGACTAATCTTAAAATTATTGTACATCTTCCTATACCTTTTAAAGTCCCTGATAGATATAAGCCACTCATCTTACCTCCTATACTCCATGATTTCCTTGATAACTATTACAAATATATCTCCATGTTTGATGGAGAAAATGGTAATATCACTGCTGAAAAACATATTCAAGGTTTTGAGAATTATCTAGACCTATTTGATATTGATGAAGATGATGTTAGTATCAGACTTTTTGCTCTTTCTTTGCAAACTAAAGTAAAGAGATGGTTCAATAACCTACCTATTGCAAGCATCTCAAATTTCGAAAAGTTTGTCAAAATTTTCCTTAATGGATGGATAATCAAAGTCAACCATTTTATGATTATAGAAGAATACAATTAGTTGAAAAGACAACCAAATGAGACAATACAATGATTTTCTGACAGATTTAATCAAGTTTATTATTCAATGCTAGCAAATATCAAACCTCCTCCTAATTTAGCTCTCTTGCATTATCCAAAGGCCTTTGATCCAGAAATAGAGTTTCAACTAAGAGAAATAAATTCAACAACACTTGAACATATGCAGAACATTGCAGTAGATGTAGAATTTAATCTACAAATTAGAAGGGAAAAGTTGAAAGCAGAAGAAGAGAAGAACAACATTGCTGAGCACCTGACATATTCAGAGGTAAAACTAAACATTTTGGTAAGTAAAATAGAGGAAATGATACAAAAAATCACCATGAAAGATGGATTTTTCGTTCAAGATCACCATGACCCACTTATTGCAAAAAAAAAAAGAGGTTGTTGGCCATAAACACTTTCCTGCTAATCCCAACTACCATAGATCAGAAAATGGATTTATAGATCAATATGTGAAAGAGAAATCTACTGATCTAATGTATATGTTTGATGACATTCATTCTTTTTATGATTTTCCTAAGTATGATCAATATGATGATAATTATGTTCTCCAAATTCAAGCTAACTTTACAGAGAAATCATAACTAGTTTGTGGGATGAGGAAATTCAGTTTCAGCAGCTAGAATATAGTGATCATCCAATGCATATCAGCTATGAGAGTGAAGAAGAAAGTACAGAAAATTTTGAAATAAGTCAAGAATCCTTGCCTCTTTGTTTTTCCATTCATTTCAGTTCATCAAAAGCAACTTTAATGCAATCAATCGGCAGTCTTTAGGTGTTGTTATTAACAACAAAGAAGACAATGAAACTCTTGATCAAGATTCTTTAGTTTCACAATTAGAGTTATCAAATTCCATTGAAATACCTGAACAAATGACACAGGAAAGTTCCATACCACTATGTTTTGAAGAATTTCAGTTTTTAGAGGAATTTTTTTATAAAGAAAAGGATGATCAGCCTGTAGAAATCTATGAAGTCCCATTGAAACCCACATGTAATAGGTTGCAGCAATCCTTCCAAGTTTTTCATGATTAAGCTGATGTGTTGGATGATGAATACAATCAAAATCATTCTCCATTAACTAACTATGAGCTTCAGAATCAAGATGATAAAATTTTCTTCAGACATACATTTTCATCAGTAGAAATATCATCACAAAGCTTGGTTTTTAAACTTCTGTGGTTATTGTTATTTGCAGAATCCGAATTATCCACAATATCATAAAACATTGGTCGGCGTTTCGAATCCCAATGGGGATCCATCATCAGGACGAGAATGAAGAATGAAAAAAGGTCGCAGAAGGTCAAGGTATAAATAGTGGAGGGAAATGATGTATGAGAGGAGCCGACAATCTTATTTAAATAAATTGTTTTTAATATTTAATATTTTAATAAAAACTAATTTTTTTTTTATAAATATTTAAAGTTTTAAATTATTAATTTTAATTTTAAATTTTGTATTATATAATAAACCCTAAGACTTAAATTAATCATACTAAACTAATTTCTATTAATATATATTTAATGTCTAATTTTTTTTTTAAATTTTTTTATTTAATGTCTTTTTTTTTTTTTTGATTAATTTTAACTAATGTCTAAAATTTTATGACTAAAAATATTTTAATTACACCAAGGTATTTAATTCATAACCTAAACTAGAAACTACCAATTATTAAACTAAGTGTAATTTAAATAAGAAGAAGATGTTTATTAATTATAAATAAAATTTTAAAATATGTTAAGGATAATACTTAATGTATATTAATATAATTAATTAAAACCTAATAAGTTATTATAATATATTTAAATCCTAATAATTTATTATAATTTATAAATTACCCTTAAAATATTTGAAATTTTACTTCCCCTCACTGATAATAATTATTTATTAATTAATTTATTACCAGTGAGTGAAATAAAATGTTTTGTATGGTCATGACCCTAAACTGCTAACTAAAAGGGGAAGAAGAAAACCTGCGAATTTATACCTGGGAGGCGGACGAACCTAATGAGCAAATCTGTCTAATAAGAGGTCGCCAACAGTCACTAATCTCGAATCCTCTGTCCATGTTGATGTTATGCGGGTGTTTTATAATCTCCACCGCTTCTCTAATCTTTCGTTTTTTATAGTGTTCCTCCCTTGCAATGATCTTAGCATCCTCAAGGCACAAGTGATGTTTCGTTTTCGAGGAGTGATCTGCAAGGGTCAAGGTTCGAGATCGCTCATGTTTAATATCGGCACCATGTTCCTTCAGACACTTTTGAAGAGAGCGCCCAGTTTCACCGATACAACTCTTCCCACATGAGAAATCAATCTTTTAAACACCTTTAAGTTTCCCCTGACTAATGCTATCTTTAACTGAGTGCATATTTTTTCTAATGGTTCCTGCTGCTGAGAATTGAGAAAAAATGTCACTCCTTCCCAAAACCTTGGCAATCTTATCTGTAACACCTTTGATGTATGGCAGAAAAACCCTTCCATTGTTCCCCTGAGGATCCTGGCGACTCTTGGATACGACAGTGCCTTTTGCCCTGTTTATGGATTTTTTTATCTCTTTCCTTATACCCTATACCCAAGAAAACAGATGTTAGGTGAGAGAGTTCTTCTTCTAGGTGCTCTTCATCAGAAATTCTCAGGGCTCTGATAGCAAGAGTGCTTAGGACGCCAAATTTCTGAAAATCTGCAATTATCTCAGGACAATCATAGGTTAATTTTGCAGGGAAATAACAATTTAGCTTCATGGCATGGAGGCCATCCAGAACAGATGTACAGTTGCTTGGACCAGTTGAACATTAGTGCATACACCTTGGAAGATCCTTTTGAACAGTTTCTAGAGTCAACAAAGGAGGTTGAATATTTCCTTATCAAAGCTATATTTGTTTACAAGTTTCTATTGGGTTGTAGAACTTCAGTTTTGATCACAAACAAGAAAATGCAACAAAATAAATCAATATATATAATGCTTGAATGGTTGCATTGATTGTTTCATTTTACCTAATCAGAAGTTGTACAGTTGATTAGAGTAAGTAGGTAGATTTTCAATTTGATTGTTTTCAGCAGCAAGTTTATTTAAGATTAGATTTCAATTCAGCATGTGACAGATTTCGGTTTGCAGAAAAGGTTGTAATTCTAGTTTTATATTTTCAGTAACAGAGATTATATAACAAAGAGTGTGCAGGCTTGGGATAGGCCCAATGGATCAGGCCACTAGTCGATGGTTTTCTTGACATCTCATAAGGAGATGCCATCCCCAAGTGAAGTGGCTGTTAGGGTCCTATAATAATAGGGATCATAATTTTGAATTGGCTATTTTTAATCTTGTAATATTGTACACACCTTTGCTTTCTGCAATTGTTTTCCCATATTAAAAAATGAAAAGAGGGTATGTCCTAAAAGAAAAATCAAAGGACTAAAAGAAAAGAAGATTAAAAAATGATATAAAGTATGAACCCCACAAAAAGAAACAAAAAAATATCTTGAAAGTGTTGCACATTCAAATGCCACTACCTTTAGTTTATTTTTTCCAAATAATATTGTGTGTAGCATGTCCAAAATGCCCCAATTCATGATGATCAAATAGTTTAATATTGATTCATTCATGCCTTTAAATTTCATGTCATGATATTTAGTGAATAAATATCTCGCCAAACCATTTAATCTTGGAATATCAGTAGTTAGGTAAAGAATAAAATGAGCTCATCAGTTTAATCTGATTCATTGGAAGTTATAAGGTTAGAACTAGGTTACTTTTCTTATTAATAAATAAATAAAAGGGTCAGCAAGCTCAAATGCACCCAATAAAGGAAATAAAAATGTTAGGATAAAAAAGGGTAGGTAGATTACCTTCACAAGTTTCGGAAAGCATCAAATGGTTTGTCTCTTATTACTAATATCCTTCTAACACATTCCCCTTGCTAGAAACCCTATTTTCCAATCTTAGAAGTCATTTCCCTTGGTAGAAATTGTTGACACCTAATCATAAGGGTTGGGTGAAATTGTATATTATTGTAATTTAGTAAATAAGGAAGGCCAAGAGTTATTGGGAAGTGAATCCCAATATCCTCACCTTCATGTATAAATACACACACAATCTCCATCCAATATACATTGAGTTTTGCGAAGTTACCTCCTGGTCTGAAAATTTGTATATTATTGTAATTTAGTAAATAAGGAAGGCCAAGAGTCATTGGGAAGTGAATCCTAATAGCCTCACCTTCATGTATAAATACACACACAGTCTCCATCCTATATACATTGAGTTTTGTGGATTTACCTCCTGGTCTGACATGGTATCAGAGCCAGTCCCATTTTTGGCATTCCTGCCTTTGGTGTAACTCCTTCATGCTCTGCATTTTTGCAAATTGTCATTGTGCATTCAATTTTATGCCTTATTCAGTTTTCTTACTGCTCCTCTGCCATTAATGCAATTCTGGAAAATTCTGCATTTTTTTTTACTTCAAGTTCTGCAATTTTTCTGCACATTTTGTCTATAATTTCTGCTAATGTGCGTTTTCTGCAAAAAATTTGAGCACAATTAAATTTAATGTACACTTTTTCTCATTCGTTGTGAAAATCACCTCTCTGATCACACGCTCACCCATTCCTCACAGCACATTCATTCTCTGCTCACCTCACCCCTCGCACTCACAGTGACCCATCTCTCCCTCAGCCTCACTCAACCCACCCCCTCACATTGCTCACGGCCTCTCGGCTTGCACTCGCTCTCACCCCTCACTCCACTCATTCCCGACCCCTCCTCTCTCTCTCTTCCCAACCACCCTCTCCCCCTCACCTGCCCACACCCCTCAGCCTCTCGCTCTTCCTGCCCTGCCCCTCACCACCTCACCTGCACTTGCCCCCTCCCCTCTCGCTCTTCTCGCCCCCCTCACCTGCACTCACCCCCTCCCCTCTCACTCTTGTCACCCCCCCCTCTTGCTCCTCATGCCCACCCGCTCGTCCCCAACCCACCTCCTCACGCTCCTCCGGCCCACCCGCTCCTCCCCAACCCACCCCCTCACACCCCTTCCCATGCTATTCCTCACGCCCAAAAACCCTCAGTCATCCCCTCCCCCCCTGTCTGCATTCTCCTATGTAATTGTTTTTCATTTTACACAGTTTCCCCTCCCCCAGATAAACGGCCCCCCAGTTAAAACCTCCCCCAAATAACCCCCCCCCCCCTAGTTAAAACCTCCCCTAGCTAAACCCCCCCAGTTAAAACCTTCCCCAGATAAACCCCCCCAGTTAAAACCTCCCCCAGATAATTCCTCCCCCAGTTAAAACCTCTGTTTTTTTTCCCCTAAAAAAAAAGAAAAAATAAATTTTTTTTTTGCAGAATTGAAACCAGAATTAAGTTTTTACCTAGCAAAGTAATTTTTTCAAAAGAATGCATTCTCTCATATCTATTGTAGGAGTTGTTGTCTCCGGCAAGGAGAAATATCGTGAATGGTCTCGGAAAATCAAACACACACTTATTTTTAATGAGCTGTGGAAAGGAATTTGTGAAGGAGAAGATGACCTTCCACCAGCAAAGCCCACTTCAGACAAGGAGCTCGCTATTTGGGAAAACAAGAATTGCAAGGACTATGCCTTGATTGTAGCTTCCGTAAATGAAGAGGTGAGTCGCCATATAACACCATTTTCAAATTCCTATCAAGCCTTAAGCAAGCTCAAATAACTCTATGACTCACATTCAGAACTTGAAGTTGTTCAATTAATGATTAAGTTGTTCAGTCTGGAATTGAAAAATGATGATCCTCTTGCTTTAGCTTCAGAAGTAAGATCTATCATGCACGATATTAAGAGCATTGGTGAAGATGTTGACATA
The DNA here is from genome assembly GCA_034641835.2 of Pinus albicaulis. Taxonomy (NCBI): domain Eukaryota; kingdom Viridiplantae; phylum Streptophyta; class Pinopsida; order Pinales; family Pinaceae; genus Pinus; species Pinus albicaulis. The sequence continues at coordinate 943,280,204 of CM076574.1, forward strand.
TCTCTCATAGCATATGTTAAGGCTTTGTATCACACTTACTCAAATTATCTTGAGTCATTGCAAGTAAGTGGAAACCTTGTGAAAATCACTTTTGAGTCCCTTGAGAAAAAGTTTGCAGAAAGAGAGAAAGATTTTGGAAATATGACCACCCCTCTGTCTTCTGAAGAGGCTACATTCTTTGCACATAAAGAGAAGATTCATGCTCAAGATTCTTCCAGAGGAAGAGGTGGCTGAAGAGGAAGAGGAAGGGGGGGCAGACAAACTCAAACTGAAAAATCTGATCTTCATTGCATACGCTGCAATAAATACTGGCATGATGCATCTACATGCAAGATACCTTGGGATAAAATTGAGCAGCAAAGGAATCAAGAAAAAGGTAAAAATAATGACAGAGACAAAGGTAAAGCACCTGAATCCTCTCATTTTGTTATAGCAAATTGTAACAATGGAGTAACTGAAGACTTGTTTGATGTTTAATTTACTTCTTGGAGAAATAATTGGTTGCTAGATTCAGGAGCAACATGTCACATGACATTTAGAAAATATTTTTTTGAATAATTTACTGACAAAGTTGATGGAGCAGTATACTTCACAGATAAATCCAAAGTCAAGCCATCAGGGCTTGGCAAAATCAGGCTTAAGTTTCCTGGTCTTCCAGATCATCTTCTACATGAGGTTCTATACCTCCCTGAGTTGAGGAGAAACTTGTTGTCCTTGGTCCACATCCGCCAGCAAGGACACTCCATTCACATGTTTGATGGCAAGGTTGAGATCAGAAAAGCATCAGATCACTCACTTGTCATGGAGGGAATAGAAGAAGGAAGACTCTTGAAGCTGCAAGGTTCCTCTGCTCATACACAAAACTTTGCATTCAGTTCACATCATGATGAAGGTACATTCCCATCAAGTCTTTTATGGCATGCTAGATTTGGACACTTAAATTATGACAACCTTCGATTGTTGAAGAAAAATGGTGTTAATGGACTACCTACAATTCCTAGGAAACTTAAGCAATGTGATGCTTGTATTCTAGGAAAGCATAGCAAACAACCATTTCATGATTCATATTCCAGAGCACATAGAAAAATTGAGCTTATTCATTCAGATTTATGTGGCCCTATGCATGTTGCTTCTGCAAATGGAAATAAATATATGATGACATTTATTGATGATTACACCAAAATGTGTCGGGTTTACTTATTGAAGAACAAGCCTAACGCTTTTCAAACATTCAAGAATTTTCATGCATGGATTGAAAATGATGCACAAACTCATATTGGCTCTTTATGTACTGATAATGGAAAAGAATACACTTCAAACAAATTTGAAAATTATCTTCGTCAACATGGGATCAAACATCAAACAATTGTGCCTTATAATCCCCAACAGAATGGTGTGGCTGAAAGAATGAACAAGACACTTTTAAATACGGTTCGCTCCATGATGTTTTTTAAGAATGTAAAATTGATGTTTTGGGCTGATGCAGTTCTACGTGCTGTATACATAAATAATATGTGTCCTTCAAATTCAATCAGAAACAAAACTCCTTATGAAATGTGGCATGGCCACATTCCTTCGATAAAGAATTTTAGGGTCTTAGGTTCTGTTAGCCACCTATAAAATTTGTTATAGCAAAAGGTGGCTAAGACTTTTTGAGCCTTCAAGGAACAAATTTTATTGCTAAAAAGTGTTGGCTCTTGAAGACTCTTGAAGGCCTCGTGCCTCGCCTCTGTCCAAATCTTCACTGTTGTTCCCATTTTATACTCAGAAGTTCTGCTGATTTCATGAGAAAAGACTGCTGCAAAAATCATCATTTTTCCCCTTCCTCCACTCAAAACTAACCTTCATTTGCTGCCCTTTTTCTCCGTTAAATTCCTCTATTTTTCATGAGTTCCCTTTTTCCATTCATGAATATCATTTTTACATAGTTTAAAACACATTTTTAAACTATATTGAAACCCCCAAATCCATTGAAAAACATTGAAAAATCATAAAAAAATACATATTTTTTGTATAAAGGCTTAAGCCCCCCTAGGCTAAGTCCTAACCACTTCCCCACCGTATGCCCATGGTGCTAAGACCAAGTGCTCAGTCCTTTTCTGCGCTTATTGCATCGCACAAATCCGAGCGAACAAGTCTTTGCGCCATGCCGAAAAGTTTCGATGCGATTAAGCCTTACGCTTATGCCCTCCGATCGAATTATCATTTAATATAACCCGTGGGCCCGCCATCGGGCACTATAACATTATAAATATTCACTCCCCGATGGTATTTTTCCTTTGTTAAATCATAAAACCCTTTTTCCCGAAGTTTTGATCTAATATGCCAAAGTCATGTGTTAATATAAAAATGGGTAGATTAAAAAGACCCGATCGCGCAATCGCATCGGAAGTTTTGAATGGGTTGATTGAAAAGCCCAAGCCCGAAGGCCCGATCCTGATTGGCCCATATACACATAAGCCCCGAGCCTATTAAAAGTTCCATATATACCAGACCCCGCAGTCGGGCTCCTTTTCATTTCAAATATATATCCCGCCCCGAAAGTATTAAAACTTTGGATTATTTTTTAGTTTTCATATATCATAAGGGTTTTCCGCTGGTTCGTTCTAAAACCAATCCTCGCCGTTGATCGTAAGCAGATCAACGGTCAGCGCTCAATCGCATCGCATATTTACATCGGCACCATTTGAGTGTTGCCCCTGATTGTGATCCTCCGATTGGATCTGGACCGTCCACGTGTCCAAATCGGACGGTCCAAAACCACTCCGTCTTATTCTTCTCTCCGCTCTCCTTTTTAACCTCTTCTATGCAGATCTCCACCGTTGGATGCTACCATCCAACGGCTATGCTCCTCCCCCGCCTTCTGAAGCAGTTTTTCCCCAATTACGCAGGATTTTATAATATTTTTATGTATTTTGCAGGTGTTTGATGGGTTTTCCATTACATGGAGGCCGAAGGCCGGGGATGACGATTCTTGTGTCTTTGATTCATAAAAGGGAACCATTCATGGGGATCCACTCCACGTTTCATCAAATGCTTCATGGGCATTGATGCCTTGAGAGCCTTGCGCGGCCTGCACATCAACAAGACACTGTCCATTAAATAAATCAAAAGAGTATCAGCGTTGAAGGATAGAGCACAGCGGAAAAAGAAGATTGAAGATGGATTTTGGAATTACGGCTAAGAATGATTATCAAAAGCCTAATTCCCAGGATTAAAACACAATTAAAGGAACATCATAAGTGTTAACAGACAGAAAGGCCTCCACCACCACATTTGAGGCGAATTGATTCCTCTCAGCTACCACAGTGCCACCTGTAGCTACAAGCATTCAACAGAAGCCGAAGTTATTGTTCGAAATCAGATATTCGCCTCAACGCAGCCAGAGAGTTACTTCTGCAAGGAACTTAATGCAAAAAATATCTGCAGAGTTACTCCAAAATGACATAGAGCCTCAAAAGTCAATAAAATCTCCCACCGAGCTTTAATCTTAATTGTAAAACAGTTAATACAGACAGATCACCTGTAAACGTCTCCATTGAGCCCCTCAAAGGCCGAGAAGTCATCACCCTGTATTAATTTCCTTGGGAGATCTTTTATTCAATCTCACCTCCTCATTCTTCTATAAATACCTCTGTAGAAGATGAACAATTTTTGGTTGATTAGGTTGCTGAACATTGTAATGTAATCGAGCTGGAAACTTCTAATTGTAAATAGTATTCACTAGCTCTTGGAGCTTTGCTTGTGATAGATAAGTTAGGTTGAGATGAGCAGATGATTGCTAAACTAAAGCATTGGACTTAAAGCTGTAACTGGTTTGGAGCATCAATACAAGCTGATTTATGGGATCCTGGTCTATGTTGACGGTGATGTTTTTCTCATTGTAACTTGTCATTTTGTTTCTGTTTTCACTATGTTTCATCTTCTCTTATAAAGAACAACATGCATAGAGTTAAGACCTACTATATATCAGTACCCTTCTCTGACTGAAAATCTTTATTTACATGTTTTCTTCCAATCTGTGTTATTTAGGAATGATGTAATTCAGTTTAAGCATAGGAGTGTTGGAGATCCCTCGTCTTATTGCCTTAGCTGAATATTATTCTTGAATGTTATGTTCAGTATTAGTTAAGTAGAGATGAACTAAGGAAGACATGGTGTGCCCTGGTCCTAGTTTTATCCCCAAATACTGGATGAATTTTTCCCTTGGAATGTGTTAAAAGCTGGCTAGTTTAGAAGTACTTACCAGATCTTAGGCCATTCTGTGTTATATTTGCGTTTGTCTTGAAATTAAACAAGTAAAGTAGAGCTAGGAGAGGATTTTTGGTGAGCCCGGCCCGCTAGTTTCTACTCTAACAGTTGCCTTCAAGTTCCCCTTTGTTTTTACATGTTTTCTATTGAAAGTGTATCAAAGGCTAGCTAGTTTAGAAGTACTTACCATATCCTAGTTTAATTTTATGTTTTTCTTGAGTCTATGTCAAAGGCTAGCTAGTTTAAAAGTACTTACCAGATCCTGGGCTGCTCTTTGTTCTGCATCTGTTTATTTTCCCTTCTTGTTGTATCATTCCATTCCATAAATCAAACTTTTAAGAGATCCTTAAACATAGATGACTTGCCCCATAGACCACTCTTGCCTCTTGCTGTTCCAATTAAATCCTATTATGACTCCATAGCCCAATGGACTAAAACTTGTAGTTATCTACCTTCCTGGCCAAAGCTTGTTCTATTTGCTTGCAACTTCACACCTTTGAAACTCTTTGCATTTAGGACTTTCCACCTCAAATAGTATTCATTATCAACCATCCAAAAACAAAAAAAAACCCTCGGCCTTCATAACTAGCCTAATATTATTACCCCAAACTTCAAAGAAAAATCCATCTTTGCACTTATTGGAGAGATCCCTCTCCGGATTCAGGAGGGCTAGATCCTAGAATCCCAAAGTGGTTGAAATGATGTTGTTTCTGTGATTGGACTTTGCCAATATTTCTAATTACAGATTCCTAACAGGTTCCACCTGTTAAGCTTTGATACCCAAGGTACAAAGGAATAAACTTGGTGCTAGAAGTCAAAAATGTATCTTCTTGGGGTTTTCCAATACCTCCAAAGGATATCGTGTCTATGATGAAGTCAATAAGAAGTTTGTAATAACAAGAGATGTCATATTCCTTGAATCTTCCAAGACTGACAATGTTGTTGAGCGGAAAATTGATCACTTGGATAGATTCACACATGCAAAGTATTTTCAAGAATTTGATAATCAGATTCCACATCTTGAAGGGGGGGTTCCTATACTGGATCAATCTGTGGAATCATTTCCTGAAGCACTTTCTCCCCCACCTGAAGAACCAACCACGGATGACACCTTGAACGATGTGATTGACATAATTGAGAGGTTGAATCTTGATTCAATTCCAACTCAGTCAAATGAGCAGCCTGGGCCATCTAAGAAAGGTCCCCCCAAATGGCTGACAAAGACACTAGAAAATGTTCATCCCGATGAGGTTGGAAAAACAAGAACAAGAAGTTCCACTAGACAAAACGAAGGTGATGTAGATAATTCCGATTCACCTGTTGATATGGATATTGCTTATAACTGTGAATTGAGTTTGTTTATAGATCATGAACCAACTTCCTTCAAAGAAGTCGCTTCTCATGATGAATGGAATGAAGCGATGCAAAAGGAGTATGATGCCTTGATAAAGAATGGCACTTGGAAGCTGGTTGATCCGCCTTTGGGAACCAAACCAATTGGCTGTAAGTGGGTCTACAAGAACAAGTACAAAGCAGATGGCTCACTTGACAAGCACAAAGTCAGGCTTGTGGCAAAAGGTTTTACACAAAAAGAAGGGGTCAATTATGAAGAAATTTTTGCTCCCACAACAAAATGGGCCACCATCCAGACTCTCTTTTCCCTAGCAGCACAGAAGGGATGGAAATTCCATCAGATGGATGTAAAAACCATCTTTTTGAATGGAGATCTAAAGGAGAAAGTTTTTATGTCCCATCCAGAAGGATTTTTTGTGAAGGGCCAAGAACACAAAGTATGCAAGCTTATAAAATCCTTGTATGGCCTCAAGCAAGCACCGCGAGCCTGGTATGAGAAATTAACTGAGAATCTTCTGAAACTTAACTTCAAACATTTTGATCTTGATGATGCAACCTTGTTTGTTAAGAAAGTTGGAAAAAAATTTGTATATCTTGTGGTATATGTAGATGATCTTTTGATGACAGGGAACAATGAGAGTTATATTGCATCCATAAAGAAAGAATTGAAGAAAGGTTTTGAAATGACTGATTTGGGTTATGTTCATTACTATTTGGGTATTGAAATAACTCAACATCCTAAATTTATATTTCTTTCTCAAAAGAAGTACATTGGAGATCTTTTGAACAAGTCTTGCATGGATGAATGCAATCCCTTAACCACTCCAATGGAACAAAATTTGAAACTCACATCCATTGAAGGGAAGGAATTCGAGGATGCAACGAAGTATAGACAGCTTGTTGGAAGTCTTATCTACCTGACTACCACCAGACCAGACATCTCATTTGTTGTTGGAATCCTCTCCAGGTTTATGCAAAAACCTTGTGAAGGACATTGGTCTGCTGCAAAAAGAGTTCTAAAGTACTTGAAGGGGACTCAAGACTTCTGTGACTTCTGACTCAAATATACACAGTCTACAGGTAGGTGACTAAATTGACCTGATACTTCTGATCTGGGACTTTGATGGGGACAAAGAAACTGGGGGCCTACCAAAGTTATACTGCTTAGCCCCGGATTAGAGCCATCTTCATGGAGACTAAAAAGAGCCTGCCCACAGAGTTTCCACCACCGAGGAAGAATATGTGGCGTAGGGGCTGAAGCAACAAAGGAAATTGTGTGGTCAGAAAATCTCAAGATTCATACATGTGAACAATGCATTCAACACCACTCATGATCGACAACACTTCTGCAATAAAGTTGGCCAAGAACCCGAAGTTCCATGATCGAACAAAGCACATCAATACAAAATATCATCTGATTCGACATCATGTTCAGGCCAAAAAAATCCATATGCATCATTATTCCACAAATGGGTAGACCACAAACATCTTCACTAAAGCACTTGGAAGAGAAAAGTTTGAAAAGTTCAGAACGATGCTTGGACTCACCAACATCCCTTCAGATTAAAGGGGGGAATGTTGACACCTAATCCTCAGGGGTTGGGTGAGATTGTATATTATTGTAATTTAGTAAATAAGGAAGGCCAAGATTCATTGGGAAGTGAATCCCAATACCCTCACCTTCATGTATAAATACACACACAATCTCCATCCAATATACATTGAGTTTTGCGGAGTTACCTCCTGGTCTGACAGAAATCCATTTCCCTTTTACTCATAAATCCCCTTTCCCCTTACTAAAACCCTATTTTCACTCTTGGAAGTCACTTCCGATTGTAAAAATTGCTTTCCGTAGTTAAAAACCCCTTTCCCTTTTACTAATATCCCTTCCCCCTTCCCAATCCCCTTTCCCTAGCTAAAAACCCATTTCCATCATTAAAACTACTTTCCCTTTACTAACTTTTCCTTTTTCAATAAAACATGAAAAACCCACTTATCCAAAGTTTTCTTCGTTTAAAATATATAGGGCCCCACTTCAATAATCTCTCACCGATATCATTTTAAACCCCCTTCCTAAATATATTTCTAAACATCCCGCTTTCATATTTTTCACCCCCCTTTAGCATTTTTAACTTATAGTTTTCATATTTACATCAATCCCCCCATTTTATTAAAATCCTGGGTCCCACTTACATTATAAAGCTCCCATTTGATATATTTCCTGACCCATTCACATGTTTTCCCGGCCCCTTTTATATTATATCCCTATTCTCATATGTATATCCCGAACCCTTATGTATTTAGCATATAGTTTATATTATTTTGATCCCTCCCCCATTTAAAATATTTCCACCTAACATATTACTGAAGCCTCCGCAGATTTAGTTCTTGGTCCCACCTTTAAAATCTGCCACTCCTAACTTTTGCTTGATCACCTTAGATCTTATCCAATAGCCCACACACTATTTCGTATCCCCTGACATTCAAATTATTAACGCCAAGGGGGGGTGTGAAATGGGTGGTTTCACACTCCCTCCCCCCTACCACGCATCATTCCCATGTGCTATCGCACCCCCCAGACCAAAACCGTCAAACCACTTTCAACCTGTGCGATAGACTATTCATGAAACCACTCCTGCACCCATCGAGAGACCACAGATTTTTTGAAATATGAAATTTCACTATTTCCATTTATTTTCTCATCTCCATTTGAATTGCAATAATAAAAAGCTAGTTCTAATCATAATTGAAACCCCACTGCAGTTCAGACTCGTTTCACAAACTTCCCCATTCCCTGAAGCCATTATCCCTTCTCTGCAAAACTTTGTTTCATTAAATATTGTTTTTTTTTTAGGTATTTAAACAATAACCATGATATTGGATAAACAATTTCATACTAGTTCCAAACTTGTTTATTCCAAAAACTCCTTGGTTGTGAATTCGAATGGTTTTCCTCAACAGAAGATTTTAGACAACAATGGAGTAGAAAGAAAGACAGTAATGCTTACCAAGGATAAAAAATTCCCATGGCAACAACATTCATTTTTAGCAACTCTCATTACATTTTTAACACGAGATTAAACATGTCTTTTTAGTAGAATATACTTTTATGAACATAAACAGAATAAAATTTCAGGATGTAACGAAAATAAATATTCAAGATTTGATGATTTCTTGTAATGAGATAAAAGTAAAAATATTGACAGAGACAAGTTAAGAATGACAAACAGACAAAATAAAAGCGATGGTTTAAATAAGAATTACGTATTAATTAAAGACAAATGAAGACAAACTTGACATGAAAATAACGAATAAAATCAATCAAATAAAACAGGGACAAGTTTTAGTTAGTTAGAAAGGTGTCACTACCTTTTTGGATCCATATGTTTTATTTCATAGAATAAATCCTAGTTAGTTGAATATGATATTTTGTAATAAATTGTATAAATACTTCATCAATTCAAATTATTGAGTGTGGATTCCTGAACATTTATATAGTTATAATTGATATAAATACCTGAGGGTTTATTGTACCATTTTCAAGTCAACAAACAGGACAAGTAACAAAGGCATTTCATTACAGGATTCATGTGTTGAGCCACTTCAGTGAAGTATATTTCAATTTTTCATTGTAAATTTCTTAAGTATTCCATAAACTTGCATGTTTTTCCAGCTTTAAATGTTATAACAGGAATATTATTGCAGAAATTGTTTAAGTATACTATGTTCTGAACTATTATTCATTTTAATGTTTTCTTCTGATATCTGGATCCGATAATCCTTAATTTCTCTCCCATCCTGATTGACCTCTTTCAACTTCCTTCATTATCCGGTTTAAGGAATCCTTAACTACTCCTTGATCCTGATTGAAAGCCACTTCACCATTCAGCCTTTAAGATCTGATTTTGCTCAACTTCCTTGCCTTGTAAACACTTCCTTTAGAACTTGATTCTGTCATGTTTTCTTGATATATTGACTCCATAGCCCAATGGAAAATAGGCAAGCACCTATCCATCTAAGTCAGTAATTCCACCAACAAATAAAAATCAAGCCAAATCAAGCATTCATAATTATCCTAAAATCAGTTAAAAAAAATAAAGTTAAATCATTAAGAGAGAGCCCTCTCTAAGCATTAGGAAGGCTATATCATAACCTCGAAAGTAGGTTTGTGGTTACCTCAGTGATTTCTTTCCTTAGCCTTGAGAAATTGCAGAGTGCTAACAGGACTAACAACTGATAGATGGGTATCACTTGGAGAATTTCTTTCAATAATGTATCCCGACCTAAACAATTTAATGTCTAGAATGTCCAATTGGAGAGTCTCTTCAATAGTTTTCTACATGCTTCCTTCCAACATGACACCCTCAGAGGATTGGAAACTAGAGGGACCCCTAGGCACTTCGTCGGTAGTGAATAAATTAAAAATCATAATGTTGGAACGGGGTCCCCTAGCCGCATTTTTTGATATATATTTTGTAGTAATTAGTCTAGCATAGGGGATTTGGTGTGGGTCAAAGCCCCCAATGTATTCTAACAGGTTAAAGGGTAGACATAGAGTCCGCAAACCACGGTTTGCGGACCATAGGATAGCGCAGGCTATGATAATATAGATAGATAGATAGTTTGAGTCTAGCACCAAGTAAGAAAGATTGATGCTAAGTACGAACTAGTGAGATCTGTTTTGGGTAGTATTGGGTAAGGACTCCTGCTAGCTGTGTGCGCGGAGATCCTCAGTCCCGCTGTGTGCAGACCCCGATGGCTGTGTGCACAAGCTGTGACTTGGGTTTGTAACTTGGTTTTGGATATTAATGAATGCAGAATCTATTGACGTATCTCTATATTACCTGAACTAGTTGTGTTTACTATTGAAGTACCTTTGTGTTATCTGAATTAGCTGCAATTGTGTTATTATGTGATGATAATTATTGATGCGCACGTGGATGCGAAGGTGTTTCTAAGATCCACTTAATAATAGTAGCTTTGTTTATAATTACATGTTGTCTATATTGTTAAGGGCTCGGAAATAAGATTGCTTATGTGCGAACCTGATAGATATCAACAGGACTACCTTAATTACTCGTTCTCTCCTAGGGTGTGGAAACCTAGTTCCAGCACCCACCCATATTAATTTGGGTGAGACCTTGGCCTGCAAAAGTAGGTCGTTGCCAAAAGGGCCAATATTATAGGGGTTTGTTGGAAAACCTTAAATCTGAACCTAGGTCAGGACCCCTTAAGCCAAAAAATGGTTTCATTGCTGAGACCAAGAGAATTTTGAGAGAGAGATCGGGTAATGCCACAAGGCCGTTGGTGACCTGAGAAATTGGAGCTCGAAGACTGGTTCGAAAAATAGATTCAGGAATTTTCCATAAAATAGAATCACAGCACAAAGTTAATGGCTGAAAAGTGGAAGAAAAAATATATTTTCACAGAAGTATATGAAATTTTCTTTGTAAATTTCGCACAAGAGCTACAGGAGTCACTAGCAAGGCTAGTATGATTCCAGATGTGTTGGAAGGACGATCGGGTTACACAGTGGACTCCAGAATTGATTCAACAATTGGAGAAGGCTAACAACACAATCACCCTGATCGTATATCCCTAGGTGGATAGTGTGCTAGGAGGATTTGTAACAGAATTCGTAGTCGATCAGTTTGTATCCTACTCTGAAGTAGAGTGGAGGTTCTTCAAGGGATTCTGATGTAATTTCTTATGAACATTGTCGCTACTAATTAAAATATTACTATGCGAAAAAAGGAATTTTGTGCAGCCACACCGAATGAATGACCTCTGATCAGGGTAAGAGAACAACACGAAGTGTTAAGTACTACAGATTCAATCAAGAAGGGGATAGATCCATCTACAACCCCATAAGAGAGCCATCTGCACACGAAGGAACTAGTCCTCTGGCTACACCATCGTCGAATCAGTGTAAGGGTAAGAACTCCCCTACCCCTCCACCACTACCGGAAGAAGATATTGCCACACACATTAATTTTCCCACCTTCAAGGGTGTGGGGGATGAAGACATGGACCGATTTTGGTTCGTATTAGAATCAGTATGGACTGCGTAGAATATTGCTAGAAATGCTGCAAAAAGGGCACAACTATCCCTAGCCTTTGAAGGAAGGGCCTTGGATTGGTTCATGGGGTACATGGGCCAGCATGTGGATCCATCAATACAAGAAATTAAGGATGCTTTAAAACAACAGTTTCAGAAGCCTAAGTCCTACGCTCAACTGGTGGTTGACTTGAAAGACTTTAAACAGGGACCCACTGAGTCTGTATGGGTGGCTGATCAACAGCTAAAAAATGTTATCAGAGATGGGGAATTTAAGTACGAGGGTAGACATCACAAGGAATGGTCCATTGTCATGTTATTATCTCATCTGCGCGGGGCTATGGGTCAGCAAGTGATTGATACACAGGAGAAAGCCTTGGAGATTTCCATGAAGCTCGTAGCTGCGCCATGAGACGATGCTCAGTTTGGGGTATAATAGATCTAGGGAAAACTGGAGGCAGTGCACCTCGAAATCCATAATTTGCGAAAGGAGCGAGGAAAAGAAGCTAGTCTAGACGTTTGGAGATGCAGGGTATTAGGCCACACCAAGGATCACTGCCCTTTGTTGGTAGACTACCTGCAGGCTGGGGGGCCCAACCCATTGCGCCTTAAAGAGGGTGCGGGACTAAGCACCCCCAAGTTATGGTGTGCCGACGTCGCGTAGCCAGACTACATGATACCAACCATTGCCCCCATCTTGGTGCCCATGTTCCAGAGTTGAAGCAACAATGGTGCCGATTCTGCTCATCTGTGGGACATGATGAACACAACTGTTAGACATATGACTTAATGATAGACAAAGAAAACCTGTACAGGGTGTAGGTTGACCTGTCATCACCAATATCCCCCTCGCAATGAGGAGGCTCCCCTGCTAGAGGCCCAGGGGGGGGAGAGGCGGAAGCGCATGTCGGGGAAGAGGGAAATTGATTTGATATAATTGTGGAGAATTAGGGCACTTTGCAAGGGACTGTCCGAACCCTGCAAGACAATCTTGCATATATTGCAGACAGTTGGATCATGTGATCAAATATTGTCTGGTACTGATAGAAAAGGTGCCGGAAAAACAACAGACACCAATGCAGAATGTACAAAGGGTTAAGGAAAAACCACGTAATGAAGAATCCAATATTAATGTCATTATGCGCAGTGGCATGGCTATTGGGGGCGCTGAGGAAAGAGTTGCAGCTGAACCCATAATCCAAAAAGCCACTATCAAAAAGGAAAGATTGGACCTACAGAAGGAGAAAGAAACCTTTCTAGAAGCTCGCAGAGACACTACCAAAAACGAGGCATCTACCTCCAAGGCTCCAACAAACCTAAAACCATACGAAGAAGTTAAACCATTCCTACAGGCATGTATGAAGTTGTTATGCACCCAAAAGGCAGTAGAAAATATTCAAGCACTAATAGACAGTTACGCGGAAAGGATTGACCTTCCAACGGAAGTTAATGATGTCCACAAACTTTATAGGCATAAGAAACACACTGGTCAAGAAATGTGGCTAACTACGCAGATTGGTGATTATGAAATGGATCAGGTCATCCTGGATTTGGGATCTAATGCGAATGTCCTACCCAAACAAACATGGCAAAGGATGGGAGAACCTAAGCTGGAATGGTCTACTATACAGCTGCGCATGGCTATCCAACAGAAGATCATATCGTTGGGGAGACTATCAAAAATTATGGTAGATATCGCAGGAGTTAAGGTATACGCGGATTTTGAGGTAATTCATATTGTAGATGACGCAGACCCTTATCTTGCGCTTCTAGGATTGGACTAGGCTATAGAAATGGGAGGCATTATCAAATTGAAGAAAAGGAGCATGGTTTTTTAGAATGGGGGGATGAGAGTAATAGTCCCTCTAGACCTAGCAGAGGGAGAGCGATATACAGAACCCGTGCGTGAAGAAGACGACATTGATCATATCTATAAACTAACTGCCCAAGACAAGGATTGGATTAACCCTATGACTGATGACATGTTGTGCTGGGAGAAAGATAGGGAATGCCTCTCTGATTCCGATGGGGAGATTGAAAATTGGTAGAACCGGTTGCATGACGTATATGCGCTACGGTGTATAAGGATCACAAAGAAATTCCAGTGTATCTCCTCAGAGGTAATACATCTGCCTTACTTTGATGATTCTTGTAGTATTATGGATTTTATTAGAGAATTCGAAGCATAAGTCCCAAGAGAACGAATAATGTGGGTGCTTAACCTAGCCATGCGTGCGACCCCTACGCGGTGGTGGGAAAATCATAAGGGGAATTTTCAGGATTGGGAGGAATGTCGCAGGATGATGATGATATGGTTTGAACCCTCGGTTCACCTACCCATGGAAATTTTCCTCGGCCACAGGGACCCACGCAAGCACTTTTCCGCATGGATGGAGGTGTGGTGTGAAAGGACCTAGGACGAAGGGGTCCACCTGTTTATTCATACCTTGGGACCAATTCCCACCGCATGGTATTTGGATGCAGAGCTACATCAGCACACCCGCCACTGGGGTACCATGAGGGACGATTTTGTGGGGACGTTCGGATTGATAGGAGAAACTGAGGAATTAGACGAAGCCCTGCAAGACATAGATGCTCTAGTATTTGACGAATCACGCCCTCTTGTGGAGTATGGGGAACCAGCTTGGGACACGTAGATGCAGGATATTTCTAATTGTCACAATATATCAATGGAGGAATGTGACGAAGACCTGCGAAATATCACTATCCTAGAATCTAAGGGTGAACGAGCAGTTGCTGGACCTCCACTGCAAGTCGTCGATGTGACCAAGCCTCTTAAACTAAGGGAAGTCAACATTGGAATAGAAGAAAAACCTAAGCTAGATAGAATTGGGGATTACTGGGATGATGATACCATTGGGAAAGTCGCAGAACTTCTCACATAGTACCAGGATCTGTTTCCCACGAAATTTTCAGAACTCAAAGGTATCACATGGGACTTGGGGGTCATGTGAATCACTTTAAAACCAGATACACGCCCTGTCAAGCAGTGACTTTACTGATTGAATCCCAAGTATTAGCAGAAAATCAAAGAAGAAATCAACAAAATGATGGTCGCAGGTATCATCGAACCAGTAGAATAGTCAGCTTGGGTAAGCCCTATGGTGGTCTAAGAGAAAAATACTACAGGATAAATAAGAATCTGCATCGACCTGTGTAAGCTGAATAATGCTTGCGTACATGATCCCTTCCCTACAAAATTCTCTGATGAAATCCTAGACAGTGTGGGAGGGCAGGAAGCATACTCGTTCACTGACGGGTTTTCGAGCTATCATCAGATTAGGATCGCACCTGAAGATCGCAGCAAAACTACTTTCGCCGCCGAATGGGGATCCTTCTAGTACAACATCATGCCATTTGAGCTCAAAAAAGCCCCTGCCATCTTTTCGCGAGTAGTGGTCTCAATATTCAAGGATTTCATTCACAAGTTCCTGGAATTATACTTTGACGATTGGATAGTGTTTGGATTGGCAAAGAAGCACGTCTCGAACCTACACATGATGTTGGATGCCTGTAGAAAGCACAAGATTTCCCTCAATATAGATTTCCCTCAATATTAAGAAGTGCATATTCTGTGTACCTTTCAGGATCTTGTTATGCCACATAGTCTATCCGTAGGGATTGATGGTTGACCCCGCCAAAGTTGTAATTATCATCAATTTAGCAGTCCCCACAACTGAGAAACAACTGCGCTCCATCCTCGGGCACACAAGCTACTATAGGAAGTTTATTCAAGGGTACGCACTAATCACGACACCCATGGAAAAGTTGGTAAAGAAGAACGTATTATTTTTTTGGGATGCGGAGTGTTAGAAGATGTTGAAGATTGCAACAATAAGCAGTGAAGGAGGCATCCTGAAACATCATTCCTGATCCTAGTTAGAAAGTGATCACCTAAACTAGGTGGGGCCCACACAGGTGATTTTTGTCACAAAGTCTATTTTTAGACTATGTCTATTTTTAGACATGTCAATCATATTCTATGAGTTGTGGGATGTTATTTGTGGATGGTTGGTCAAGTTGGAAAAAATTAGATGGACTTCTATTTTTATACATATTGGGCGGAATCTATTTTTAGATTTCCAGTCTAAAAATAGATATGTCGAATATTATTAGCTCTTAATAATATTTGGACTATAAACATTATCTTATTCTCTTGGAGCACTTCAGTTAAGTGCACAGATGTGGCACAGGAGCTGACAGAAAGAATTACGCTATTCCTGAGGGTTAAGTGGAGCTATTGCATGGATACTTCAGTTAGAACTCATGTGACAGAGTTTGGTGGAGTTATTGAGGTAGTTGATGGAGTTGTGTTCAGTTTAACTGAGTTAAACATAGTTGAGCTAGTTGTATCTAGTCTAGCTGATTGATACACTAGTGAGAGTGGTGTGAATTAATTATTAATTAATTCACTAATTATTAACTCATTAATCAACTAAAGAATACATCAGTTAACTTTCTGATTGCATGGACATTTTCATTGCATGGACATTTTCGGTGGAGACCGATTAGGTAGGTGAAAGAGCAAGTGTGACTATCGTTATGACTATAGTGTTGCATGAGTTTGCACCACACATTGATGGAGATGCCAATGAGGATTGCGCAGTCAAGATAGGATGGATTCGAGTTCATTATGAGCCATTATTCAGCAGTGATTGCGCAGTAGAGGCAGGCTAAAGGCTGGCAAAGATCGGTGCATGGATTTGCAAGATCAGGGGCTGATTAGTGTGTAGCAATTGGAGATTGTACTGAGAGCTTGTGAGGAGCTTTGTATGATGATTGTTACATGATCTCTATGACATATAATATACAGATAGTTGGGGGTTTTTAGCTTTAATCTTTCCCATAAATTACTATGTTCATATGTGTGAATTTTTATGGTTTTAATGTGTGCACGCAATTGATTTTATTTCCGCAATTAATGATCAATGGTAGAAGAGATTCTATATTGTGCATGAAGTCAAATAGTGTGTGATCAGGAGAATCTCGGATGTATAACATATCAGTTATATAATTTCTACAAAAGAGTTTTGAGCTACTCAAGGAAAAGATGGTCTCTGCACCTATCCTCATATTTCCGGACTGGACGAAGGTTTTCCATGTCCACGTGGACGCTTCAGGGATCACCCTAGGAGCTGTCCTTACGCATCCTAGGGAGGGGGAAATTGACCACCCGGTTGAATTTGCTAGTATAAAACTCTCTAGCATGGAGCGTAACTACTCCACTACTGAACGCGAAGGGCTGGCAATGGTGTATGCCCTGCAGAAATATCAACATTATCTGCTAGGAGGGCACTTCAAGATGTTCACGGATTACTCATCTTTGAAGTACTTCGTCAATAAGCCTATGTTGGGGGCTAAGATTTGCTGATGGTTACTACTATTTCAAGAATAAGACTTTGAGATAATTATGAAGCCGGGGAAATTAAATATTGGACAAGACCACTTGTCCCGAATTGAGAATGGTGAAGAACCAACCAACCTAGAGGAAGGATTTCTCGATGTGCAGCTATTTTCTATTAAGGTAGTTGATGAGCACTTTACCGATATTATTCAATTCTTAGCTAAAGGGATGGCACCTGCATGATATTTGGTACAACAACAAAAAATAGTTGGTAACCTGCGCAGCTGAATTTACCATCATTGCGGGCCACTTGTATAAGCTGGGAGCTGATGAGGTACTGTGAAGATACGTACTGGAGCATGAAAGACAATCCGTTTTAGTAGAAGCCCACGGAGGCGTAGTAGGAGGTCACTACGCAGGAAAAGCAACGGCGCAAAATATCTTAAGAGTTGGGCTGTGGTGGCCCACATTTCATAGCGACTCTCACGACTATTGCAAAGCCTGCGACACATGCCAACTAACAGGAAGATCGTCGCACAGGGACGAAATTCCTTTACAACCACAGATGGCCCTGTAGGCGTTCGATAAATGGGAAATAGACTTCATTGGGCCCATAAATCCACCAGGTAAGAAGATAGGTGCTCGCTACATCCTCACTGCGACTGATTATGTAACCAGATGGGCGGAAGTGCAAGCTGTGAAGGATTGCACTGCAGATATCGTTGTGCACTTTATTTTTGAGCATATTTTAACCAAGTTTGGCTGTCTGAAGATCTTGATGAGTGATAGAGGTATGCATTTCCTTAATGGCACAATTCAAGCTTTGACTGAGGAGTTTTGAATCCACCATGCAAAAATTACCCCATATCACCCGCAGGCAAATGGAACGGTAGAAGATTTTAACAAAATTTTGGAATAGGTGCTTACCAAGGTCTATAATGTTGATCGAAGCGATTGGGACGTGCACATCCCGTCATTCCTTTAGGCTTATCGAACCATGTGCAAGAAATTGACGGGGAAAACACCATTTCGGATGGTTTATGGGAAGAAGGCCATTATTCCCATCAAGTATATCATTCCTAGCCTGCACATCACGGCCTTTACAAAATTGGCAGAGCCCGATATCACGAAGGAACGCTTAGCAAAACTCATCACCTTGGAGGAAGATTGATTCATTGTTAACTTTCATCAGCAAGCTTAGAAGGCCCGGGAAAAATCCTGGCATGATAGGCATATCCGACAGAGGTCGTTTAAACAAGAAGAGCTAGTATTATTATATGACAGCTAGTTTGCGCGCCACCCAGGGAAATTCTGCCAGCATTGTTTGGGAACTTATATCGTAGCAGAAATTACGAAATGCGGTGCGGTGAGATTGGTTATTGATCAGGAGATCATGTCCAAGTTAAGAAATTTTGTCAAAAATGAAGGTGCTTAGAATTGGTTGCAACTTGAATGACTAGAAATTTCTCATCGCTGTGATTCTAGCGTCGTGAACAGTTCTCAAAACCGAGGCCGTATGCAGAAGTTATTGAGGTTTGAAAATGCCTAGTAAACTCCAAAACAGGACTTTTGACTTAGTTTGACTATGAAATTTTTATAAAAAAATATGTCAAAAAATCACTTTTTTTTTATATTTTTGGAGACCTATCACAAGATGCCACATGGCAGGTCCAGAGGCCACCACGTGGCCCCAGACTATGGAGAAATTGGCATGTTAAAAGTTTTTGGAGTTTCAAAGGTTCGAACTAGCGACCTACCCGCCCAAGTCCAAAAGCCCGACCGACTCAGTTGCTTGGTGTTACTTAACACTGATCGGAGTCGAGTTCATTTTCTGTTTTGCATTTGAATCAGGCAGAGAAAAAAGGGGCTAGCCCCTTAGGGCTAGCCTAGATGCCATGAGACCAGTCACTGGGAACCATGGGTTAAAGTAACTACGGCGGTAACAGCTAACTGAACTATTTAATGTGACCACTATACAGTAAATGTTGCAGTTGGTTGGCATATAACCCGGCGGTTAGTGTGGGGGTGGTCACATGCCACCCCGCCTACCATTTAATGCTACGGTTTGCGGTTCTGATGGTTTGGAGGAGCGTGCCAAAGATGGAGGCCTTATCCAAATTTGGTTTGTAACTAACAGTTCCTTCACTTTTAGTGGGGTTTTGGGGGGACATTGGGCAGTTTTGTTGGAGAAGCCATAACTTCCTAATTATTGAACTAAATTGAGTGAAAGAAAAGGCAATTTTGGGTATTTTCGAGTTTCTGAGCAGTTTGGAATAGATTTCAGGTCGAACATAGGTGTTTTACAGCAGTTTTTTCTTCGAGGAAGATGACGGAGCCATCAGGGCCATCATGGAGAAGGTAGTGTATTGGGCTCTCTTTATCTGTTTTATGTAAATGAAAAGCCATATCTGGCTATTTCATACCTTCTGAAGCTAATTTTATAGATATTTTTGCCTATTGAGGCTTATTTTCACTTGTACATCCATTTTGAGAAAATTAATACAATAAGGACATGCCATTGGGGAGCCTTGGACCGGCAGATGTAGCCCAGGAGGGGTGAACTGCGTCAACAATTTGTTGTGTAATGTGCTTGTGAAGTTTATTTTCTGTTCATTTCTGTTGTACAATGTTAAACAATTAAATTACTTAATCAATCCTCACATAGAAACCTCATAAACAAAGCCAGAACTAATTGTTTAACTTGAAATTTAAGGAGAACCTTTTGCACACTTTATTATATCAGTTTGGATACTTTTCATAGCATAACAAATATCATCCATTCAGATTAGCTATGCCGCACGGGGACCCCCTGCCAGGATACGTTAATGGTAGCTGTCTCAAACCATACTGGGCCATATCGGCGCATACCAAATGACTATATGGCCGGAGTAGCTGTATTAGGAGGGGTATGTGCAGGCCAGAGGAAAAACATAGGAAAACCTGTTATACGTGCAGGGGTCGACCGCAGCATGAAAAGGTGCACTGGGCTGGCAGGGATCGACCGCAGCATGAAAAGGTATGCTGGGCATGAAGGGGTAATGCGCAGCTGTGAAAACTAGCCGTTGGAATAGTAAATATGGGTAAAAAGCCAATTTTACCATTGGAAGGAGTGGGCAGTAGGAAATTAATGCGACGATTTCCAAGAATTTTTTACCATTTCCTTGATGGTAAGTTTCAGCTAAGTTCCATCTGACCATTGTTCACTATCCAAAGCTATAAATGGAGGAGGGCAGATCAGAATTGGGTTCCGCATGTCCTGAAATTATTGTGCCTTGAAAATTTTGGTAACTATTGTGCTATGTTCATGTCTGGGCGTGCTACCCCCTCTGAGAGCAGCAACCCCGAGCTCGTCTTCCGAGCAAGAATGACTGCGAACAATCTCGCTGAGTCATCACAAACCGTGGCCTATACTGAGAGAGCATCCTATGAAGTATTGGAGGTAACTCCTGAAGTCGAAGAGGTCGTTTCCACACCGACCAAGTGGAAGCAAGTGGAGAAAAATAAGAGTAAGGGGAAAGGCCAGGATCAGGGGCAAGGGAGGACTACGAAATGGGATGGGGTGAATCCACGCACCTCCCCTCTTCTGTGCAACCCTCTTCTATGCGAGTTTACCCAAGAACTGTGCTAGAAATAAGAAGAATTCGAGAAAATGGAGGCTACAATGCCCACTCTGATCCCAACCCTACGCCTGGCCTGTCTGCAAGCCATACATGCACCCAGAGATGACCTGGAAGAGCTTCGCCACAAGAAGAAGGTTCTGAGTGACCACCTCAAGCCATGGGCCAATTAAGCCCTCAAGATATCTCAGTACTTGGATGTCGCAGTCAAGTAGCTAAATCAGACCCTGGAGAGTGTCCTCGTTGCCACAGAAGGCCTAACTTCACAAAATTTGGTGGAAATTGAGCAGAACACTTCCGCACAAAGTGAAGGAGTGGTTCCCCTTCTGGTCGATGCAATCAAGCAACTCTAGGAAAAAATTCAAAACCCAAGGCCATTGTGACTCAGGACGAGTCACAAGATTGTGTTGGGGGCCTGTTGGAACGGGGTCCCCTAGCTGCGTTTTCTGATATATATTTTGTATTAATTAGTTTAGCGTAGGGGCTTTGGGGCAGGTCAAAGCCCCAATGTATTGTAACAGGTCAAAGGGTAGACCTAGAGTCTGCAAACCATGGTTTGCGGACCACAAGATAGCGCAGGCTATGATAATATAAATAGATAGATAGTTTGAGTCTAGGACCAAGTAAGAAATATTGATGATAAGTACGAAATAGTGAAATCTGTTTTGGATAGTATTGGGTAAGGACTCTTATCGGCTGTGTGCGTGAAGATCCTCAGTCCTGCTATGTGCGGACCCCGTTGGCTGTGTGCACAGGCTGTGACTTGGGTTTGTAACTTGGTTTTGGATATTAATGAATTTAGAATCTGTTGAAGTATATCTATATTACATGAACTAGTTTTGTTTATTGTTAAAGTACCTTTGCGTTATCTGAATTAGCTGTGATTGTGTTATTATGTGATGATAATTAATGATGTGCACGTGGATGCGAAGGTGTTGCTAAGATATGTTTAATAATAGTAGCTTTGTTTATGATTACATGTTGTTTGTACTATTAAGGGCTCGAAAATAAGGTTGCTTTTGTGCGAACCTGATAGATATCAACAGGACTGCCTTAATTACCCGCTCTCTCCCAGGGTGCGGAAACTTGGTTCCAGCACCCACCCATACTACTTCGGATGAGACCTTGGCCTGCGAAAGTAGGTCATTTCCGAAAGGGCCAGTAGTATAGGGGTTTGTTGGCAAACCTTAAATCTGAACCTGGGTCAGGACCCCTTAAGCCAACACATAATAAGAGTGTTAAAAAAATACACAATATACTTCTCTTTATTGAGTTACAAACCTGAAGCTTCTTGAAAGTCCTCTAATATTGCGAGCATGGCTCAAATTTCAAAAACAGATAATTCACCAAAAAGTAGGTTGTTGTCCACAAAATGTTGGTGTGTCATTGAAATATTTGTACCTGGGAATTTCAAGCCTCTAATTTTTTTGGATTGAGAGACTTATTTGATCAACATTCCCAACCCTTCTATCGCTTTGAGGAACAAGAATAGAGATATCATGTCACCTGGGTGTAAGCCCTGGAGGGTCAAAATGTAATCAATGGGGATCCATTGAGGTGGATGAAAAGAAGGGCGTAGAGATCTGTGATCTTATCCATCAGATCCAGTCCTCAAAAAATCTAAAATTTTCCAAGGTTCGGGTAAGGAAGTTCCAACTCAGGTGGTCATAGGCCTTTCATATGTCAAGTTTTACAAACATGCCCAAATTTTTGCAGCTTTTCAATGAGTGTATGGTCTCATGCGCTAATACTATCCCATCTAAAATTGGTCTTCCTTCCACGAATATAAATTGTTCAGGACTGATGATTTGGTGCAACAAGGGTTTCAATATTCTAACTATAATTGATGATATGATCTTGTAAATCATGTTGCGTAATTTGATAGGCCTGAACCGACTAGGATCATTAGCTGCATTCGCCTTCAGGATTAGAGTAAGGAAGGTCACATTTAGTCCCGACCAAATCTGCTTCGTTCTTTGGGATTATTCCACCATGGTGATTGTATTCATCGAGGAAATGACAACATGTTTTAAAAAAATTATAATTGAAGTTGTCTGGCCCCGACGGTATTTTATTAGTAATTTCTTTTACCATTGTCTCCAACTGCTCAAAAAATATCTCCCTCATCAAGACCGCATTTTTTTCTTTCGAGATCAATCTCGAAATGTGTGTTGTCACACAATCAATACCTTCTATATGATCTTGGACCCCTTCTGACATGACATTATAGAAGTGAGAGATCAAATCCTCCTCCATATCATTATGATTCACCAATTGGACTCCAGAACTAGAAGATAGGGAGAAAATCCTATTATGTTTCCTATGATTAATCATGGAGCAATGGAAAAAATGGTTGTTCCTTTCCCCTTCCACCAGCCATTAGATGTGATATTTCTGTCTCCAAATCACCTCCTCCTACTTTCGTCATTCTTTTATCTCATGAATAATCTTGCCTTCTTCTACTACTATATCTTCCAAACATCCCTCAATTTGGATTTGACTTTGTTGCTCTTCCATTTTTTCCTCCATTTTCTTTTTTCAACAAGAATATCTCCAAACTATTTATTATTCCAGGCCTTAATTTTTAGCTTCAACTCTTTATAATTTTTTTGGAATACTTGTTTTTAGATCCCTCCTTGAAAAATCATCCCTGCCACGATTGCTCCATCTTGTCCACGAACCCTGGATGTCTAAGCCAAAATCTTTTTAATCTGAAGGGTTTGTTCCTAGGCACTAACTTCATATCTATTTACACCCTAATGGGCCAGTGACCAGACCCCAAGCTTGGGAGAATCATATATCTACAAAGAAATCCTGGATTATGACCTCTTCGAAGATAAGGAAGTGGTATAGTTTGTTGGGTATTTCCTGTCGTCCCCCTATCTGATTATTCCATGTATGGATTTTGTTAGTGTCAATATTTGCGTCCCACCATCAATGATAAAAAAATCCTCTTTTTGTATCATATTAGTGTCTCATTCAAAAAATTTTATCATTCCACTAGGTTTGCATTCAAAAATTTAGTCACTGATGGTAGCTCTAGTCCAAAAACATCACTCTTCCTTAAATTTGATTACTTGTTGGCATAGTTTCATAGCTTGCTGACTATACACCATCCATAAAGTCGATATCATTCATGTCATCTTAAAGTTCAGTCCTTCAAGTTCTCATTAGGTATTTTAGGGTTTTTCAAGGTTTCACTAGGTTATTAGGGTTTCCAAGGTCCAATAAAACTCCATTCCATTGCATAATACCAACATGTAAAGGGTAATCAAATAACATCTCTTCACTATGTGAAGATGATTTGTAAAGAGAAATGCTTATTTCATCATGTAATTTTAAGTTCAAATGTATTCTTTTATATTTTCATTATGTAATTTTTTGTCTTTCAAAATGTAATAATTTCACCATCCCAAGCTACTAACTCAATGTTCTAAAGATGCCAAACCACCAAAAAGTCAAATTCAAAGAATTCTCAAAGGTCATCAAAAGATCAAATTGTCAGAGGAAAGAGTCAAATAAAGGGTAAAGTTTCAAAAAATATTAAGTGAATAACAAAGGAAGAAAGTGGGTCCCAAGGCCCAAAATCATCAATTTCATGAAGTATAAATACCACTAAGACAAACCATTCAAACTCATTTGCACATCCAAAGGTTGAGTTTGCACTCCCTCAACCCGAAAAAGTTGAATTGCAGAGTCAAAGTGCACATTTTTTAGGCGTTGTGCTTAGACGAGGGTGGCACTGCACGTAGGCAACAGGCGTTACGCTTAGAGCATTTGGTGTTGCCTTTTTCACTTCATGCGTTGAGCTCTTGGGCTTGGCGCTGTGCTTTTGCCTAGAAATCCCTAGAAGCCAAAAAACACCCTCAAACTCTTCCAAATTTTCAGCATAAGCTTGTTTCCTCCTTTATCAAGTAAGTGACACAAAATAATTTCCTCCTTGCTCTCCTAAATGTCATTTTTATGGTGTTTTTCTTCATGAGAAAAATTAACTATTTCTAGTGGAAAAACCTAGTATCACTCCCTCACTCTCAATGTACTGCCCATATACCCTACAATACCTTCCTACATCACTATTCAACCCATCCCTACCCCTACACTACTCTTTCATAATCCCTAAATCCCTTCCCCATAAAATCCTAAGTCTTAGGCTTTAAAATTCATAGGCAGCCACTATACTAAACCTACAATTAAATTCTCACTTCCAACTCCCTTAATATTTTGACCTCCCATCACCTCCCTCAGTTCCCTAGTCCCTTCCCCAATCTCCCTAAATTTTACTAGAGCTATCCCTATTCCCTAGACCCATCTTCGTCTCCCCATTCCCATCTACCTTATCCTTAGGGTTTCTAGGCCACCAAAACACTATGGAGGAAGATAGAGACTATGTGGAGGAGGAGAGTAAACAGAGAGAAGAGAATAGAGAAAAAATAAGGCCTCTCCCATGACCATCAATTGTTTTGAATATGTAGGGTGCCTTTATTTTTGCAACATGATTCAAAGGGTCCAAAATCATCCCATGTTGAGTAGAGTTTTTACTTAAAATATTAGAGACAATCAAGTGACCCTTGCTGGTCTAACCTTTAGTGTATCTACATCTGTCATTGATACTACCAGAAGGATTCCAAACATGGGAGAGAAATGGTTTAAATCCAAATATTTGGAGGATCAGTAGTATCAACCATTCATTAAACCCATATACAGAAATGAAAGGAGAAGGGTTTTCCCTTTCAGCTACCTTCTTGATAGGTATGAACCCATGATGAAAATCATCATGAAGTACTTATCTTGTGAAGGGAGGTTTCTAGGATCTGCACATACCACATTAGACTGTTGATGCACTTCACAATAGTAAGACTGCTCAATATCCCATACTTTCTTTTCAGGAGTATAGATAAATGGCTTACATTATGCAAGGGAGAGACTATGATCAGCAGATGAATACCCTTTTTCACCACTCATTGATCAAGATCATTGTCCTCCATCACCTTGATCAATTGGGCATCTCATAGGACACCTTCATTGAAAATCACATATTCACTACTCCACATGCTGAAGATGTACCTTCTTCATCTCACCTAGCTACATCTATGCCTCCACCTCACTTCACTCCACTTCACCTACTCCATCACCATCACCACCATCATCACCATTTTATGAGTAGGATGAGTCACCTAACAGAGTTGAGGTCATCAAACCTAAAGAGGGTGAAATCAACACATTAGCATAGACATATCAGAGAGGGCATAGGAAAGTGTTTTCCCCACGGATTTTTGGAGGGGCCCTGCCTTCTTCACCAACAAAGAAAGAACAGAAGGGAAAACAAACGATGGCAGATGAAGATGTGCACGAGGAAGCTATCCATGAGGAGGATGACCTCCATGAGACAAAGACTGATTTTGAACTTGTAGACTTAGATGAGTAGTATGATGACAAGGCCTCCAAATTGATTATAAAGTAGAAGGATACCCAAATTAGGGAGCTTCAGACCAACTTAGATAGATATAAGTTTGTCATTGCATACTATTAACAACAAAATGAACAACTTAAGATGAAGCAGGCCATCATGGAGATTCAACTTCTCAAGGAAAAAAGAGAAGAAAAAAAGGCAAAGGCCTTGCCTAATGAGGCTTATGAAAGGTATAGTGAAACCAATGAGACAAAAGAACAAGTGTGAAGAAGAATACCTAGGACTAGAGGGCTGAAAAGAGCTATATAACTAGAGAGGCAAAAGGAGGTTGGGCTTGCTAATGAGCTCACTTTGAATGAACAGTTTTCCATAATTTTCAATGAGAACCAGGAGAAATGGATTGATAGGGAAAACCAGCATCTTGAGAAGCTCCTAGAGAAGGAAAACAAGGAAAATGACATATTGAGAAAGAGGTCCAAGCATTACTTCAAGAAAAATCAAATTGCAAGCTCAAAGCTCAAAAAGGCCAAATCAAGACTTGAAACCCTAACCAAGAAAAATGAAGGGGAAAATTTTTATATTCTTGATAAGGCATCTCTCATTGCCTAATACACCTCATCAACATCCCACAATAGAAAATTTGAAGAAATTTGGGCAAATTTTGAATTTTTTGGAAATTTTGTGTTTTTTCCAATTTTGCACAGTGGCACTCGCAAAAGCACAACGCCCTAGGCGTTGTGTTTTTCCTAGGGACCTCCAATGGAAAAAATGAATGTACCATTGGATTCAGAAGGAAATTTATAGTCAGGAAAACAACTTTGCTAATTTTTTTAGGGTCAAAGAGGCAGTCAAAAGGTTAAAAAAACACTCAAAAAATGACCTTCCTGCCCTGTTTTGGAGGTTGGCGCTGTGCTTTTGACCAGTCTTGGGAGAGTCATTTTTTGAAGAGTCAAATCAGCACCATTTTGGAAACCAAGCATATATCTAGAAATGAGACTAGATAGGATTTCCAATGAGTTATCATGAACACAATTTGGACACTTGGAACGCCCTCAAAAGTGTATTTGAAGATGGCGTTGCGCTTTTGACACATTTTCTCAGTTTGCTGATATTTCTCAATTTTCTCATTGTTTTCCAGTTTCACTTAACAAATGGAGTTTTTACCTCTGTAAATCAATGATGTAAATGTAATTATGGTGTTTTTACACTTACCTAGGGTAAATACATTAGATTAAAATGTTTGATGATGATGTAATGAATTAGTTTCCAAAAAGTGAGGGATGAGTCAGTTTGACCTCCCTACACTCTAGGTATCAGTTCAGATTTTGGTGGAACTGCTCCTCCTCTCAGGGATTCGACCCCTGAGGATGGGAGAAGTTTTTTTGTGGTCTATATCTTGTAAATTTTTATTCATTTCATAGGTTGGATTTTGTTTAATTGATTAGAGACTTTAGTGTAATTAGTATTTGGCAGGAAATTAATGAAAAGGTTGCAACTATTTCTTTGGGATACCCGTGGTATGGAAATTTAGCATTGTTCTTCTTATGTCTCATTCTGTATGAATATTTTATTTCATAATCCATTTCATTTCTATGATATGTTGGTTTTCAAGTTGATAAAAAAAATACTTCTCTCATGCTCTATTTTGGGAAAACCTTCATAGTGTGTTCATCTTCTTCAGTTTAGAAAGATTACATGCTTTTCCTTGCTCTTTCTAGCTCCTCATTAGTCTAATCCATCTCACCCTGAAACCATAAAGTGTTAGCCTTCCTACCAACCTTTCCCCATTGAATCTCTGCAACCCTAATCATGTTTTCCCTGACCTAGCCTCTTTGACCTAATTCATCCATCCAGCAAAATCAATTCAAACAAATAAACCCTTGTATTCATACCTAGCCTAAAACCCTAATTCATCCAGCCCTCTTAGTAGTGATTTTGTGGAGAGAGCCCTCTTCAGTTTGGTAGGACTAGCTACCAAGCTAAAATATTGGTTTGTGGTTACTTCTATTTGGAATCTTTATCAACCTTAGAGATATGGTGGAGTGATAACATACTGGCACCATTGCCACGGAAGCGAAAAGATAAATGTTCCCTGGGAAAGAACAAAAAAGATCAGATCTGATTTCTGATGGTGGACAGTGGTCAGGCACACAAAGGCTGAACTCATCCACATGGCGACTCCAAATCAGTTTCAAAATCATATCCAAAGACTCCACTGGAGGATGAATCTTGCTAAGAAATATGAAAGGACAACATGGGAAGATCAGGTATTAACCTTGGACTTTTATTCAAGACATCATGTTCTTTGTCACGAAATATTTTTTCTCTTTTCCTGAGAATGTCGAGAAAGTTTTCCAAGGTATATTATATTTGAGAAAATATCATGGACCTCCGCTGGATTTTTCTCCTTTGAAGGTTGTAAATACAAATTCCCCATACGCCTTTGATCTTGGTCTAGACCCTTTTTCCTAATATTATGATGACCATCTTCAGCTTGATAAACCTCAAGATATTAAGACTAATCCTACAGCTTTTGTATATACTCCTACACCTTGTAAAATTCCAGATAGATATAAACCACTCATCTTACCTCCTACACTCCATGATTTCCCTTAAATTCATTACTTATATCTGCTGAGGTTTGATGGTGAAAGTGACAAAATAAATGCTAAGAGACATATGCAGAAGTTTGAGAATTTCTTCGACCTTTTTGAATTTGACGAAGAGGATTTCAGTATCAGGTTGTTTGCTCTTTCTTTGTAAGGAAAAGTCAAGAGTTCATTCAAAAACCTACCTGCAGCGAGCATCTCAGATTTCCCGCAGTTTTTCAAAATTTTCTTCAACAAGTGGGTGGTCAAAGAAAACCCTTTCCTAATCCTTGAAGAGTATGACCAGCTGAAAAGACATCTAGGGGAGACAGTACAAAAAATTTCTACCATATTCAATCAATTCTATTGTTCGATACCTGCTAATATAAGACCTCCTCCTAGTTCAGCCCTATTACATTACCCATATGCATTTGATCCGGAAATGGAGTTTCAGCTGAGAGAAAGGAACCTTGAAACACTTGAAGAGATGCAGAATAATGCAATAGATGTAGAGGCTAATCTGTTGATCAGAAGGGAAAAGCTGAAGGAATAACAAAGGGAGAACATTGTAGAGCACCTCACATATTCATAGGTAAAACTCGACATTTTGGTAAGTACAATAGAGGAAATGATGCAAAATATCACTATGAGAGATGGATTTTCTGTTCAAGATCACCATGACCCACTTATTGCAGAAAAAGAAGAGGTTGTTGGCCCTAAACACTTTCCTGCTAATCCCAACTACCATAGATCAGAAAATGGATTTGTAGGTCAATCTGAGGAGAAAAAACATGCTGATATAATAATGTCTATGTTTGATGACATTACTTATTTCGATGATTTGCTTAAGTATGATCAGTATGACAAAAATTATGTTCTCAAAATAGAAGCTAATCTTGCAGACCAATCAACATCTGGTTTGTGGGAGGAGGAAGTTCATTTTCAGCAGCTCAAATACAGTGATCAGCCCATGCATATCAGTTATGGCAGTGAGGAGGAAAGTGCATGAAATTTGGAAGTAAGTGAAGGATCTTTGCCTCTTTGTTTTACTTCATTTTAGTTCATCATAGACAACTTTCATGCAATCATAAATCAACAGTCATTAAGTTTTTATCTTGACAATCAAGAGGGAAATGAAATCCTTGATCAAGACTCCTCAGCTCTAGATTTGTAGACACCAAATTCCATTGAATTTCAAATTGTTGATGAAGGCTTGGAAGTTGAAACATATGATCAAATGATGCAAGATGATTATGTACCATTATGTTTTGAAGCATTTCATTTTTTAAAGGAAAACTTTCATAATGTCTCTAAAGAAAAGGATGAGCAGCCTGTAGAAAGTAATGCAATCTCATTACAACCAATGGAAAATAGGTTGCAACAATATTTTCAAGTTTTTCATGACCCTATAGCTGATGTGTTGGATGATGTCTGTAGTAAAATTCCTTCTTCATTAGCTAACTGTGATCCTGAAAAGAGTGTTGATATAAAATTGATCCAACAACCAGTTTCTTTGTTATTTTCAGCAGGAGTCTCATTACAAAGCTCATCTGAACATTTGCAGCCATATCAGGAAAGTAAGGGTAAATATGAAAGTTCATATTCATGTCATGAATACTACCTAGAATATTTCAGTAATGTATTAGATGGGATGGAAATCAATATGTATTCCTATGAAGATCCTTTTGCAGCATTCTTGATGTTAGATGGTGGGTTCATGTTGATTTTTCTGATTTTGATTTTTCTACCTGTGACATTGCAATTATTGTGATTTTTCTAAATTCACTATTCATCAAACGTCAACACCTCTTATAACAATATTCATATTAATTAAATTTTTATTAATGCATTTGAATGTGATGTTTGGATTAATTTGTTATATCATATCATAATTATTTTGGTTTTTTAAAATTCATTATTCATCAAAAGTCAACACATATATATCTATGGTTTTTAAACTTCTGTGGTTATCATTAATTGTAGAATCTGGATTATCCATAGTATTATAAAACATTGGACAACATTTCAAATCCAAACGTGGATCCATCATTTAACAATATTCATATGAATTAAATTTGTATTAGTGCATTTGAGAACGACAATGGAGAACACAATAGCGACAATGGAGAACGCAATAGAATAAATTAAAAAATATTTTATTATATATATAGATATATATAAGACAGTATTTTTCATACAAAATAGGACAGTTATTGGTATCCCTTTTTCTTTCAATTGGGACACTATGTCCATTACATTAAACAAAATTTCTGATTTCATAGACATATTTTAAAAAATACAACGCCTTGCTTTGATATCCAAACATAGTGATCATCATTCTTCGCTTGAACGGTTGTCACTGCTAGAGCTACTTCCATGACTTGGGTTATTTTTAGGAATGTTTTGTTCACGATGTTGATTGTTTGCTTCTTCTTCACCTTCCATCTGCAAACATAAAAATACACTGAAATGAGTGTATATACATTGGAGAGAATAATGAAAATTGCAATATTAAATAATATACATCAATGTAAATTGAAAAGTGTTGCATGTGGAGCCTGATTATCTTGTTTATTTTGTATCACAGCATTGGACCCCTGTACCTTAATGGAGTGGCAACGCCGCCCGTAATTAAACATTGTCTGGGGGGTCCAGGGGGGGCGATTGCAACTTTATGGAGCCCACCCCCCCCTGGCGGGGGGTTTCGAGGGCAATGCCCCCGAATCTAAAAACAGATGTAAATTTACCTTGTAAAAGTATAATGATTTCTAGTCAATCTGGGTCGTTCATTAGGCGGATGATCTGATGGTAGAAGTTCTGTTTAGTTTAGGGCTTTTTGCCCTAGAAGGCAACCCCTCGCTTTGTATGAGGGTATTTTATTGCGGCTGTGGATTGTAGGTGTATTCTCAGAGCGAGAAATAGATAGGGAGACCGTGAGAGAGAACGAAGGATATTACAGTGGATCTATTGTAGGTTGTGTCTCTTCATTTTGCTGGATAATAAAAAGGAAGGACTGGCTGTTCAGGGTGGACGTAGCCTAAACTGGGTGAACCACGTATATCTATGTCTCTCTGGTTTTATGTGTTTTGTGTGCTTGTGTTTTCCACATATTTTATGTGTTGCATTGCTCTATAATATATAATTTTCTAACAACTGGTATAAGAGCCGAAGGTCTATTTGGCTGATAAACTCACAAGAAAGAAGGGTTCATGGTTCGAGTGGGAGCAATGGCGGAAGATGGTAAATTTAGGGTCGAGAAGTTTAACGGCCAAAACTTCCCATTGTGGAAGATGCATATGGAATATTATCTATATCAGAAATATCTGTACCTACCATTGAGCGGAAAAATAAAGAAGCCGATGGATATGACAGATGAAAAATGGGAGATTCTCGATAGAAAGGCACTCGAAACAGTACGCTTGTGCCTCGCAGTGTCGATAGCCTTCAATATTTCGAAGGAAACAACAACAGATGGTTTGATTAAGGCATTTACGAAACTATATGAAAAACCCTCGGCCTCAAACAAGGTATTTCTTATGAAACATTTATTTAATATGAAGATGTCGGAAGGTGGATCTGTTGTAGACCATTTAAATTATTTTAATACAGTTACCAGTCAGTTAAGTTCTGTAGGGGTAAATTTTGATGATGAATTTAGAGCTCTGTTATTTTTTTTCTCATTGCAGAAAGCTGGAATGGTTTAGTTATGGCCATTAGTAACTCTATCTCCAGATCTAGTACTTTAAAGTTTGATGATGTTGTCACGGAAAAGCTCCAGTGAGACATCAGGTAATGCTTTGAGTGCAAAGTCCCGGGGAAGAAAAATGGAAATAGGAAAGAGCTCGGGATATCGCAGTAAATCAATGAAATGTCGATCCAAGTCCAGATCGGGGATAGTGTGCTGGAAATGCGGAAAGAAAGGACACCTAAAGAAAGAATGTAGATCTCGGAAGGGAAAGGAAGGAGACGCACAACAAGAAAACAATCATGAAGCAAATATGATAGGTGATGTGTTACAAGATGCTTTGATTCTTTCTTTCGAAAATGCTATTGATTCTTAGGTTGTAGATTCAGGGGCCTCATTCCATGCCACACCTGATAAGAAAAATTTTCATGACTATGTTCAAGGATATTTTGGACAAGTTCGTTTGGGTGATGATAAACCCTGTAAATTTGTTGGAATGGGTAAAGTTATTTTAAAACAATAGGATGGAAACAAATGGCTATTAAAGGAGGTAAGGAATGTTCCAGATTCGAATAAAAATCTGATTTCAACAGGGCAGTTAGGCGGTGAAGGTTGTGTGACAACTTTCACAAATAAAACTTGGAAGGTCACAAAAGGAGCCCTAGTAATAGAAAAAGGTGAAAAGGTTGGTACATTGTATTTATGAAATGGTATTTATAACTCTTTTAATGCTTAAACTTCCAAAGGAGCAGATGCAGCATTATGGAATCATAGGCTCAGACACATGAGTGAGAAAGGGATGAAGATTATTCAGTCAAGAAATTTGTTGCCAGATTTGAAGAATGTTGATTTGGATTTCTGTGAGAATTGTATTTGTGGAAAACAGAAGAGAGTCAGATTTCTCAGAGTTGGGAAAGAAAAGAAGAGCGAAAAATTAGAGCTTGTGCATAAATATGTATGGGGACCTTCTCAGGTATCATCTCTCGGTGGCTCTTGTTATTATGTTACTTTTATTGATGATGCAACTAGAAAAACTTGGATTTATTGTATTCAGAATAAATCTAATGTATTTGATACTTCCAAGAAATGGAAAACTTTGGTTGAGATTAAGACAGGAAAGAAGTTGAAGTGTCTCAAATCAGACAATGGAGGTGAATATTGCAGCAAAGATTTTGATAGGTACTGTTCAGAGCATGGAATTCGTAGAGAGAAGACAGTTCCAAGAACACCACAAGAGAATGGTGTGTCAGAAAGGATGAACAGAACAATCATGGAGAGTGCAAGGTGCATGAGATTGCATGTAGGATTTCCTTTACAATTTTGGGTAGATGTTGTAGATACTGTTGTTTATCTAATAAACAGAGGGCCTTCAAGTTCCTTGGATGGTGATATTCCAGAGGAAGCATGGACAGGTAAAAAGGTAAACTACTATTTTTTAAAGCCTTTTGGCTGTGAGGCCTTTGTCCATATTAATAAAGAAAATAGAACAAAACTTGAGGCAAAATCAAAGAAATGTACATTTATTGAATATGGTGTTAATGATTTTGTTTAACACTTATATGATTATGAAAATAAGAAAATCATTAGGAGTAGAGATGTGATATTAAATGAAAAGGTCTTGTATAAGAATCAGTTGCAGGAAAAGAAATAGGAAAAAGAAAACAAAGAATACACAGTTCTTGATGAGATCACAGAAAAATTAAAGGTGCCTGAAAATAATAATAATCAACAGCCACAACAACAACAACCACCACAACAGCAACAGGCACCTCATACACCTGAAAATGGTGTTAGAATATCTACCAGGATAAATAGACCTCATGAACGATACTATTCTTCATTATATTATTTATTGTTGACTGATTCTGGTGAACCCGAATGTTATGAAGAAGCAATGCAGGTTGAAAGCAGGAAGAAGTGGGAGCTAGCCATGGAAGAAGAGATGGACACCTTAATGCATAACCAGACTTGGGACTTAGTCAAATTTCCTATAGGTACAACTACATTGCAGAATAAATGGGTTTACAGGCTGAAGGAAGAAAATGGAGGAAAACAAAGGTAGACTTGTGGTATCTAAAATTTGACAAGTTTATGTTTGAACAAGGTTATACCAGATGCCGCTCTAATCATTGTTTTTATCTAAAAAAAAAATGATGGCAACTATATTATATTGTTATTGTATGTAGATGACATGCTTGTTGCAGGGTCTAACATGCAGGAAATCAATGTTCTCAAAAGAAAATTGGCAAATTCATTTGCAATGAACGATTTGGGAGCTGCAAAACAAATCCTTCATATGAGAATAACTAGAGACATGAAAAATCACAAATTAACATTGTCTCAGAATGAGTACATACAAAAGGTGTTGAAAATATTTAATATGAAGAATGAAAAACCAATTAGTACACCTTTTGCTAGCCATTTCAAACTTAGTAAGGAGATGTGCCCCAAGACCCAAGAAGAAATGGACTATATGTCTAAAGTTCCATATGCATCAGCAATTGGAAGATTAATGTATGCAATGGTCTGCACAAGGCCTGATATTGCACATGCAATGGGAGTTGTAAGCAGGTACATGAACAATCCAGGAAAAGAACATTGGATGGTAGTAAAATGGATTCTCAGATATTTGAGAGGTACCACAAATCAAGCATTATGCTTTGGTGGTTCAAACATTTCTCTATAGGGATATGTTGATGCAGATATAGCAGGTGACAGAGATAATAGGAGGAGCACTACAGGGTATGCATTTACTGTAGGTGGAACAGCTATCAGTTGGGTTTCAAAAATCCAAAGTGTTGTTGCACTTTCAACAACAGAAGCAGAGTATCTTGCTGCTACAGAGGCTAGTAAATAAATGATTTGGTTACAAAGGTTTATGGATGAATTGGGTAAGAAGCATGATATGGGCACGTTATACAGTGATAGCCAAAGTGATATTCATCTTGCAAAGAACTCAACATTTCATTCCAGGACTGAACACATACATCTCAAGTACCATTTCATACAGTCAGTATTGGAAGATGGCCCAGTTGAAGCTGGAAAAGATACACACTAGCCAGAATCCTACAGATATGCTAATAAAAGTTGTAACTAGGCAGAAACTGAGAATATGCTCAATTTCAATTGGTCTTCAAGAATGACAATGAAGATGAGAAACAACCAGGTCCAAAGAGGAGTCACTGTCCAGCAAATGAAGCAGCAGTGGAGTTGCTACAATCAGTTTCCAAGTGGGAGATTGTTGGGTGTGGAGCCTAATTATCTTGTTTATTTTTTATCACATCATTGGACCCCTGTACCTTAATGGGGCGGCAACATTGCCCATAGTTAAATGTTGCCTGGGGGGTCCAGGAGGGGGGGCGGTGGGGGGTCTAGGGGGGGCGAGGGGTTTCGGGGGAGCGCCCTCGAAGCTAAAAATAGATGTAAAATTGCCTTGTAAAAGTATAGTGATTTCTAGTCAATATGGGCCGTTCATTAGGCAGATGATCTGAAAGTAGAAGTTATGCCTAGTTTAGGGTTTTTTGCCCTAGAAGGAAACCCCTCGCTTTGTATCAGGGTATTGTATTGCGGCTGTGGATTGTAGGTGTATTCTTAGAGCAAGAAACAGATAGGGAGACTGTGAGAGAGAACAGAGGATATTACAGCGGATCTGTTGTAGGTTGTGTCTCTTCATTTTGCTGGATAATAAAAAGTAAGGATTGGCTGTTCAGGGTGGACATAGCCCAAACTGGGTGAACCACGTATATCTGTGTCTGTTTGGTTTTATATTTTTTGTGTGTTTGTGTTTTCCGCATATTTTATGTGTTTCATTTCTCTGTAATATATAATTTTCTAACAAAAAGAAAAATGATGTACCATAGCAACAATTGACTCATAAACTACACACATTCTTTCAAAACCATGTACCATGCCATCTTTCAAAATTTCATCTGTTGGTGCTGTTCCATATTTTGTTTCCTGCAAGTTTTATACCCCATAACAAATCATATATTTAATATAAAATATTTTTTTGTTCTATTAATTATAGATGGAGCCAAGTAAAACAAGATCGATAGATGCTTACAAATTCCACAATTAATTTCTTATATGCCAACATATACTCACAACCCATATTTAACCCAATTTCAATCAATTCATCTGATGGTTCTTCTTTATATGTTAGCACCTGTTTGAAGACATTCAATGATGATTTTTGTAAAACAACTTAAAAAATTTTAAAAAAATGAAATCTAGTTAAGTTGTTATAAGGAAGTAACAATTACTCACAAACTTAGATATCAACACTTTTCTTCCTTGTCATCATGTTTTATGTGTTCAATGTGTTCCATTTTCTTTTCTTTTCTGCAAGAAAATTCTTGAAAATTAATATTTAATGCTAAATTGTTTATTTATTGTACCTAATGATTGAAAATTTCAATGATTACATATTACATTTGAAGCACGTTGTTGTTGAGATGGTTCATCATGCGATGCAACTCTGTCCATTTCTTTGACCATCTCCTTTTACACCTTTTTGGACATTCCTACTGGCATATTTCTGATATCAGCTCGTTCATATTTTGAGATTTTCATAATCTTCCTGAAAATGTAACATGACAATAAAATATTTAATTTTTATATTGATATATGAAAAGTAAATATAACAAAAGTGATATTTATAAATAATTCTAGACAAACATTTAAAGGAATATTACTTTT
The DNA here is from genome assembly GCA_034641835.2 of Pinus albicaulis. Lineage (NCBI taxonomy): Eukaryota > Viridiplantae > Streptophyta > Pinopsida > Pinales > Pinaceae > Pinus > Pinus albicaulis. The sequence continues at coordinate 943,317,229 of CM076574.1, forward strand.
TCATTCCTTCTTTGTTGTTGTTGTATGTTTTTTCTATTAAAAGTCTGACATGACTCATTGACCAATTCTCTGGAAACTCTACCTGTAGTTTAGATAAAATTTGGTTCTTGGAATCATTGGATTGGTTTTTGTATTGTAAGTGGAAAGAACATCTATACATTCGTTCCACTAGATCCCTCAAACTTTTGTAAAAGTTTTTCCCCCTTTCGTTAACCTCCAGCACCACTCCAGATGAGCTAAGGAGCAATTCATTTTCATTTGCATGTTCTATTTTTTTTCTTTTCTTAGAACAACATTCATTTTCTGAGTTGTTGGTCCCTGTAGAAAATTAAACAGAGGTGAATTAATAGATTGTTTGACACATGTTATCTAATAATTTTAAGTATATTATTAATGAAAATTAAAAAAAGAAACTCATATTGGATTGATAGTATTTTTTCATTCACCTGATTCATCCTTTTGCAATTTTTCCATCAAGCTTTTATGCTCTTCTGGTCCTAGATTAGAAATAATCTTATCGAGCTTCGTCATTTTGTGGCTCTGCATGATACACAGTAAACAATACATATTAGTTAAACTTACATATAGTTCAAAAATAATATTTTTTATAAATAATTTACAAAGAACTTACCTTTTTTGCTTTTCTTGATATGTTATCAGTATTTTTGTTACTTGATCTCTTGTCAGTCATTTCTTTGTCAATCTGAAACTCGTACCATATCATTCATTAATATATTTATAAATAAATTGTCAACTTTTTAGGTAAAAAGTAAATCTCAAGAAACCGGTGCGCCTTTCATGATGTACGCACTGACGTCGGTGCGTGAGGGTATTAGAAACGCACCGCAAAAATAGTATAATAGACCGTACGATGTGTGGAGTATTATAAACGCACTGCACAAACAGTGTAATAGATTGTACGGTGCTATCCTCGTAACATAGAGCATCGGTGCCCTATTTTAGATATGGCGCATTGATTTATAAAAATTGTTTTCAAATTTTTTATTACACAGTACTTGTGCGGTGCACTGTATAATACAGCGCATCAGTGCACTAGGTTACGCAGGGCGCACCAATAAAAAAAATCCATTTTTTCCAAAAATTCACGCAAGGGCCGAATGGATTGGGATCTGACTATGCAAGTCGTCTCGTGGGTTGGATGTCAATCTAAAATGAAAAGCCCTAATTTTGAAATCACAAAAACACGAAGAAGAAAGGGAAAAAATAAAAAATGAAGCGTTTAGGGTAAAAATGGATAAAACTGCAGAAAAAGTAAAAAAACTGCAGAAAAAAATTTAAAAAATAATCAAATTTAATCACGAGATGGTTTGAAATTATATGATACCGAGTTTGAATCACCAGAGGTTTGGTTTCTGATTGTCTGAATACTTCTATTCGAACGTATTTCACTACTCTATAGTGCTCTCCTGCTCTCTTGCTCCAAGTATGTCTCCTGCAAATCTTTGGCTAAAAAATTTAGCAAAAATAGTGAAATAATGAAAAGTGTTTAGTATTTAAAGAATTATTTTATGAAATTAGATTTTCGAAAATATTTTGCCGCCCATTTTTCAATTCGCCTCTTTTTTTTCACTTAAATAAAATCGAGTTGCGCTTTTTTTATTTACGTTTATTCATCACCGGTGCGTCACTTAATAGCACCGCAGCGGTGTGTCCATTTGTAACACCGGCACTGGTGCGGTCATATGTACAGTAGCACCGATTTGCGATTAAGGCACCGAAATTACTTTTAGGTGTGTACACCAAAATTTAATGAACTCCAACCACAGAAATTGAGAATTAGAATTTTTTTTATTCTTGAGAATTAGAATTAGAATTAGAATTGAGAATTGGAAATGGATAAATTCTTGATGGAAATAACTATTCTTCCAATGCATTTTGTTTATTGCAAGAGGTCCCCACTTATTATGTGGAGAGAATGCAATGTGGGGTGTGTGAAGATGCAATACTACAGGGCCCAAGTGGGAAATTGTGGCATGTGAACTTGTAATATGCTAAGACGTGTGCAATTTTCACAAATGGTTCGGAAATTTTTGTTTCTGAGTAGTTTATTGAAGTTGGAGATATTTTAGTTTTTAGACATGTTGGAAATGTACATTTTGCTGTGAAAATATTTGGGCCATTTCTTTTCAAAACTACACCATTTCTTCTTTCAGAAAAAGAAACTTGAACCTTTCCATAACCTGCAACAAGAAAATGTGCCCCATGATCTGCTTGTTGACCCATGATCTGCTTGCTCATTTGTAAGTTCCTCCTCCATCTTCGCATCCAATTTCCTCTTTTCTCCTTTGTGCTTTCTATCTTGATCTTAACAAAATTTATACAATATCTGTTTTACAAGAAACTGACCTTGAATGTTCTGGGAGCAATGACAACGAGTCCTTCATTTTGCATTTGTTAGCAGAAGAAGATCGATTTTCGACTAGACGATGTAGTTATTACATGTGGAGGCAATGGTTTCCCGTAGAAAATGAGTATAGGGTTGAGCAGAGGAAAGACATTGCAAAATGGGCTATTACATTAGCTTTTCCAATGGGAAACCGATTTTCAGGTGGAAATATGGTAGCTGCAAGTATCTATGCTTTTCTTCCCACATAAATGGTCATTGGATTTCCATTTATAATACAAGCAGAATTTTTACTGGTTTCATCCACAGGACCACATCTAAGACAAGTTAGAGAGGACATTCAGGTTCAATTGAAAGTCGAAGATGTGATTTTATGCGACGTCAGATTTGCCGGTAAAAGTTTATGTGAGCCAACCGAAGCTCGGAAAATACTCCTAGCTGCTTTTAAACGCATTCTGGAGAATATTTCCCTTCATGGGACCTATCAGCCCGATCAACAATGTCAATTGATCTTTCTCTATTGTCCTTAAGGGAATGAGAATCCTTCCCTTCATGGTGCCTCTTGGCTTTATCGACTGCCTCGATTGATCTTTCTCTGCCATCAACTCTACTCTCCATTTCTCCATCATGGGACCTCTTAACCCTATCGCCAGCCTTAACCAAAAGCTCTCTGTCGGTCTCAACCTGTACTCCTTTTCTCCTTTTATACTCTGTCAAGCTCTGTAGCCATCTGCATCCTTGTAAGTGTTTTTGTCTGTCTGTCTGTTTGAATCACTTATTTTCTCTTCTATAAACTTCTCATCCGAAATTTGAACTCTCGTCTTTTCAAACCCTCATCTCCTCAGAAAAATTATTTCCCGCGATTCGAACCCTCCGCTGCTCCAATACTGCACTTTACAGAATAACCCTGTTCCGATGTGCGGGGTTCTATAGGCACACCAATGCGGTTTCATAAGATCGAGGTTTATGTTTTGGCGCAGTGTTTTATGACGCACCGGTGCGGAAGAGTTGTGAAGCACCGGTGCATCTTAGTACTAAGACGCACCAGTGTGTATTATGATGATAGGCGCACCGGACTATATAAAGTTTTTTTTTTTGGTATGTAAGATCATAATAAAATAATGATAATTCTAAAGTACATGAATTTATTTGCATTATTTTCTAAACTTTATTATGTTACAAAAATTCATATTATTCTAGATTTATTATTTTACAATTATTCACAAATTTACAAATTTAAATATTTTAATAAAATCATTTCACATTAATACAATTAAAATTTTACAAATATTTTACATACAATTACAATTAAAATTACAATTACAATTACAATTACAATTTTACAATTTCACATACAATTACTATTAGAATTACAATTACAATTTTAATTTTACATACAATTACAATCATTTCACAGTAATAAAATTAAAATTTTACAAATATTTTACATACAATTACAATTTTACAATTTGTCATATATACAATTACAATTACAATCATTTCACAATCAATTAAATATTACAATTACAATTAAAATTTTACATTGAATATTTTACATACAATTACAGTTAAAATTACAATTACAAATACAAATACAATTTTACATACAATTAAAATTTAAATTTAAATTACAATCACGATATAATATTTAATAAATATCATGGTCATTTAATATTAAATTAATTAATAAACATCACGACCATGATAACCATCGTACAAACATCATATTCGACTAAAAAACACATTCAAAATTGTTAATATCATCATGATCATGATCATCTAATAAAACACAATTAACATTATATATTAACCTCATCACAACACAAACATCAAATATACATCTCATGTCAAATAACTCATGCTATCACATACACATCTATCTACAAGTTGCACATTAAATGAACATATCTAACATGACCTAACAATACACACTGTTAGGTCTCTGTAATTTATAGCAAGATTGGGAGAGTCCAATCACAGAGTTAACATCATTTCAACCAACTTTGGGATTCTAGGATCTAGCCCTCCTGAATCCGGAGAGGGATCTCTCCAATATGTACAAAGATGGATATTGTCTTTGAAGTTTAGGGTAATGATATTAGGCTAGTTATGAAGGCCACGGGTTTTTGTTTTGTTTTGGATGGTTGAGCATGAAATGTTACTTGAGGGGAAAATCCTAAATGCAAAAAGCTTCAAAAGTGAGAAGTTGCAAGCAAATAGAACGGTTTTGGCAGATAGATAGATATAACGCTGGTTTTTAGTCCATTGGGCTATGGAGTCATATCTGGGCTTTAATTGAACAACAACATCAAGTGTGATCCAAGGGGAAAGTCATCTATGTCTAAGGATTTCTTTAAATTTTGATTTATGGAATGGAGTGATACACTAAGAAGGGGAATTAAACAGATGCAGAACGAAGAGCAGCCTAGGATCTGATAAGTACTTTTAAACCATTCAGCCTTTGGCAAACACTTAAGGAGGACACGAAAGCAGACTAGGATCTGGTAAGTGCTTTTAAACCAACCAGCCTTTGACACACTTCCAATAGAAAACATACAAAACAAGGGGAAACACAAAGATAACACAGAATGGTCTAAGATCTAGCAAGTGCTTCTAAACTAACCAGCTTTTAACACATTCCAAGGGAAACAATCTGTTAGTTATGCAGACAAGTCTGGGACCAGGGCTAACCATATCTTCCTTCAGTTCATCATCACATAACACATACTGAAAATAACATTCAGAAATAATATTCAGCTAGGACGATAAAATGAGGGAACACCAACATTCTCATGCCTAAAACTGAATTAAGTCATTCCTAAATAACACAGATTGGAAGAAAACATTCAAATAAAGATTTCTCAGCCAGAGAAGGTTACTGATATACAACAGGTCCTAACCCTGTTTAAACTGTTCTTTACAGTGGAGAATGAAACAACATGAAAACATAAATAAAACAACAAGTTACAAATGAGAATAACATCACCGTCAATATAGATCAGGATCCCATGAAACAGCTTTTATATTGATGTCAAACCAGCTACAAACTTCAATTCCAATGTTTCAGTTCAACAATCATCTTCACTATTCAACCTAACTACTCTAGCACAAACAGAGCTTCAAGGGCCAGTGAATACTATGTACAAATAGAAGTCTCAATCTCAAGTGTATTTCAAAGTTCTGCAACCAACAATTTCTCATCTTCTCTTGAGGTATTTATAGAAGAATGAGGAGGTGATCTGAGAAAATATCTCTCAGGATAATTAATACAGGTTCAAGACTTCTCGGCCTTTCGAGGGGCTCGAGAGAGAAATTTACAGGTGGATCACTGTATTAACTTTTTACAATAAATATCAGCCTTGCGGGGGGGGGGGGGAGCTTTATTTTGACTTTGAGGCTCTGTGTAATGTGGGGAGTAACTCTGCAGATATTTCTGCATTGATTACCCTGCAGAAGTAACTCCTTGGCTGCTCTGAGGTGAAATCTGATCTTCTTCAATAACTTTGGCCTCTGTTTGAAAGGTTTGAGGCAACATGTGGCTCGGTGGTAGCTGAGGAATCAATTTGCCTCAGATGTGGCAGTGGAGGCTTTCCGTCTGATAAAACACTTTAGGTTTTCCTTTAAACTGTGTTTTAGATTGGGGATTAGGCTTTTGATAACTGTCTTAGCCGTAATCCCCATAAAACTGCCTTCAATCTTCATCTGGGCCGTGCTTCGTCTTCAAACTTATACTCTTAATCGTGTTTGAATTAAAACAGCACTTGCCGATGCGTACCCGCACTCCATTTTTACTAAGATCAAATACTCATAGAGTACCGACGTAAGCATGGAATGGAGCCCGATGACGGCTTCTCTTTAATGAAACGAGCGCATGAGAATGGCCATTCCCATCCCGGCATTTCTTCGTTTATACAATGGAAAACTATTTAGAACACCCGCATCAAACACAAACAATTAAGGAAATCCCATAAAATAGGTTTAGACCGGCCGTATGGCTGAGGAGCGTAGCCGTCGGATAAAAATATCTAACGGTGGAGATCGGTGCAAAACAGGAAAATGAGAGCGGGGAGAAGAAATAAGGCGGGGTGGTTTTGGGTCGTCCGATCTGGACACGTGGACGGTCCAGATCTAATCGGAGGATCTGAATCGGGGGGGCAGGCAAGTGCATGCGATGTAAATTTCCAATGCGATTAAGCGCTGGTCGTTGATCTGCAGATCAGATCGACGGCGGAAGATGAATCAGAGGGTTTTCGAAATGGGGGCAAGACTTGTGATCGGAGGGAATAAGTACCGTTGGATCTTCGGGAGGATGGACGGCTAGGATTAAATCGGAGCCATCGCAATCGGGGATGAAACAAAAACGCATGCGATTAGAAACTTGCGATTGAGCGCTGGCCGTTGATCTGAGGACCAGATCAACGGCGGGGAATGAATCGGAAGGATCGCAATCGGAGGTCGCAGAGATGGGCATGCGATTGCGCAACAGGGAAAAGTCGCGATGCGATTGTGCGCGAACCATTGGATCGAAGGACTAGATCAACGGTCAGGATTGCTTCGACCTACGCACCGGCGAAAAAACCTTTAAACATATGAAAACCAAAGTTTTGCAATAAAAACAAGTTATAATGGCTCGGGCAGAAAATATATAAGTTAAAGGGAAAAAGGCGCCCAATTGCGGGGCCGGTGGTTTTCACGGAATGTAATATGCCCGGGAGTATAAAGACAAGGGCCAATCGCAATCGGGCCATTGAGCCTGGTCTTTCCGATCAACCCATTTGTGTTATTTCCGATTGCGATTAGCACCGAAAAGCTTTGGCGTGTGGTTTTAACGTATGGGCATGTGGGGGGAAGTGGTTTAGGACTTTAGCCCAAAGGGGCTTAGGTCCATAGCAATAAAACTTGTTTTCCATGAAAAGTTTCAAAGTTTTAAATGGATTTGGGGGGTTCGGCACAGCTCAACCAGAAGTTTTAAACCATGTCAGGAGGATTTTCACGAATGGAGGGAGAAACTTATGAAAAGTAGGGAAATAATATGGAGAAAAGGGGGAGTAAATGAAGGTTAGTTATGAGTGGGAGAAAGGGGAAAAATGATGGTTTCTTCAGCAGTTTTTTACAGGAAATCAGCAGAATTAATAGGCAAAGTAATGTAGATTTTGGAAAGAGGCATGAGGCCTACAAGGAGTCTTCAAGAGCCAAAAAATTTTAGTAATGAAAAATTGTTCCTTGAAGGCTCAAAACAGATTTAGCCACCTTTTGGTATAACAAAATTTTATAGGTGGCTAACAGTGGCTTCACTTGGGGATGGTGCCTTTTTGAAGGCATCAAGAATTCAGACTTCATTTCTCTGGGACGCTGACTTGTGCCTGATCCATTGGGCTGTCCCTCTTTTGCTGGATGATCTGGTTCTGAAAGCATATTCAGCAGCCATGAAAATAATGGATTTTCATCTACAAGCTTTCTACCTACCCAATCCTACTGAT